>OX352300.1:26279215-26621715 GCA_947086415.1 Pammene aurita | reverse complement strand
GTTACCGATTATTTGAACATTTGAACACGGCTGGACCGATTTGAAAAATTCTTTTTTTGTTTGAAAGGGTTGGTCCCATTAACATCAGGTCAGGATCTGATGATGGGATCCTGGAGAAATCGAGGGAACTCTTCAACTTTTATAGGCACACCAGTGATTTGAGTATTTTTCGGTTCTTTTTTTTATTTTTTATAACAAGCTTTTATCTACTTTCACCTGTTCCGTTGTCTGTAATCAAAACTTACAAATTAAATTGAACCCACTTTCCAGTTTTCGTTGAGCTGAAAATTTGCGCGCATATGTATATCGGCGTGACAAAGCAATATTATGATGACATGGAGCTGGAAGCTGGCCATAACAACTCCTCAACTAGTCAACATTATGCCGTCGTGTTTGGGCTCGTTGCATTCGTCTTTGTGAGCAGTTAGGGATTGTACAAAGAAAAGTAAAGTTAGCAATAAAAATTGTTTCAAAAAAGTTTTTTTTTGGAAAATCTTCTTTTGGTTCGGCTGTCGGGTAATTCTTCAACTTTTTTTAACAAGAAGGTCGTGTTAAAATTATTATGCACACCTCTGTTTCTACTGCTGACTGTACAGTGTACAGTCGACGTCAAAGATATGTATACAACGGCCTCCTAGCCTAGTCGGTAGTGACCCTGCCTACGAAGCAAGAGGTCCCGGGTTCGAATCACGGTCAGGGCATTTATTTGTGCGTTTATCACAGATATTTGTTCCTGAGTTATGGATGTTTTCTACGTATTTATAGTATTTTATGCAACAGTTGTATAAGAGGGGTCAAAAAAGGTGAGTGGCGTTGGTAACAATTTGAGCCGTAGGCGAAAATTGTTAAGAAAAACGCCACGAACATTTTTTGACCTACTTATACGACGTTGCATACAATACTTTTTCACATAGTTTAAAAAAAATGCGAAATTGAACACTTCATGGATATTGCAGTCATTTTGTCAACATAATCAACAATAATTTAAGTTTCACCTTTTAAAACACTGTATTTCAAGAATACTAACACAAACACACACCGTCGTTATTTAATCAATTATCAAAGAGCGACAGAGATTTGTAAAAATATATTATTTTCAAAGTTTGCAGTTTGCCACCACAAACGAATTGCAAACGTAAAAACTACAAAGTATGTGTGTGGTTCTTTTCATTTTTTCTTTTTAAAGTTTTTTTTTCTAAAAACGCTACGTTTATTTAGGTTTCTTAGGTTGGCAGTAACGCAGACGCAGCAAACGCAGTGCTTGGCGCCCTGCAGCAAGGTGGAGCGACGATATCCGTAAGGTGGCGGGTACAGATTGGAAGAGGAGAGCTGAAGATCGAGCTCAGTGGCGTGCCATGGGAGAGGCCTATGTCCAGCAGTGGACCGAGACAGGCTGATGATGTTGAGGTTGGCAGTAATTTATTTTCTTCTATTTTGGCGCTTTTATTGAATAGTTGTTTTTTTGGGGAATAGACTAGATAGACTTTTCTTCGAGTATATTATCTATGTCCTTATATAGATGATGACGAATGTATAAATGATAGATAAACGGGAGTAGAAAAAAATATTCATTTGTTAGGTTCACAGGGCACCTCTGTTAGCAGTTGCATTATATCACATAATAAAATAACCTAACCTAGGGTCTTTATGAAGAATAGACTAGATAGACTTTTTTTAAATTGCATAAGACATGCTTTTATATTCGTTTGCGGGACCATATAATTGACAGATATTCATGATCATATTTATCTATTATATATATCGTCGTCTAGTACCCATAACACAAGCCTTATTGAGCTTACTGTGGGCCTAGGTCGATTTGTGTAAGATTGTACTATAATATATATGTTATTTAATCAAATACAAACATTGAAACATTGAAAAAATAATCAACCCAGTTTGATTTGAACAAACATCGATACGCCTTACCGGGGCTCGATATCGCTTTACCAATTAAGCTATGGGTTCAGTTAATTGGTAAAGCGATATCGAGCCCCGGTAAGGCGTATCGATGTTTGTTCAAATCAAACTGGGTTGATTTTTTTTTCAATGTTTCAATGTTTGTATTTGATTAAATAACATACTAATGTATGAGTGGAATACCCACTTTAAAAACAAGTAAAATAATTACTATAATATATATTTATTATTTTTATTATACACTTGCGCACCTTATTACAATGCCTTAAGGTGAAAAAGTGTACACATATCTTTGACGTCGACTGTAGGTCTGGGATGACTGTGATTTATATAAAACCATCTCACATCTGACTTCTATCTCACTCACTCCAAATGCTAAGCAAATGCTAATAAACTCTTTCAGGACGCCTCAATGGAAAACGTCGTGTATGGGAAACGACGCATGGTTAGGGTTGTCACACACATTAGATTCAACTTTTTTTTACATAGGACTTTGATAAACATGTTGAACACTGGTAGATGAGAAGGCATGCTATTTGCTAACCAGGTGTATCATGATCGTGGTTTTAACGGCCTCCTAGCCCAGTCGGTAGTGACATATGTATATTGCCTACGAAGCAGGAGGTCCCGGGTTCGAATCCTGGTAAGGGCATTTCTTTGTGTGTTTATCATAGATATTTGTACCCGAGTTATGGATGTTTTCTATGTATTTAAGTATTTATCTATATCTATCTATTATATATATCGTCGTCTAGTACCCACATCACAAGCATTATTGAGCTTACTGTGAGACTAGGTCGGTTTGTATAAGATTGTCCTATAATATATTTATTTATTTTTCATACCAATGAGATTTTCCTCGGAAGTTAATGAACGAAAATATAACGTCAGTTCGACAAAATCTGGTTGACAAGATCATAAATATCTTAATAACCATCAAGATCATAAATAAAAGTACTTGTTTAATTATTTTTTTACATAAATGTGGCTATACATTGATTGTCTCAGCAGCAGAAGACTTATATTAAAATAATACGCGCACTAGAATGTGCATTTGCGGCACACGCTACCGCTTTAAGCCAAACAACGATGCCGCCCCCGCACATCCTCCTAGAAACTTTATTTTACCACATATATATTAGTACATACTATTTTACAACTGTACTTGGTAAACATATTTTGACACGATTGATTTATTTTGTTTTGATGTATTTAAAAAATCTTCACATCATACCTTACAATCTGGGTAAGGACAAAACAAGTGTTGTTCCTACTTGTCGCACGAACCATTAATTTTGTTTCACTAGCGCCGTGGTGTGCACTGACAGTCCGGTCCGGTGGGTGTGACCGTGAAACCACACACCAGCACAAGGTGTCAACCCTATCCGAATGAATTACGTACAAAGCTAATGGAGGCGGACGCGCTCGAATTTGCATGTGAATGCCGAAGAAACGCGCACCTACGTGAGTGGTGAAGGCGTTAGGGTTGTCGCCTTAGAAACGAATCCGAATTCAGAAAATAAGGTAATAAAACTAAATAGGGAAGAACGTATTTAGGTAATTATATCTGACAGCTCTTGCCATACAAATGATAAAAAGTGGTTTACAATGTATGACAGGAGCTGTCAGGTTACTATATTCAATTGAAAATACTACTTTACCTGCCAATGATATATAAAGAACATTTATAACTCACGTAACGTCGATTTTTGCTCGACATGTTTCTATTAATTTACAATGATCATTATCACGAGCGCCCTTCCGCGACGGCAGCGCGATTGCAACGTGGCAACGGTAGGAACGGCAGCGTTTACGTGAGTAACCCGTTACATATATTTCTAATATGTCAGCCTCACGTACATCTATCTGTACACCTCTGAGTACATCTATCTGGGTGACGGTGGGTATTATTATCACATGGATTAAGATGTGAAATAAACAGGCGAAATATGCTACACAATGGCCAAACAATGATACTGTGTCCAGAAGTAGGACGTATGAAAGCTGGAAGGGACATCTGTGAATATTTGATACAACTATTCTTTACGCAACAGATAAGAAGGCTTTGAAGAAGACATTTGGCACAAGGTCGTTCACGAGTGAGTGATTTAAATGAACTATATCTTTTGATTAAACTCACTGAAGACTGAACTCGCTCAGTAACTTATCTCAGTGTTTACAGTGTTACTTGCTCGCTCTTTCCCACTCATGATTCGAATGAGCCGGCAGAGGCAAACGAGTGAGACGATGCGAATATGCGAACAGATCCACTGAGCGAAATGAGTGTGTAGCCGGCTAGGTCACAAAAAATAATACAATAAAATAAACTATATACAAATCTACAAGGAATCGGTCAATACGTGAGCAGCTAGAAAATAAATCAACAGGTCACTGGCCCTTAACTGAGCAGAACACAGTCCAACTTGAAGTCAAGTGCATCAGGAGTTGCGTACTCCATATATATATGTACAATATCAATATACTTCCGGTTCAGTTTCAGCTTCAGTTTGAAGTATTGATGAAAAACAATATGTACAGCAGTTGGCATAGGCCACGAGGGTAGTGTCTTCTTTAGTAGAAATTCATTAACAGAAGGGCTGAAACAATCCTCGTTTCTTAATATTTCTTCCAAACTTCATCCAAGCCTCCCAATGGTTTAGACCAGTAACATGAAAGCGAGACTTAGATTGAGTTTAAACAATAACACTAAATGATTAAATTACCTGCATAAGTGGCCGCCCTTATTAAATAATTTAATCAGTATTCAACACAGAAAGTAATTACATATATCCAACAATATAAATCAATAGCATTTCTAGCAGCAACGAATTCAAAGAAAATTTTTAGTATGAAAACAAAAGCCGAGCGCGCGATCGGGAAATTTTTTGTTCTCCCCGGCCAGTGTGCGCGGCGGCTGCAGGATGCAGGTTTACCATCTTACAAGTGATACATATCCTTGCGAGCGAAAGATATGAATCAATCTTTTCAATTCAGAGAAGCGTTTTGCGCATCTATAATTTTAAGATGCTAACCAATAGACAGCTTCAAATCGAGTTGGTACAGCATATTACGAGATTTATGAGTGTGAAGACACTAGATGCTTACTCAAAATACAGAAATCCAACTAAGAATCAATGCTACACATGGGCCGAATAAGAACGGCGACACCCCTAGAAGGGTTGTAGAATTTCACAACACAATAATAGATTTCTTTACAGCTCAGATCCTTCCAAGCAGATGTCCCGGCAATACAGACGTATATGTTTCGTAACTTTATCCAGATGTTTTGTGATTGTGAATACAAACGTAAGCCGTTCTGTAACTATTGTGTTGATGTTCAATATGCGGAGCGATAGAAGGGTTAAAAGATAAACTAACTGGAGATAGATATGCTATATAGGTTTAACTGGAAGAGATCCCGCAAAGGGATAAGTTCGCCTTTGTACTACTTTTGCTTTATAGTTTTATTTGTGCAAAAAAGGGTGTATACATAATAATAATTATTTTTGCATGTTTTTAAAGTGGGGCATTCCACTCATACAACAGATTGTTATTAAATCAAATACAAACATTGAAAACATTGAAAAAATAATCAACCCAGCAGGACTTGAACCTGCATTGATTAGCTTAATTGGTAAAGCGATCGAGCCCCGGTAAGGCGTAATCGATGCAGGTTCAAGTCCTGCTGGGTTGATTATTTTTTCAATGTTTTCAATGTTTGTATTTGATTTAATAACAATCTATTGTATGAGTGGAATGCCCCACTTTAAAAACATGCAAAAATAATTATGAGTTGAAAGCAGCGCCCTCTATATTTCCGTTGTGACACTTGCGATAGTGTCGGCGGAAAGGGTATCTAACTCTAGTAGTTAGTACCTAGATGTCGCTTACGGCTGCTGTAAAGCCGAAGTAGATCATAAATGCAAAAAGATGATTGAAGGCATTGAAAAGAACCCCGCACGGAATGTTCGGAAAAATCCGTTCGGTCGATTTTGCTGAAATTTTGTGAAAAGATAGCCTCTACTACTCTAATTAACTGTGCGAAGATGCAACCATAATTAATGACCAGTTTTCAAAATATAACGATTTTAGGTTTAACGAAAAATGAAGTAAGTATATATGACGCTAATATGCACTTACTACCTTTTTCCCGAAGTCAATTTTATTACGATATTAAAATGTTCTTGATATATATAAATCGTTTCACAAGGCTATTAAAATATTGTTAACAAAGTTGCATATACTACAAGACTACGACGAATACTTGGTATGCGTAGTCGTTTCCCGTAATAAGAACAAACACTTTGGATCATCATTTCAAGTCTATGTTTAAAAGTTCCGAGTACCTAATTAAGTAATTACAATGAATATATACAATCGTAGGTAATTAATGTAGATACGAGTGCCAATATGTTAATGTAGAAACGACGGTTTTCACGCAGTTATCATTATCTTCTCTTATCTATGAAGTAGCTAGACCAATGCGAAGACGAGCGGCAATAAGAACTCGTGCAAACTTGCAAAGTGTCATAAATAATTAATCAGTGTCATGCTGACACTATGTTTTTTTTCCCGATAATAGCAAAATATTCTGTGACCGTCTCCCGACCCCGATCAGGTGTCTCCTGGATCTGCGACTCATTTGTTGATCTTTTAGTTTTTTTCTACCCCCATTCCAACTGTCAAACGCTATTGCAAGCGATATTGGCATAATTATGTTTTGACTGCATTGTAGTCATACGCTAGAGTGGTAAGAAGTAAACATGTTATATTATTGTAGCAAATGATACATTTTGCCCTTTGAAATGGCTTTTCAAAACAGGATTCCTTGCTTTATATGCAATTCTGCCTTAGTGCCACGAGCAATGGTGCGACTGCTTAGAGAAGACGGAGATATTTTGGTTGAATTAGCAAAGGAAAGGCGGGATCAGGCTGGTGGATTAGCAGTCGACATTAATGGTGACACTCGTATTTGCTTTAATTGTAATTTTTTAATTACTCGTGACATTCAGATACTGAATGATGATCCCCAACACCTGCGTTTAAATATTTTACGCCAAACGACTTCGCATACTTGTTGTATATGCAACGGCGTTAATAATATTCATATATTGTCACTGGAATGTCGGGTTTATATATTTACGAAAAAAAAACATCTATGTACCGTGTAAGTATGTATGCTGCAGACCACACTTAGATGAAAGAGGGATTTTGGCACAGGGTATTTTAGAGAATCTGAGATATGTCAACAGGCCATTTTTATTAAACGGAAATGAGTTACAAATGTTTTTGAATGGATTACGCGACGAAGTAAATATCAGTTCTCAGCGGCGATATCAAGATGAGAAGGAATTGTCAGATGAACAGTTTAAAGCAGTTTCTCCTGTTAATAAAGAAGATTTTCTTGATTTATATAATTACTGTGACCGTGTGCCTGTACAAGATGAATATCGTTATGTGAGCAAAAAAGATCTCTTATGTTTTCTTTGTAAGTTACGGCAAGGTGTTAGTGATGAATTCTTGTGGGTTCTATTCCATTATTCGTCAAGACAAGCGGCAAGTCTAGCTGTGAGTTTAGTGAGACAATCTTTAGGGACCCGTTTTATTCGCGAGAACATAGGCTTCGAAGCCATAACACGAGAAGACTACATAGAGAGACACGTAACCGATTTTGCCAATCAGTTATATAATCGCATACCAGATATCCCTAAAGCTTTAGTGTACAATGACTGCACATACATATTTAGACATAGAAAAAAGTTCTTGTTTCAAGACTTTGAGACAATCTTTTTGCACTCACAAAAAGAAACATTTGGTTAAACCCTCAATGTTGGTTGCTCCTGATGGGTATATTTTAGATATTCAAGGACCTTACTTCTCTAATGCGAACAATAATGATGCTAGAATTCTTGTCAATGAGTTAGATAACGATTTTCGCGGAATGTGTGACTGGTTACAACCACAGGAGATCTTCATTGTGGATCGTGGTTACAGAGATGCAATCCCCAGATTACAAGAATTAGGTGTACAAACAATAATGCCACCCGTTTTAAGACCTGGTCAAAGTCAACTAACAACTGAGGACGCGAATTATGCACGGATTGTGACAAAAACGAGATGGGTAGTAGAGGCACGTAACGGTCATCTAAAAAATGTATTTAAATTCTTTGGCCATATGATTTCGACATCCCATGTTCCGAATTTGAACACATTTCTTTTAATAACTGGAGCTATCATAAATAAATACTATGGACCTATTACAATGCCGGATTGTAATGTCCAGGTAGCCAATGCAATGCTCCGTCGCGTCGAAGACGTTAATGTTGTACAGGCACGGATTGAAGCTGAAAATCTTAACCGGAGAAGAGCACGATGGATCCCACTAACTCCTGCACAAATACCGTTGTTTCCACGGTTAGACCTGGCGTACTTGCACTCCATCACATTTGGTACATACCAAGTTAAACTATCTCCAGGATATATTCAAGATAGCACATTGCGTCATATCAACGACCTAGCAGCGGAAGACGAACGAGTTTTCGAAATCGATGGAAACTTCAATGAGCCAGGATTTATTAAAATAAGGGCTACATCGCGATTTCGAAACGCAGCGTTTTATTATGTGTGGATTGCATTTGACCTAGAACACAATAACGTTGAAAATGAAGACCCAATATTGGGCTATTATTGCACCTGTAAAAGTGGAGCAAGAACGATCGGTACATGCGGTCACGTAACAGCAATCTTATGGTTTTTAGGTTTTGCCCGATATGAAGACAACATAAAGTACCCATCATTAAGAACGCTTTATGCCATTCTTAATGCACAAATGTAGCGTTGTAAATACAATTAGATATAAGTTAATTATTAGTTGTACAGTTTAACATCGTAATATAAGATAGCTTGAACCTTCAAATATTTTTATTTTTACCCGATATTGCCACGAATATATTTTGATATATATAAATATATTTACACGTTAGATAATTAGAATTATAAATCGTCATATCATTACTACTATGAAATGATTTTATCTTAAATCAACCTCGGGGAAAAGGTAGTAAGTGCATATTAGCGTCATATATACTTACTTCATTTTTCGTTAAACCTAAAATCATTATATTTTCCGAATATTTGTTCCTGAGTTATGGGTGTTTCCTATGTATCTAAGTATATATTGATCTATATAAGTATGTATATCGTCGCCTAGTACCCATAGTACAAGCTTTGCTTAGTTTGGGACTAGGTTGATTTGTGTAAGATTGTCCCCAAAATATTTTTTTTTTTTTTTTGAAAACTGGTCATTAATTAAGGTTGCATCTTCGCACAGTTAATTAGAGTATTAGAGACTATCTTTTCACAAAATTTCAGCAAAATCGACCGAACGGATTTTTCCGAACATTCCGTGCGGGGTTCTTTCGTCAACTTAGTAACTTGACCCATAGCTTCATTGGTAAAGCGATCGAGCCCCGGTAAGGCGTAATCGATGCAGGTTCAAGTCCTGCTGGGTTGATTATATTTTCAATGTTTTCAATGTTTGTATTTGATTTAATAACAATCTATTGTATGAGTGGAATGCCCCACTTTAAAAACATGCAAAAATAATTATGAGTTGAAAGCAGCGCCCTCTATATTTCCGTTTTGACACTTCCGATAGTGTCGGCGGAAAGGGTATCTAACTCTAGTAGTTAGTACCTAGATGTCGCTTACGGCTGCTGTAAAGCCGAAGTAGATCATAAATGCAAAAAGATGATTGAAGGCATTGAAAATTTCGTCAACTTAGTAACTTGACCCATAGCTTAGTTGGTAAAGCGATCGAGCCCCGGTAAGGCGTAATCGATGCAGGTTCAAGTCCTACTGGGTTGATTATTTTTTCAATGTTTTCAATGTTTGTATTTGATTTAATAACAATTTACATAATAATAAATTAATAAATATTTTTTATGGGACAATCTTACACAAGCAAACCTAGTCCCACAGTAAGCTCAATAAGGCTTGTGTTGTCGGTACTATCATATACATAATAGATCATTTAGATAAATACTTAAATACGTAGAAAACATCTATAACTCAGGTACAATTTATCTGTGATATGCACACAAATAAATGCCCCTACCAGGATTTGAACCCGGGACCTCCTGCTTCCTAGGCAGGGTCACTACCGACTAGGCTAGGAAGCCGTTGCATACATATTATTTTTACTTGCATACATATTATTTTTAGTACCAAATTTTGTATAACCATATTACGAGAAACCTCGCAACATTCCCGGCCTAGGGAAGGAAGCGTCTTCCCGAATTTCCGCGAGATGAAAAACGTATTGTCGAGTTCCGCGCCCTTGCCCTACGCCCTCGATATTAAATCTCTGACACCTCGCGCCTGACCCTTTGAAATTGTTTCTTACTTTATTTTTAGTAACAAAGTCTGCAAAAGCAAGATTTTGGGACAAAAATTAACCACTTTATCGCTTAGATAAACCCGGATAAAATATTTGTTAATATGCTACAAATTTGACTACTTGCCAGAGTGTCTTATTTATAACATTAAGTGATGACAATGCAACCTTAATAAGCCTTGCCACTATACAGGTTTGTTCGTGAACCATAGTATTTTTTAAATTGAAAAACCAGCACCTCACATAGCAAATAGGCTAGATAAGGAACTACCTGAACGTAAAAGGAGTATTTCAGTTTTTGAGCACGGCAAACAAAGCATCTGAGCTAGATGCAGATGGGACCATAGACCCGTACCGATAAATTATGAAGTTTCGATAATATTAAAGATGCTTATTATTCGCATACAGAGTTCAGGCCATCCAACTTAGCTAATAATAATAATTTGTGTCATCCTAGGTTGTTGCGTAGGTAGAAACTTAGACATTTCTTTTTTTTAACATTATTCGTTAAATAGAAAATTAGAGATCAAAATTGTTTTTTCACTGTAACAGCAAAGTTGTTACTGACGCACGGACGCGTTTTGTGTCACTTTCGTCAATGGGAATACTGACGTTCAATCAGCACATATATGTGGACTTTTACAAGCCTATATAAAATTAGAGTTGATCGATTAGGTACTGTGCTTTCTAATATATCGGTATCTATTATTTGAATAAATTTGTGCCATATTAATCAATGATATTTATTTACTTTAATTTTTTTTCTTGTATGACCCCTGTTAACAGTACAATAAAATATTAAAGTTATTAAAGTTTGCATCAATATTTTTACAAAAGCGTATCGAAACAATGTTTGAAATTTGTGTCATTATAATCAATGGATTATTTTTATTTTTCAGAATGAAAACTTGTTTTGCGTAAAGGGCATGCGCGGGGAAGGGTAAGGCGCGGGCGGGGTTCACGTGCCGACCAGGCTGTTTGTTTTCTATTATTACTCTATCCATACATATAGTAATAGTAGTAATAAGTGCGACAAAGACAAACAGCGATTTTTCAGTCGCTCTTCTTTATTTTTCATAGTAAAGAAAGCAATAATATAAAACCTAAGTAAGTTAAGGATAATTAATGTAAACGTAGTCCATAAGGGACTGCAACGGCGGATCTGTGTGCCACGGTAAACCTAGTTTACCATTTCAACAGTATTTTGGCAAATTGTCACAGATAATTTGTAACTAATAAATATGTGATTTATGCATCAAGGCGGTTTGTTTACAGAGTGGCTATCGTGAAACGCGAAAATCGAAATATCGTTATCTGCCTCTCGGTTGGACTAGCAAAGGGCCGGGCTGGAGTTAATAAATTTTTCATCAGTGTGATGTCATAATAAGGCTGTTTTTATTAACTTATCGTATATAACACATAAAAATAAGCAACTTTTCTTTAACACATTTTTTTTAACTCAATAATTTCGAAGTTATGGGGCCCTGAAGGTTAAGTACAATTTGGACTATTTTGGTTGGAATGGTGTCATTATGACACATACTTTATTTTGTAGAATGTGTTAAAATAAGCAAGTTTTATAAGAAACATTTTTTTACCCAAAAACATCGAAGTTACCGGACTTCGAAGATTGACTACATGGACTAATTTGGACTTAAAAAATAAAATGGCGACGGGGTATCATTATAACGTGTACTATTAATGATTTGTTCCGCATAGAATACGCTAAAATAGGCGTCTTTTATTTGAAAAACTTTTCCCTAAAATAAAAAATGGCCGAGATAATGGACTTTGAACTTGTACATAATTTGGACCTCGAAAAAAAATCATCGACGGGACGTCATTATAACGTGTACATTTTATGATTTTGCCGTATAGAATACGCTAAAATAAGCGTGTTTTACTTGAGAAACTTTTCTCTAAAATCAAAAATGGCCGAGACAATGAACTTTGAACTTGTATATAATTTAGACTTCAGAAAAATACCATTGACGGGACGTTATTATAACAAGTACTTTTTATGATTTTACCGTATAGAATACGCTAAAATAAGCATGTTTTATTTGAAAAACTTTTCTCCAAAATATAAAATGGCCGATTGGACATGAAACTTGTATATCATTAATTGGACTTCGAAAAAAAACCATCGACGGGACGTCATTATTATAACGTAAACTTTTTATGATATTTCGTATAGAATACGCCAAAATAAGCTTGTTTTATTTGAGAAACTTTTCTCTAAAATAAAAAATGGCCGAGATAATGGACTTTGAACTTGTATATAATTTTTATTCGAAAAAAAAAACTATCGACAGGACGTTATTATAACCTGAACTTTTTATGATTTTTCCGTATAGAATACGCTAAAATAAGCGTTTTATTTTAAAAACATTTTTTTCTAAAATCGAAAATGGCCGATTGGACGTGGAACTTGTATATCATTTGGACTTCAAAAAAAAAACCGTCGACGGGACGTCATTATATCGTGTACTTTTTATGATTTTTTCGTATAGAATACGCTAAAATAAGCTTGTTTAATTTGAGAAACTTTTCTCTAAAATAAAAAATGGCCGTGATAATGGACTTTGAACTTGTATATATGTAAAATCGTGTTTCATTCGACAAACTTTTCTCTAAAATCAAAAATGGCCGAGATAAATGGACTTTGAACTTGTATATATTTTGGACTTCAAAATAAAACCATCGACGGGACGTCATTATAACGTGTACTTTTTATGATTATTCTGTACAGAATACGCTAAAATAAGCGTGTTTTATTTGAGAAACTTTTCTCTAAAATTAAAAATAGCCGAGATAATAGACGTTGAACATGTATATAATTAGGATTTCGAAAAAATCCATCGACGGGACGTCATTATAACATGTACTTTTATGATTTTTCCATATATAATACGCTAAAATAAGCGTGTTTTACTCAAGAAACTTTTCTCTATAATCAAAAATGGCCGAGATAATGGTCTCTGAACTTGTATATAATTTGGACTTCGAAAAAAAAACCATCGACGGAACTTCATTAAAACGTGTACTTTTTATGATTATTCCGTATAAAGTATGCTAAAATAAGTGTGTTTTAATTGAAAAACTTTTCTTTATAATCATTAATTGCCGAGATAATGGACTTTGAACTTGTATATCGAGACGTCATTATAACGTGTACTTTTTATGATTTTTCCGTTATGAATACGCTAAAATAAGCGTGTTTTACTTAAGAAACTTTTCTCTAAAATCAAAAATGGCCGAGATAATGGACTTTGAACTTGTAAATTATTTGGATTTCGAATAAAACCATCGACGGGACGTCATTATAACATGTACTTTTTATGAGTTTTCCATATGGAATACGCTAAAATAAGCGTTTTTTATTTAAAAAACTTTTCTCTCAAATCAAAAATGGCCGTGATAATGGACTTTGAACTTATATATTATATGGATTTCGAAATAAAACCACCAAACGTCATTATAACATGAATACGCTAAAATAAGCGTGTTTTATTTAAAAAACTTTGCTCTTAAATAAAAAAACCGGCCAAGTGCGAGTCGGACTCGCGCACCGAGGGTTCCGTACAAACCTATAACAAGCAAAAGTTGTAGTATGTTTATTACTAATTTCAATTTAATACCTCTACGCGTTTACGAGGAAAAAGGTAGTAAGTTTAAAATTAAAAAAAATATTTAGGTATGATTTTACTAAAAATGTCTACTTTTCGTAATTTTTCCTCTATCTGTGCTATATGAAGTTTCTTCGTGCTAAGTTTCAAGTTTCTGAGTTTACGCGAAGTACCCTTTAGGTTTTGAGTTTCTTGCGAGTACTCAGTTTCAAAATATGCGACTTAAATTGCCATTTCTTTTGATCGGGATGACATAAAAGTTTGGTTTTGCTACATATGAAGGGTCCTATAGCCCTGAGTATTTGACATGAATTTCAATTTGCCTCTACGCGTTTACGAGGAAAAAGGTAGTAAGTTTAAAATTTAAAAAAATATGTTTTTGTATGATTTTACTAAAAATGTCTACTTTTTGTAATTTTTCCATTGTCTATGCTATATGACGTTGCTTTGTGCCAAATTTCAAGTTTCTGAGTTCACGGGAAGTACCCCGTAGGTTTTGCGAGTGCCGAAAAACTATAAAATTTGCAGCATAAACGACTGTATCTTTTGATTGCGTTAGCTTATGTTTGATTTTTTCACAGCTCCAAGGGACAATAGACCTGAATATTTGATATAAATTTCAGCTTGATGCGTTCCTGAGAAAAATGGTCTTGACAAACAGACAGACAGACGGACAACAAAGTGATCCTATAAGGGTTCCGTTTTTGCCTTTCGAGATACGGAACCCTAAAAATGGCCGTGGTAATGAACTCTGAACTTGTTCCTCCTTTTTGTAAAGGGTCGGCAACGCGCATGTGACACCTCTGGTGTTCCATCTGGCGGGCCGTATGCTTGTTTGCCACGTTGTGGTATTAAAAAAAAGAGTAAAATAAGAATACAATTAAACAAAATAAACGGAATTAAAGCAGAATCAATACAAAATGACAAAATAAAAACAAAATACAGACGAAAATAAAAAACAAAAATAAAACAAAAGTAAAAAAAAATACGTTAGTGTCGTGGAACACTCGGTTAGAACGAAGTAATATTATTTAATTTTTGACTTTTTCGTAATTTTTGTCGTTTTTGAATTTTTTGAAATTTTTGAGATTTTTGAGATTTTGAGATTTTCGAGATTTTTGAGATTTGAGATATTTGAGATTTTTGAGATTTTTTGAGATTTTTTGAGATTTTTGAGATTTTGAGATTTTGAGATTTTGAGATTTTTGAGATTTTTGAGATTTTTGAGATTTTTGAAATTATTGATATTATAGAAATTTTTTAACTTGACTTTTTTCACTTTGTCACTTCTCACTTTCACTTCACTTTATTCAATTTTTTTTTTTTTTATTCCATTTCACATGTTTCTCAATGCTTTTTCGTGACGGTCACGTGACTTTTTTTCGCCTAGCCCCCCATCCGCGAACCGTCCGATAAGGAACTTCGTTCCAATAAAACAGAACTAAATAAAAATATTACGTTGCGTTTTCTACCCATAATTCACGATGCTTGAAATCTTCGAAAATGTACTCAACAGTCTAGTCAAAACACAAACAAAGCGGCTACCGCTCAAAAAGGTACGTATTGGCGAGACACGAACGAGTTCATTGCCCTACTCGCCGGCTTCCCGCGACTCGCTCCTCCGCTCAGTTCCTTTGTCGAGTATGTCAGCTTTATCACCCCGCGCGCGCCTCCGTGAGCAAGTACCTACATCGTAACAGTTAAGATGCCAGCGCCTGGTCGACCCATGGATTAGCTTGTTAAGAAGCGAGCTGGGGGTCTACTTCTAGTGGTCATTACAGAAGTAAGCCGAACAGGCGTACCATCAAGGTCACGCGCTATAGTTAAGAAGATTTCCTCTGAACGCAAATATTGTTTCTGTTTAATTTTAGACGAAATATCATTGATGAAAGTGACACAAATTGAAATATCTACTTTAAAATCCCTTTTTGATTATTAGAATGTGAACTCTGATGACTTTAATAATTTATTAAAACGATAACAGCCTAAAAATACGAAATTACCAAGAAACTTAAATTTTCATTGCTTAATTTGACACATATTGATTTTATTGACATATTTTGAGGTGATGATATAGTTAATCCTTATTTTATGAACTCTATTTTTTTATACGTAGTTTTTTAGCGTTGTCATACTATGTAAAATTGCACTCGACGTAAATGACACAAACTAGTTTTGTACAACAATAAAACTGTTCTAAATACAAAACAGTTATATTTTCTAACTCTAATATTCTTTTACTCAAGTTATGGCAAGCTAAAAAAGTTAACCTCAAATTATTGCATTAAAAAAAAAGCACCAATTGAATATGACACAAAACGCACTGAAAGATTCTCATGTACACACTGTATTTCCAACTTCAATAATAAGTGACTTTAGAATTTTCGAAACTTAACCCTCAAAATATTGCCAACGAGACGGGACTACCAGCAGGAGCTGTGCTATTAATATTTCACGGAATTATCTACAGCTAAGCTTTCTCGGGCCAGAACAGTCTGCTGCATGAATAGTTCTGCTTTGATATAGGTAAAAATAAATTTGACAGTGAGCAAAGCTCGCGCACCGAACAATCTCTACTACGAACTAACAAACACACTTCTATACCAAGGCAAGCTATAAAACCAATACTTGTTCAATCTAATTCCAATATGACAAATTGACCAGCGATTGATCTCGAGAGAAGTAACTACACGTGCTAAGGTATGATTAACTGCATTTCCAGGTTCTTTCCTATAGTTAGAAAGATTGTTTGTTGTCTTAAAATCCTTAGAATACGAGGGTTTTAAAGACTTAAAATTCAATTTAAATAATATTATCTCACCAAATTCCGCTACAGTTTTACCCGCGTTGTTTCTTCAATAAAAACCTTCCTCCCGGAACCCTGGACAATATTTCTGGAAACATTTCCAATCAACTTTGGCCCGAGTGACGTTTATCAAGAGCGGCGGCACTTATCTACGCCCGGCGCCGGAATATTGAAAACGAATTGTTGAACTATAACTAGTTTGTTTTTCTTTTGCACTGAAATTGTGAAACTGCCGCGGAGGTTGTGTTTTTGCCTTATTTAAAAATTTTTTTTACGATTCGACTAACACTGATGTGAATTCAGTTATCAACTTATCACAGGTATCTTCAATTTGCGAAGGAGGTCGATGGTTTCTCAGATAGTCAGTATGAATAGAAAGTAAGATATGGAAGATTTTGTTGATGCTGCGCATACTGTATGCGGCATACCCCAAGTAAGAGTAATGAGGGCAAATGGCTGATAATTATGGTCAACTACGTGGTGATTGAGGTTCTTCTTAAGGATTGGGCTGGCCACGTCTACCTCGTGCATCCGGATAGGTGGGCATTTGTAGACACCAAGTGGATGTCGCAAGAGAGACGTGGACGGGGCAGGCCCAAATAGAGATGGCGGAACGATTTGGATGCTTTCCTTAGCTGGAAAAAGCACAAGACCGAGAGTTGTGAAAATCAAAGGGATAGGCCTTTGCCCAGCAGTGGGACACTATTGTTGCTAGTTAAAAATAATCTTCTAGAATTAACACTCATCTAGGTACCTACTCGTGCGTACGAGCATCACAAAGTTGGAGGTCTGGAAATAGCAAGAGCTCTTAAAGTTACAAAACTACTTGTAAACAACTGACTTTCTGGTAAGTAAGCCTTATTGTCTTTTAGCTCTTTACTCGTTGAAAAAACTGTCACAAGAAAAATCTCCAGTTGATCTCGAAACCTTCAATCACCTTTTCGTAAACTTTATTTACTTTCCCTCGTAATCGTTTAATGATGAATCGGTGTCCCGAAATCGATTCGGGCTGATTCATGACGGCCAGCTACGTGACTGTTTTCTGGAGGCGTGCTGGCGCGCCGGCAATTTATCCTTTAACCTTTTCAATAAGGCGAAAGCGAAGAATGTTAAGGGCAACAAAAAAAATAGTTGCCGAAAAGTATATGCTGTCTGAGCCTCGCGGGTATGAGATGGCCAGCTTCTCAACAAAATCTGTGTTTCTAGGAACTTAAATAGATCTGCAATAATATCACCTCGAGGTATACAATGTATCGTGTGCTCTAACAGATCACCAAATATCGTGTTGTCCGATTTAATTTCAGTGGAGCAAACTCTTGCAAATGTACTTGTCAATCTCATCTTCCGTTTTCATTGGAATTGTGAGAAAATTCGTCCGACTAAGGACACGCAACAAGGGCAACGAAGATCCGCTTCGCAGGGCATTTGCTTCCGCTCTGAAGGAAACAAAGGTTAAACAAACCTATATGAATTAGTTTTTTAACGTATACATATACATAACGTATACATATACTATACTCGTATTAGGATCGTTAAAATAATCGGTGGAGCTTTGCTTACCAACCTTAGCTATGAATAGTTAGATTTTCACTTATTTTGGGAACTTGTAAAAAACATTACCCAAATTCTAAAATTGAAGGGCTAAATTATTTGTTGATTTAGCGTTTTATTTGTTGTTTATCAAGCCTGCGGTTTTGTCCATAATTTCCCTCGGGATATTTTTCGGAATAACAAATGGGCTACAGTGTAAAAGGGACTGAAGGAAATATGGTCGGATTAAAATTTGTAATGAGTGAGGCAAATTGCTCGCCGGACATTTTCGAATGTTTGAAGAGTTGGATCCATTGATTAATGTGGCCTCATTAAAATGGCTGATGAATTCAACTCTCAATGACGAATATGCGATTGTACTTACTGGGAATCGGGGATCGTATACCGGTATTATATTCATACAAATATACCGGTATCAATTTTGGTATCTCGGTTGTTAATGCATACTTTTAAATTTTGCTCGAATAATCTGGTAATACGAGGGTTGCTACTTATATATCCGGAAACAAAAAAACAAACAAACGTACACGGCTGAAAATGGTTTTATTGTTTTTCAAAGTATTCCCCTTGATGATCTATGCACTTTTGCATTCGCGTGAACCAATTTTTAAAGCACTTCTGCCACTCCGCCTGAGGTACCTCCATAACGTGTTGTTTGAATGCGTCGACAGCATCTTCAGCGGTCGAAAATCGTTGACCGCGTAATTTATTCTTTATATTTGGAAATAAATAAAAATCGTTGGGTGCCAAGTCAGGGCTGTACGGCGGATGACCCGTTAATTCCACATTTTGACCCTCCAAAAATAGAGTTGTTTCGCGTGACGTATGACAGCTGGCATTGTCATGATGAAGAATGATTCTTCGTCGCTGGTTAGTTTTACGAATTTGTTCAAATACTTCCGGTAAGCAAATGGTCGTGTACCACTCTGAATTAACCGTTCTACGGTTTTCTAGTGGCACTGTAGCTACATGGCCATTAATACCGAAGAAGCAGGCCACCATTTGTTTCAATGTACTTTTTGCACGAGTAACTTTCGTAGGGTTCGGCTCATTTTGAAACACCCATACCGTTGATTGTTGCTTCGTTTCGGGATCGTATGCATAGATCCAGGATTCGTCACCTGTATAGATGTTATAAACGGCTTTTGAGTCACCACGGTTATATTTTTTAAACATTTTATTGCACCATTCGACGCGAGCATCTTTTTGCTCTTTTGTTAAGTTGTATCCAACGCGAACAAATTTTTTTTACAGCCAAATAATTATGTAATATGCTATTAATGCTGGTCATAGAAATACCCAGAGTCGCCTCTATCTCGCAGTACGTAACATGTCGGTCGTCCATTATAAGTTTTCGCACAGCCTCGATATTTTGTTGTACAACGACCGATTTCGGGCGACCTGCCTTAACTTCGTCCGTAAGCATACTACGTCCACGATTGAACTCACTAAACCAGTGATACACAGTGGTTTTAGATGGGGCTTCATCACCAAAAGTTGAAGTTAGTTGATCTATGCACTGTTGTTGCGTTAAACCACGCCGAAAATCATAATAAATCATAGCACGAATATTTTCACGAGTGAGTTCCATTCTTGCTGCGAGATGACATTTAAAACCCGCCAAAAACAAAACACGAGCGTTAATAAGAAAGAAAAAATATACCGGCCAGTACTTAAAAAAGTTCAAATTTTACCATGGAGGTCAAATATGCTATTTAAGAAGATTGTAATCCCGGTTTCCGGATATATAAATAGCAGCCTATGTATGTCCTTACCTAAATTATAAATTACATTTGAGAATTTCGGCCAAATATTGCGATTACAAGGTGTTATTTAGATTTTGAGTTACAGCCGATTCGGTCCCTGCTGAGAATAATAGAGCATGCTTACATGAATTCACATTTAAATTCTTTTGATCGAGTCGAAGTGATGTTTGTATTAATGTTTTATTTATGCTTACAGTTATAAGTCAAATAAATTTGGTCATTCAGCTGGTCGTATGAAAGGGAGCGGACATTGACTTTTCGCAAGTGGCTAAGCTAATTACAAACCCGCTTCACAAATATCTTAATCTGACGCGCTCGAGTAACTGCATAAATCCCCCCAGACTGCATCCTGAGGTCGAATACTCAAAGCCTATTCGAAGAATATAATCTGCAATAGGCATGGTGAATTTTTTTCATGTATGGTATCGATCGATTCGTTTTGTTGTGAGGATCAAACTTAGGTACGTGCATGAAGTTTAAATTTTAACGAAATATTTTTTATTACGATGGTTATTGCCATGATATTATGCTACAAACACATTTTTTTAATTTAGTTAACATTTATTTGCTTAAAATAATACTTAAAAAGTGTAAAAATTTCGCGCAAAAACCTAATAATCTAAACGCAACGCTATTACACACATACACATACTTGACAGATTTGTTATTTTGTTCGTGGCAGACACTGAATTTAGACGAAAACTGATTACAAATTGTTTCTGTGGTGATTTAGCAGCTTTTTGCGGTTATAATTCAAATATCGGCACTTAAAGACGAATTTGAGGTAAGCATTATGCTGGGTTTCCATTGGGTTTCAATAAGTTTGCTCTTAAATAAATGTCCTCCATTGGTTCCTTAAAAATACGTCAAGCTAGTTATATTTAGAACTAACCTAGTAAGATGATACTATACTTTTTTAATGTGTTTGGTAAATGGTAGATTATGTAATCCGATGATTAGAATATGCATTATACACTGTAATAAGTAGATTAAAGCTTAGTATCTGAACGAACGCTCGCTCGCTGTAGTCAGTTTCAGTTGTGCTGAGCTGATGTCAAGTCAATGTCATTATCCTCAACTCAACTATGTCACCCAGATACAATGACGGATAGCGGATTTGTAAAGGCGCAACTGGACAAGAATATAATGCATTTACGATGTCGTCGTATTTCACCAATAATAACAATGTTAACGCCTGCCAAGATGAAAGGAGCGAACTGCAAGGTAATTATAATTTTTAATCTATTACTTACTTATGTGTAATGATTTAAACTGGAAATCCAAAACAATAACCTATAAATTACTTATCTACTCCAAAAACCGTAACAGGCATGTGATGTGATCTTAGATGTGAAGAGTTATTGCATAATTATAATCATTATTTTCTTTGTGAATCACAGGTACTTGAAATGATGTTACAATAGACATAACATGACCATTGGCTATGTGAAAGTATGCTGAGATGGTGATATGTAAAAGCTAGAATCACCCCGGAGCTACCAAATCAAAAATTGTACTGTAACAACACAGAAGGAAAAGTTAAATCTGTTAACAGTGAAAACATTGTGCAGCACACTTGGGTAAGGATACATATTTGATTTTCATTTCTGTAAGGAGAGTAACTGACTGGCTAGAGCCATCTTATAGTAGGAGTTCAGCTTAGTGTTGTGAGCAAATGTCGTTAGGTTACCTGAGATAGATTAATTAAAATCTAAGTTTTGATGGAGTCACCCACCGCTGCTGCTTATGCGCTAGTGTCCATTCCAGCCTCAGGCATAACAAGGATATATATATGAATGGTCTAATTATTAGAGCTATTATATAATTGTCATGTGAACTGATTTGCCAGGGCATAGTTGATTTTTTTGTTTTAAACATGCCAAATGTCCAATCCCATTTATGTCTGCATTACTGATGCTATATACATACATACATATGGCAGTGTTTATAATAAATCTATGACTCTAGTACAGTATCAGATTTATTGGAGCACCCAAGATGGTCACAAATATCTGAACAACGCCGTTCACGGTGATTAAGTCCATGATAAGATATTTTTAAGTACCTTGGTCGCTCTGGTATATTTGATAATAACTGTACAACAATATAGTTTAAGTTATCGGTAATTTTATATACTAGCCCCACAGAAAGATATAAATTAGTTTATTATATTGTTTTAGGAATATGGCATGGCTACACCAGTGCAGCGGACCAACCAACAACTAGCATCAAATATTATTGCAAGAAATCCAAACTATCATCCGTTGGTACTAGCCTTAAATTGATTAAAGTCAAGGATATATGAAGTACTATTACAGAGTATATGTATTAAATAGAGATCCAACGTCTAAGAAATTTTTGAGGCTCCAAGGTGCCAAGTCTGAAGCAAGAGTAAGCAAGTTATTGAATGGACATTGTTAGTTTTATAAATTATTTGCAGATACTAGCAGAGACTAGTCTCTGCTAGTATCAAGTAATGTTAATTAAGATTTATGTGCAGTACTTACTATTTCTAACACTATCTTTCTAGCTGCTTTCATGTATCTACCTACTACCCCTATTATTGAATAAAAATAAAACATATGTAAAATAGAAATCTTTTTATTATTAAACACAACCTGCATGTTTACTTATCCACAGCCTACCATTATTACCTTGTCTAATACAGATATTAAACTATGGTCTACTGTAGCGTGGGGCTTCAACATGTGGAGCTCTCGGAGCCTAGCATTTAAGTATAGCAAAACTCCTTTCTTTAAAGTGGAACTTTTACCACACTTTCCTTCATTATTTTATGTTGAATGTCATTTTCTGTATCCTTTTCGACCTGAAATGAATACATATTTTTATTTTACAAATCTGTACAAGAAAATAAGTCTTAAAGAGTCCTAAAAGAAAACCTTTCTTAATGTTAGTAGTTGGTACAATATCATAATAATATGGTCCTACATTGTTCCAAAATTGGCTCCATTGTTGGTAATCCCTAACTAGGTATAAAAAAAAATGTACATAGAATATAAATTATAAACTTATATAGGTATGTCATATACAGTCGCGGTTGGTTTAATTATCAAAGACAGTCGCCATCATTCTTCATGCACTTTATAGCCTTGACAACATTGATTTATACAAAAAGGGAGATATGGTACCAGGCGCTCGATTGTGTGCCATCAAATATAGGTTCCGGGACCTATATTGAATTAATCGTGTGGCAGAGTCTCTCAGTCACACTTTGTGCAATGCGCAAAATATTGAGGTCCGTCTTGCATACCCGTGTTAACTATATAGGTTTATCTCTTTTGCCCATGATGCACATACATTATAGCGGTGTGTAGCATTTTACACATTTTACACATAACCTAACATAGTGCTGGAACACATTTCATGTTTTTTTTACTATGAACGTCACTCATCTTCCTTTTTGTTTATGTCTATGCTTGACAATATAGGCGTTGTTCGATATTTGTGACCACACCGATATACCTGAAGGCGAATTTACAAAGGAAAAATGTGACCTAGGCCTCCGGTACCCAGGGCTGAGATCGAACCAGCGTCTTCTGCATTCGCAGCAGACATTATATAATGATTTCTTAAGGTGCGCATCGTTCCCAGTGCACCTACACTTGCAAGTAACGTTATTAAGGTATATGTATATGTAATTGTAGACATAACATTACTCTAACTAGGTATAAATATATTTGAATACAAGATAAATAGTTATTTACTTACGTTGAAGCGATCTTCACAGCAATAAAAAGTCGTAGTCTTCTCATCATTTTGCACCATGGTTTACAAGTTTTCACGTCTTTCGGCAGATAAAAAACACCTTATTGGGTGCACTTATTATATTGTTCATGCACTTTGGCACTAGGTAATACCCGTATATAAGGGTTTTTTAGTTTCATCCATGGTTTAAGCGAATATAGCTTTGAAATATTTGAAACACCAACTGAAGTAGGAACTAATGTCATACTAACTTGATACTAACCTATAAAATTTTGTGAGATGTGACGTCATCACAATCTGTCATTTTCGCGCCAAAAATTATGAGCGTTTCAACCGCTCAAACTTTTTTAAGATTTTCAATCTTTTTTTATTAAATAACGAAAAGCTTTTTGAACGAATTTTTGTTTTTCCTAGTGTTAAAACAATGTAAACAGTTAAATAAAAAAATAAAATTAATTCATGCATGTACTCAATTGCGTTAAAGCAACACAAAAGTCAGAAATGAGACTTAAAGTCCGAGATTTGCATTTGTTTCTCAAAACGCTCCTAACAAAATGACGTGCAAAAGTGACGTCACGATCACATAGTCGCCCTGTTTAAAGTATGGAAAAAATATGGAATTGCTATTTTTACAGTGAAATGTTGCGTTTATGTATATGGTTGCTATACAATTTATTTTACAGTAAAATGGTAATTTTACATAAAAATCGAATGGTATCATTGTTTTCTTTTAATTTCGCACTTTAAAAAATCGTAAAATTTAGACATTTTGCAGCTTGATATCTTTGAGCCATTTCAATAGAATTTATATATTGTCACTTTAGTTGGATGTATTGATCATTTTGCATCCTATCAACTAAAATTTATTGCATAATTCAACATGTGTCATCATGCCTATTAGTTTGATTAAAATTTATATTCAAAATGACAAGACCTGTCACAAGCGACGTTGACTTATTCAGTTCATTCTTTGTTATCAATTGGGTTTTAAGTTCATGTCAAACGTTTCAGTGTCAACGATTGTCAGATTCGATGTTTAGATGCCATTTAAATGACAAAATCATGTTGATAACAATCCCGTAAAAAAAGATTTTTAAAGTTCGAAATGTTCGAATAGCTTTTCGTGTGCGGTGAAAACTCGTATGTTTCTGTTTCTGTCTGAAGTAATGTAAAGTAAACACACATAATTGGTAGAGCTTCTGAGTAACTTCTCACTTGAGTGGGCGAAATGATATGCCAACGTACCCACGGCGGCGTTAAAGCCAAGTCGTAAAAAGTTCACTAGTTTAACCGCAAGTTGAGAACAGAAAATATACAAAATGTAACTTAAATGCTGGTGATCCGTTTAAGGCCTTAATTGGAATCGTATTCTAATTACAAAAAAATAAAAAAAACAGGGAGGGTTGACAGGCTGGGCCGACGGCCCCATACAAAAAAATTTTTTTTTCCTAATTTTTCTTAGTGGCAATACAATATCAATTATGCCCTTAAATAAATGGATAACCAGTATTTTTGTTACATCCTGTATTAGCTGGCTACTCCGCGTGGTATTTAGTTGACCAAGGATCGACAATCCAAATGTGTTGTAGTCGCAATTTGATTAGGTCGATTGTAGACATGGGTCGTTCACGAGTGAGTGATTTACGAGTAAATGAATATATATTTTGATTCAAGTCACTCACTCTTCATCTCACTAAAGATTTAACTCGCTCAGTAACTCTCTTTCTCACTCATGATTCAAATGACACGATGCGATTGAGGCGAACATGCGAATAGATCCATCTGCGCGAGCGAAAGATATGAATCAATATTTTCAATTCAGTGAAGCGTTTTCCGCATCTCTAGTCGATTGGCAGTATTTTGATAACTAACGGGTGATAACAAAAAAATTAGACTCATTTTCTTTAGACATAACAATTAAACTATTTACGTAAACGAAATAGTTTGTTTATGAAGTTGTGGCGATGTCTTAGAGGTTCTTTAATTTTGTTTATATTATTTTTTCAAGCACTTGTATTTGTAAAAAATGGTGTCGAAACAAGAAGCTATGCGAAAATCCCTTGTACTTTTTTATATTTCAAACTTAAACATGGACAAAAACCACTGTGTATGTCATTTTAGTAAAGGAAAATGTACCCGTATCTACTATTTGTAGAATTCTTACATCCCTGACTGTAGTTTACAGAAATGGTAGCGGGAGATTAGCAAACATAATGACCAAGGGAAGACTGAACAAACAGAATTGCATCTTTAATGATGATGATTCCACCAGCCAACGAGTTGCCACAAAAAATTTCAAGTTTTCCAACGGTACCTACATTTGTTGATGTTTAAAAAGATAGGTCTAGATTGCCGCTAGCAGATAAGATTACTAGAATACATAGATCAGCAAAAATAAATTTTATATCACAGTGTCGCTGGACGATTCGCAATCACACATGAAAATCATTAATTTTAGACGTCGAGTGAAAATCCGATACCTCAAATTTTTTTCACAATGTGGCTGGATGCAAAATATTTTTAGTCATGTCGTAACTTAGTATTTAAACAATCGGAGAGCTGAAAATTTTACCCAGTTGATAAAAGGGATCAAGGTCATATGTGCACAAAAGGGAAAAACATGCCGTCCAACGATCTTGTTCGGACATTGTGTCTGAACTTTGACGAACAGCTGACCACGGGCCCTATTCTTATGTCCATTGATGGTTTTGTAAATAACTATTATGTGTGAATTGCCTAAGAACATCCAAAACTCAAAAAAAGGCAGAGAAAATTTTTTTTTTCGCCTCTGAAAGAATTCTCATTTTTTTGTTATCACCCGTTAAATATTACACTTTACTATAAAACAAACCCTTTAACTTGTTTTTTAAGACAAGACGATGACGTGTACAACGAGAATAGAGTCCCTTGAAATACCTGTCATGTTCATGACAATCATGACTCAACATAACAACCAGAATAAAAACTATTTGGTCAATTAAAAAAATTCAAATCTCTTTGTAGTCAAAGCTGACATGTCCACTCGGTTTGGCAACTTGGCTCTAGTTTTACCCACACGCGTTTAGTAGTATGTCTGGAAAAGCCCTCGAGACATATCATATACTGTATTCATACAATACGAAGCCGATATTTGAATCTTTCTCTAAAAACATTCCAGAATCCCTAGAGTTCCATAATGTAAGTGAAAGTATTTCAATATACATTTGCTTGAAGTTATATTTATTTTGATAACGTGATAAATTCTGACATTTTGTTTGTATGATATATAATTATGACAGATGGGTTATGTACGCTCCAAAAGTGAAGCACTTAAAATGAGTTAATTCAAACAATTGTCGCTAGTCGTGCACCGGCCAGCGTGAGATGCGGACGTGCCAATGAGCTCCCGCCACCCGCGTGAGAAAGACACAAACTATAATTTTCTTACAATGAGAGTGACAAAGATGTAATGATTGTCAAAATAGATAAATAAATAAATACAATAAATATTACGGGCCAATCTTACACAAATCAACCTAGTCCCACAGTAAGCTCAATAAGGCTTGTGTTGTGGGTACTAGCCGACAGCCGACGATATATATAATAGATAGATATAGATAAATATTTAAATACATAGAAAACATCCATAACTCAGGCAGAAATATCCGTGACGATCACACAAATAAATGCCCTAACCAGGATTCGAACCCGGGACCTCCTGCTTCATAGGCAGGGTCACTACCGACTAGGCTAGGAGGCCGTTAAAACAACAGAATCGTTGCTAGGCTTTGATAATTAAACCAACGGGATGCGAGACGCGCACTAATTTCTATCAGAAAAAGTCTGCCAATTTCGGCGCGGGGGACGAGGAAACGCACACAAATACCGTTAACACTAATGCATTTTCCATTGACGTCGTTACACACGCCCACGATAAAATTATCAAACACTAGCATAAAATATACTCACACAAGTATAAACACAGATACAGACAACCTGTCCGTGAACGAGATAATGTCATCTTTAAAAAAAAAAAAAATTCATTTATTTCAGACCCATATTGATCCATACATTAAAATAAAATTATTAATACTACATTTGAATTAAAATTAAACATAAAATTTGAATTAACATTAAAAATAAAATAATAAATATATTAGAAGGCATTGGCTATTGTCAGACCAAGCATGTAGCACGTAGCTACTTAGCTCTGCCAATAGCCACTTCCACCCACACCTTCGTAATCGGGCAGTCGAGGCTCTCGGCCAACACCCTAAGAAGACCGTTGCTGCTGCCGCGCACTCGCCTCAGCATAGAGCAGACTCTTTTTCGCCTTATGGCAAAGAAATCGTCTACTCGTGCCTCAGCAAACATTCCAGACGCACTGCAGTGCTTCGGCAGCCGCAACAGCATCCTCAGGATGTTATTATATTGAACGCGTAATGCATTATAGGCCCGTTGTGTAAACCTCACCCACAGGCTGCACGTGTAGAACGTCTGACAGTAGGCTCTAAAGAGCGTCAATTTTACTGATTTATTACAGCGTGCAAACCTGCGGGCGATCATATTGCCTCTCACTGCCATCGATCTTCTCTCCCTCTCCACGTCCAGATCGTCACTCAAGTCTTCTGTGAGCATATGTCCCAGATACTTGAAGCGATCTACCACCTTTAGGGGTATACCGCACAGCATGATCCTAGGCTCAGTAGTCGGATTATACTTACGAGCTTTGAATATTAGCACCTCACTCTTGGCTGTGTTATATCTTAGACCATGCTGCTCGGCGTATCCCTCACAAATTTTGATGAGCTGCCGCACCGAGTCAACTGACGGTCCCAGGAGCGCCATGTCGTCCGCGTAGCTGATATTGTTAAAGCACACATTGCCTATATGGCAACCAACATGTACGCTGCTGAGACCCTCGATCAACTCGTTAACATAGAGGTTGAAAAGGAGAGGCGATGTCAGCCCTCCCTGTCTCACCCCGTATTCGTCTGACTCCTCTCCCGCCCATCTCACTCGGTTGACCTGGCTGCTATACCAGTGTTTAAGCAATGCAACGTATTCAGTAGGTACTCCAGTTTTCGCAAGCTTATTCCACAGTTTATCATACACAACCAGGTCAAACGCTTTTGACAAGTCCAGAAAACACGCATATATAGGCGTGTTTCTGTCCTTGTAGTACCTGACAGCTTGCTTAAGGCACAAGATCGCACATTCTGTAGATAGCCCTGGCCTGAACCCAAATTGCGCGTCATGCAGTTTAATGTGTTTACAAAGTTGCGCGTTAAGCAAGCTGTCAAGAACCTTAGCAAGTACAGTTGCCAGTGAGATGGGCCTATAGTTACTCTGGTCTGACAAATCACCCGTTTTATTCTTTACTATAGGCACCACTACTGTTCTTGTGAGTTGCTTCGGCAAATGTGAGTGACTGAGACACAATGACAAAAACATGGCTACAACACGAGGCAAGTGCTTTCCGGCATGCTTAAGGTGCTCAATGCTGAGACCGTCATGCCCTGGCGATTTACCTCTTTCCTTTAAGTAAACGTACACAGTGCGAGGAACGCGTCGCTAATAATATACTTAAGTATCGATATTTGTGACGTTTTCAAGTCAAAGGTACATCATTGTCGGTTGTTAATAGAGTTAATTTCTAAATGATTTTTTATGGTAACGCCTTATTGACAACCGATAATGATGTACCTTTGACTTGAAAATGTCACATTTTATCGTAGATTTATTTATCGTATGCCTACATGTCACTGGATATAGATAGGCATTTCTTCCCTAGGGTAGTGGGAAAGCAGATGATGAAGAAAATCCAGTGAGTGCTGCGAGGTCCAGGTAGGACAGTAGAGCTGCCAAGTTTGTAACTCTTTTAGCACCACCCAGGGATTACGTGTAGGGTTGTCTAAGGTGTTTCCTACGGACGCAGAGAAACATTGATCGTAGGTTAGTTATATTATATATTTTTGTTTCTTTACCAAGTATAAGGTTTAGCTATTGATAAAATTATAATGTTAAGTTGTGATTAAATATCAAGTTTTTCTACCAGCATATTACTTACAATGTTAGTATTCTACGTAAGTTAGTTTGTCTATTTGTTCAGGACAAATCTTGCAAGCTGATTTAGAATAACTTTTATATTATCAATTTAATATTTTGATATGTATTTGCTTTTAAATTTAGTGGAAAATACTACAAATTGGAAACAAATAACTATTACAATGAAACATTGAACTGCAAAGAACTCTGGAACATCACGGGATTCGAACCCACGTGTTTAGATTACCGTTCCAATGTGCTTCCAAATACACTAGACGTTCCTCTATCCACCTCAGTGAATTTTTCACTGTAATGAACAATGATGAATCAGTCACTAGCGACATCGTGATGTTCCAGAGTCCTTCGCAGTTGATATTTTGATTGTAATGGGCATCTGTTTCCAATTTGTGTTTCTATTTCTATTATCTCTTCTTCATTTTTTATTATAAATAAAAAGTATAACATACTGCTAATGTTAATATCGACATTTATTTTTGTGCTGTCTCATCACTAAAACTTACCTGTTAGGTACAGTGATACCATAGTCAGAAATTAAAAGTGCCTGTTTAAGGGGATAAGTGTGTATACCGTACCTTATAATAAATAAAGTATAATCCATATAAAATTAAAATGCTACATAAAATGTATGGTGAAAATAAAGGAACGAATTAATTTCTAAACAGGAATATCGTTATTTCAAGCATCTACAAGTATATTTCACTTAAGGGGCGCCACACATTAGAGCGGAATTCAGTGCGAAATTCAGCACACTAGCTGAAATTTGTCTATTAAAACGGAAATTTGTTTATGGTAGCTGTATTTTTGAGACCATAGACAAATTTCAGCTATTGTGCCGTACTACAAGCACACATACGCTGAGTTTCTTACGCTGGTTCTTCTCAGTTGGGGCTCCTTTCCGAACCAGTAGTAGTTTATTGCCCTTCCCATAATACGGTTTTAAAAAGATTTGATTTCATTACAGTTGTTAATTAAACCAGTGTTTATGTTTCATTTCATTACCGTGCGTCCGTGCGTAATGTGCTATTAAAAGTGCCTATTTAAGGGGATAAGTGTGTATACCGTACCTTATAATAAATAAAGTATAATCCATATAAAATTAAAATGCTACATAAAATGTGTGGTGAAAATAAAGGAACGAATTAATTTCTAAACAGGAATATCGTTATTTCAAGCATCTACAAGTATATTTCACTTAAGGGGCGCCACACATTAGAGCGGAATTCAGTGCGAAATTCAGCACACTAGCTGAAATTTGTCTATTAAAACGGAAATTTGTTTATGGTAGCTGTATTTTTGAGACCATAGACAAATTTCAGCTATTGTGCCGTACTACAAGCACACATACGCTGAGTTTCTTACGCTGGTTCTTCTCAGTTGGGGCTCCTTTCCGAACCAGTAGTAGTTTATTGCCCTTCCCATAATACGGTTTTAAAAAGATTTGATTTCATTACAGTTGTTAATTAAACCAGTGTTTATGTTTTATTTCATTACCGTGCGTCCGTGCGTAATGTGCTATAGGCTAGTTTATCCTGATAGTGTCAGTTTTTTGAGTTCCGAACCACCTTACAGCCCCCTCGGCGGTCCTCGATGACATATATAATTTAAAAAGCTATGCGTGTGAATGAGTTTTACCTTTGAAGTACTGACGTTAATCTTTTCATTTTTGTTAATTATCAAAAATAATATGTAATTTGAATAATTTAAAAGACGATTAAAATATGTTTAGAAACAATTTAATAACAACACAGACACACTGCTTTTTTAACAGAGCAATGCTTTACAATTATGGCTGTATGCCGAATGGGTCTCTGCCTAACCCACGGAGTATCTTTTAAGGCTCCTTATTCCCTAAAAGGTCGAAAAACTCTATTAATGAAAAAAGCCGCATAAAATGCTATTTATAAGATAGTTTGAAGTATTAGTAATACAAAAAAATAATTTTGAACCATGTTTATTATTATTAAGTACCCAAAAATACGATTCTTACAAAAAGTGTCCTGTGAAGTGTGATTTAAGTGTCATTTTTAAAAATTCATAGTAATTTGAAATTTACTGCTATAGTAATGTTTTTTTTTATCGTGATAGAAATATAGTTTAACTTTGCAATGGTAATATTTTTAGGGCAAAATATTCATAGGGTTTTCGTGGAAAAAATGAAATGTAACCGTGTTTTCATCAAAAAACTGGCATATAATCAGAAGGTATTTTGTCGATTATCCAAGATGAATCTTCGATTTTTATTTCCATGGCCGTCTCATACATGATATACTCAATTGAATATAATTCAAATTGAATAAGAATTTTTACCCTTTTTTGCGTAATCTGAAAATGAACGGTACACCTAACTGGAAAATCCAGAAAGACCTTCCAAGACAACCAATTTTTTTTAAATATTTCACTCCGTCTAGATAAAGAAATGAACTATTATGTGCATCAATTGTTGATTTAAAAAAACTTAGTATTTTCGCCATAGCCTTCGAAGAAAATGAAGCATTTTGTGAAATTCGCGCGTTTTGGGAATAAGGCCTCTTAAGTGTATTGCCTAACCTGTCATAACAATGACAATGAATGACATAATGGCGGACGTATTTCTGCCGTACTGGAGTCGATTACTCTTGTTTGCAATATTTCACTTACCTCCCTCGATGTAATCGTGTTCATAATTGCATACTTACCCAATTTATGAATGAATTCATTGATAAATTGGGTGTGCAATTATGAACCCGATGGTACAATGTATTATTATTATTATATCGTTTTAGACAGGCAGCTCGCGCTGATAAGTCTAAATCAAAGTTCACTAAGCACTAATTCACAGCTTTAGATAGTTTGTCGAGTCTATTTTTGAACTGATTAACACTGTTGGAGTTCACAACTTGGGAGGGTAACTTGTTCCAAGTATTCATAATTCGGTTCGCAATAAAGTTTTTGCCGATATTTGTATTATGTATTGTTGTTGTTAGTTTAAAGTTATGTCCTCTTGTGCGCGTGTTTAGATGTCGAGTGAACAAGTCGGTCAGTTCTGGACAGTCGTAATAGCCGTTTAGGATTTTAAAAGTCTCAATCATGTCTCCACGTTGGCGCCTCTTTTGCAGTGTTGTTATGCCTAGCTTTTTTAATCTATCCTCATATGATAGTGCCTTTAGCTGCGCTAGTGCTTTAGTGTACTATGAAGAGTCAAATTTAAAAATTACCCTAAAGCAGATGTAGTACCTTTAAGTGGCAACACTTTTTGATTGACAATATTTTTTAGATTTTTGCTAATTTCGTGCACTATTTGATGATATTTAGACGTAATTATACTTACAGATGAAAAGAAACGTTATCCTTATGTAAACTAGATAATTCAGATCTTTTCTTACATGAAAACACGCAGCAATTCGGCATTTCTACCTCAGATCTTTCCGGGCTGACTGACATTCATTGAATGGCGTTTGACGCGCTGTCGCGCGTTTATATAACCGCTACGACCAGTGGTATTGTACTTTTGGCAGAGGGGGACGCCTGACAATTACCACTCCATTGATTTATTTCTCTGAGTTGCTAGGTTATGAAATAACTCTGGAAGTATTTTTTCTGCTCATTTTGTTAGCTATAACCCATCCATAGTATGTATCATTGTTTGTAGTATACAGTCAGCGGCGAAGTTACTAAGCGGGTGAGTTGTTCAAATGATCTAGATGTGCGCCAACATGGCCCTTTCTCGATTCTTACAAGTTTATGGCTCCCGTGCGTGAAAGAAAAAGATGCGCGCCGCTCTTCAGGATCGAATTATTTGAACAAATTACGAAAAATACGCGAATGTATAAAGTTTTGTCTAATTTTGCTTCGGTGAGTTTATAGATTAACCAGAATGCCATATTTTTAACTTGGTTTTTAACCGGAGGGCTTGGTTACTTTTTATGAAGTATATATGACATCTATTTTCAGTTTATAAATTGCTTGATATCTTTTGGTTTCTGTAAATCGACCTTTACGAAAATAAGGGAAAAAAGGACCCAACATCGGTTTTTTTTTCTATCGCGCCAAAACTTTCAGCAATCATGTTTCGGCTTGTGCCATACACAAGAGTATACAGTCTAAAACATATATTAGAAAATAAATTTAGGGCCTTTTCCCGTTAAGTCAAAAGAGCGATCGAATAAACGCATAATTTGTCAATGTAGCCCCTTAAACACCAAGCCTGCTTAGCAACTTCTGCTGCTAACTGTACGTACGTACGTAGCAAATTAAAAAATAATAAATTGTAACAAAATGGACAATTACCGATACGATATCAATAAGATCTCGAAAGAGATAGCTGTAAAATATCACCCAACGTTGAAAATCGGAAGCGATTCACCTTGTTTCTGTTTGGCATCCATATCCTTCTCCGGTCCGTATTTTCTCCCTCAAAACATTATAAACGACGCGATTTCCAACAGTATCACCTGTTTATTGCATTGTATGTATTGTTAATTCTATCTTCTATAGGTAAATTCCGAACACAATAAACGCACTCAAGAGTCGACACTGCTTTACGAAACTTCCTGAAAAACAACGTTGCAAATTGGAAGCGATTCACCGTGTTTAGCGACCGTCCATATTCCTTTCCGAACCTTATTCTCCCCCAAAACGTTATAAGCGGCGCGAATAATGATTGCACTATCAATCTTTACGTAACGACAACATAAAGTAGGGATAGGAAAAGTAATCGATTATCAACTAATAGTTCAATTTAAACAAACTTTTATTGAAGATTTATTTTCATATATTTCATCATTTTAGCCATTTGTCGCCCACTGCTGAGCGTAGGCCTCTCTTCGAGTACGCTATTTGTCCTGGTCCTAGCTAATCTCATCCAGAAGTGACCTGCGATCTTCCGAATGTCATCCATCCGACGAGCCAACGGACGCCAAGGACTCCTTTCATTTGAAAGTGGCCACCAATCCGTCAATATGTTAGTCCACTTGCCGTCACCAAGCCTGGCAACATGTCCTGCCCAATTCCATTTGAGTTTAGTACTGGTATCTCCTATGTCTCGCACCTTAGTGCGACGTCGGATCTCTACATTTCTAAATTGCATACCAGCAATAAGGGCTAAATTGATGGGTAGCACTCCCGGTGCAGGTGCAGGTACAGATCTTGTGTTATCGGTACTTGTATGTGATTTATTAAGTTAGGCTGCAACTTCTTTTTATGAGTAATCTAGTTCTTTAAGTGAGTATCTGTAATTGGCTTTCTAGTTTCATTGTATTTCTACAAATATGTTGTGCTGTTGGATTTCCATACGAGTATAATTAATAATAATAAACAATCGATTTGATTAAGTCGGACCCATCCCTACAAAGTAAACTTTCCCGGCGTGCAAGAAAAGCGTTTAGTTCTCCTTTGACGCGTTTTGTGCAAGAAACAAGTTACGACAGGAGCGAAATGGCTGTTGTTTGCGTACTTTTACAAACGATTAATTAAACTGGCTAGGTTTTTGAAGTTAAATACGGCCCCAATTTTTGTTTATAATTTTAATTTTGATTTTTGAACAAGTAAGTGCAAACTCTGGTTTAGATCAGGCCGTGTCATAATTCCAAATATAATATTTTTGTAGTAAGCAGAAACGTCTGCAAGCGATAATTGAAATTTTATAATTGAAAAAAAAAAATTAAATTATCGCAAGTTCGAACTTGCAACCTTTCAGAACACCGGTCCGACCGCTCTGACCAACTGAGCCATCGACGCTTACTCAACCTCGGTGAATCTTTCCATCCGTTCCTTCATTGCTTATGTCATGGGGAGACGGGTAGCGACATCTACCGTAAGTGTGTATAAACATTAACGGCATCGAAGTTCCAAGTCATATTGGAATAACATCGATAACCAATGCGCTAACCCGTACTAAATTATTTTTGTATTAAGCAGAAACGTCTGCAAGCGATAATTTCAATTTTATAATTGAAAGAAAACTGGAAAAATTTACCGCGTCAAGCAAGATTCTAACTTGCTACCTTTCGGAACACCGGTCCGACCGCTCTGACCAACTGAGCCAACGACGCTTACTCTTACTCGGTGAATCTTTCCATCGGTTCCTTCATTGCTTACGTCATGGGGAGACGTGTAGCGCGCCTATTACCTTTAGAATGTACGAAATAGTACATTTGTAAAACTGAGTAATCAAATCGACCCATGTTAGGCAGATAAACACTGAGTACGGTATGTACTCAGTTCATTTTCGAGTTCAGGAATTTAAATGTGTCAACTTGTAGCTATATTAATACACTAGCAACAAATAGTACTAAAGTTAGCAGTATCTATATACTTGTATCAAAAGGCCAGATAAAATAACACCTCTCATATCAATACCCTTTCAAACCCCGCTTTGATAAAGAACCATTTGCCAGCGAATCAATCGAAGGCTTCCACTGTGATAGTGATAGGAGCCCACCAACTTACCTATGCTTTACCTAAATTCCTAACCCATCGCTTTACAGTTCATTTTCGCTTGAACTTCCACATGATTCCTGAGATTTGTACAGTCCGAGAGGCTTTTATTATGTCCCACGAGCTGTATGAATCCGAAGTATTGTTTGTGCGGAAATGAAAATATGGATTTTAAGCACTTTAGTCTTTGTGAATACGTCAGTATTGCTGAAACAATAAATATAATATAATATAGAAGGTAAGAATAATCGATCGAGTAATATTCGTTGAATACATTCATTAAGGAATAAGAATAATTTAAATAAAATGTCGATGAAATAAAATAGCACAAAATGATATTACTTGAACTAAAATTTCGATGAATCGTTGTCGATGAAATGATATTCGATGAAACGGGTGTCGGCGAAACAAGGGTATCCCTAGTACCGGTCATGTATGTATGTATGCATGTAATTTATTTGAAAAGAATAAGTTGGTACATTAGTCATTAGGTGGTAGGTGACAGTGGGTTGCTTATTCTGCTATTTGTACTCTATACAGGTACTAGCATGCAAAAATCTTTAGAACTAATCTAAATCTATATTTATCTCAATATTCTTATCATGTCAATGTCAAATTTAAAAAAAAATGTATTTTATAGTATTTACAATACTTTTTTGTTTACCAGACAATAGTAAATTTTCCTCGTATTCATTTCTTTTGTCCTCTTTCGTTGAAAGGTTAATAGATCACCTGTGGCTCATTACAATTTTCTCGTTGGCATCTCAGGCATCGCGGTAATCGATGGGCAATGTCAAGGTGGCGCCGCATACCTTCGGGAGCCGTAGCTCGGCTGAATAAGAATAGGCTAAAGTGGAAATGAGGTTTAAAATCGTCAAGGTTAAGGTCAATAATGAAGGGTCTGGTGCCGCATTCTAATTTTAAAATACATAAACATTACATTAAAAACACAATATATCTCAAACATAACTCCAAGACACAACGAATAATCAGCCAATATTGGAGTTATAGTAGTAGTAGTAAAACACTTTATTGCACAAAACAAATACATGACCAACAAAAATATAGTGAGTGTGTACAAAGGCGAACTTATCCCTTTAAGGGATCTCTTCCAGCTAACCTATAACCTATATTGGACTTGCAACGGAATATTTTTCAAGAAAATTCTTATATAGCTGTATTGCGTATAGTTAATGCATTAGAGTTGTATTGAAGTTGGATCGTGTCAAAACGTGTTTTAAAGTACGGGCCCTGGGTTGGCACTATATGCATGCAATGTGGTTTTAAGAGGAATTTCCTTCCGCGATCGCTCCGGCTGCCGAAACAACAGGTAGTCGGCAGGTGCCGACGTTTTCCCAAGTGACTACTGTATGGGGTTATTAAAAAAATGAATGTACATATTCATAAAGGGTGGGCAAAGCGCATATGACGCCTCTAGTGTTGCAGGCGTCCATAGGCTACGATAGCTGCTTACCATCAGGCGGGCATTCTTATCTGTTTCATTGTAAAAAGTTGAGCTAAATTTTAACCATCTGTTGCGGGCTTGCGGGTCTCCGGGAGGTCAGGCTAAGGGTTAATTCGTTAAATTTTAAAATATTCTATTCAGTCGCACTTACTTTTTTTACTGAATGAATGCTGTTTCAGTAGTAATGATGATACGTACCTGTAAAAAAAAATACTGTAAGTATTTTTTAGTTTTTATAATATTTATAAATACCTGCTGAGGAGGAAGTGTGTTTTTATATTTCATCTAATCATCTTCATTGTCAAGAAATTAAGAGCGTGTAAATATCATTTTGGATACCTCGCCCACTTGGCTACTTTTGCTGCTGGTTGTAATATATAAAATATGTTGTTTTGTTAAACATACAATGAAATAGTGTCTTACGTTCTTTATAATAGGCTCGGAAGTATCCTGTTTGGGGCGCAGCAACTCGAGGGGAGTGTAATGGGATTTCATACAACTTTTTAGGCCTAGGTCTGCAAAGTAACCTTGACGCCAAAGATGGCGGCAGGTTTTACAAACATCTGATTTTGATTTTTTGTTTTTTCTCATGACAGGATGGTTGATGAAATGAGAATAATAATAGAAGTTTACGAGTAGACTAAAGCCTTATGAAGGGAACTTATATGTTTTTAATAAGTTCATTGCATATTTTCAGAAAAGCACTGTACAACATACCTTGGCGTTGAAACGGATTCCCGCCCTCGTATTCCTATCCTGTCTGTGTCCTTGACAACCGTAAGGTCAGAGAATTGTTATTAGAAACGAATTTTGATAACTTAATGTCTATAGATTGCCCTATTGAATTGTATAATGCGTTAACTCAGTTATTTACAAACATTTACAGCGAAACTATTGGGGTTCGACGACGTAGCAGGCATTCCCAGCTCTAACTAAACTGTCACCTGCCTGACCGTGCATTGCAGAGATGTGAAATATTACTATTATTTTATATACATTATTATTAGCTATTTCTTTAATAAATGACTTCTTACTTTACAAGGAATGCTATATTTTTAAACCAGTTCAGTGCAATATGAGTCGAAATAATAAATCCTGGATTAGTGATAACTTAAAGAAAATGATAACTGAGAGATAGACTTTTTGAATTATGGTGTAACGAACCAAAGAACATGCTTAAGCGGCTTACTTATACTCAATACAGGAATAAATTTACTAAAGCTATAAATAAATGTAAGAACAAGTATGACCAAAAGTGCATAGTAGAATGTAATAATAATATAAAGAAAATTTGGGAAAGAATATGCATACTATTGGGGAAACAGAGCAAGCACACTAGCATGCATAGTATGGGTGACGACGAATTTATATGTAATGAGTTTGCCTCTTCCTTTTCAGATGAAATTAAAAATATAAAACATGTTTGTAAAGACCTTTGGATTGACAGGGATAAATATGTCAAAACATCAGATGTGAGCATGAGATGGCAGCCCGTGAGAAGTTACCAAGTTAAAAAATAATTAATAATATGAATGTAAACAAAGCTCCGGGCAGCGATCAGGTGCGCATGTCTGATATATAAATGATTGTACATAAATTAAGTCCTGTTATTGCTAAGCTGGTCAACTTATCAGTTAAGCATCATAAATTTCCTAACAAATTAAAAGAAGCAATAGTGCGACCCATTTATAAAAAAGGTGATCATAAATCTTTCTCAAACTACAGACCTATAGCAATATTATCTAGCATTGACAAAATTATAGAGAAATGTATAGTTAACCAGCTTAGCTCTTATCTTAGTAAATACAATATTTTAGATTCCTGTCAGCATGGCTTTCAAAAAGGCAAAAGTACCACAACTTTATTGACGAACTTTACAGATGAGATTAATGGTTACCTTAATGATAAAAAAATTGTGTTGGCTGTATTCTTTGACTTCAGAAAAGCGTTCGATACTCTGGAATCAAGCACCTTACTGAAGGCAATGTACGAGTGCGGTGTGAGCGAGCCGCTGAACGAATGGTTCCGCGACTATCTCACATCGCGCTCCTACAAAGTTAAAGTTGGGAACACCTATAGTCGAGAACGTACAGTGGAATGCGGAGTGCCTCAGGGTTCGGGATGTGGTCCCGTCTGCTACTTGATGCACGTTAACAGCTTGTGCAGTGTGCTGCAGCATTGCTCAGCGCATATGTTCGCAGACGACCTCTGTGCTCTGCGCGCAGGCACTGACCTTGAGGACACATTCCGACTCGTCCAGCAAGATATAGATCCGGTGGTCAAGTGGTCTCACGAAAATGGGATAGTTCTCAATACTGATAAAACTAAGTTACTGATTATTCATTTCCCGTATCTACCACCTTTAAACAACCATAATAATATATTCCTATATGCACACACCTTTGTTTGCCTCCACCAAAACATGTCTAACTGTACCTGTGAACCTATAGAAAGAGTCAAGTGTATTACATACTTAGGTATGCAAGTAGATGAATATTTTTCCTGGTCATACCATGTAAACTATATTTGTGATAAACTTAAGAGTTCTTTTAGGCAAATTTTTCCACTTAAGTTTCAGAGTTCCTACTAGCACTTTAAGATGTTTGTATCTGTCATTAGTAGATTCTATACTGAATTATGGTCTCGATAGCTATGGACTTACAACCAAAACCAATATTGATAGACTAGAAAATATGAAACTTAGATTTTTAAAACTACTAGTTAACAAAAAAAATAAACACAAATACAAAAATAACTATAGACAACTATTTCAAATTTGCAAAATATTACCTTTAAGCTTAAAACATAAATATTTAATTGCTTTAAGTAGCCATGGCTACCTTGATCATAATTCAGACAATTTTCCATTGAAACCTCCCGATCATACATATAGTACTAAGTCCATGACTTCTGGTAAACTATTCGTTCCGAGAGTTAATAACTATTATGGGGACAGAACAGTTTCCGGTTCCGGCGCCATAACGATAACACGTACGACAACAACCTCCGAGAATATTTTCAAGTATAAACGAAAAATCGAGTCGTTTAAGTACGAGTCACAGTGCAACAAACGGGTCGAACAAAGAAAAACGTTATAAAAAAGTGAAAACAGTGCGGAACTATACTATTTCGTGTGAAAATAAGTGCAAAATAGTGTCGAAACATAACCCACAAATATCAAATTAGTAATTCTACGGCCGTCACCAGTGCTACCAACCTGACAATAAAATTACCCTTAAATCTTTGAAAATGAACGAGGCCAGCATAGACCTACTGCTGTCGCTAAAAGCGTCATGGAGGCGCTAGACGAAAAAGTTAAGACGATAGCAGAGGAAAATACAGCCCTTAAAAATAAAGTCACTGAATTGGAACAAAAACTCGGCAACGTGGATAAAGAAAAACGGAAGAATAATTTAATATTTGTTGGAACAAGTGAATTGGGAAAGAGTGAACCTGAACTCGTAGATTACATTAAAGACATTGTCACTGAAATGGAAATTTACTTAGAAAGCCACGAAATAAATAACATTTATAGAATTGGGAAATGGAATGGTGCCAAAAACCGACCTAACAGTAGTCTCCTTCTCGACAAAGTGGAAAAAACACATGATCCTTAAAAATAAAAACAAGCTTTATATCAAGGAAGACTACTCCAAAGAGGTACTGGAAAAAAGGAAGCAATTGCAACCTCAAGTTGAAGAGGAAATAAAGAAGGGAAATATTGCATTCCTAGTGCATGATAAGTTAGTCGTGAAAAAACCAAAAGAAAACAATAGAGAAAAAAGAAAACGGGAAGAGTCAAAGTCACCAAAGCTATCAGTTCATAAGAAAACCATTACACCCAATAATATAGAAATTGCAGAGCACCCCATGCCACAAATGTCAGAAAAAACAACATTAAAACCAAGTATTCTGAATTTTCTCGAAGTACGCAGCAAGCCAACATCACCAGCACTGGACTCTGCAAAAAAGTAACTAACACAAAACAAAACCGGAACCAAAACCAAACAAAACCCTCAACAATACCCAAAACAACAAGTATTAAAAACATATCAACAACAAGCAACAAAAACTACAATAACTACAACCACCCACAACCTCCCCCAATTCGGCCGGTCACCGAGGGGGCAGTAGACCACGACCCTTCAGCAAAACCTGATAAACAAAAACATAAACAAAAACATCACCTTTACATTTGTACCTGGAATGTGAGATCTTTAGTAAAAGAAACAAGGATGTTAGAGTTGAAACACAGCATAAAGAAATTTAAGTGGGATATAATTGGTTTGTCCGAAGTGAAAAAGAAAGGAAAATCAATAATAGAAAATTAAGACTATATAATGATATATCACGGTGAAAAGAGTGACTTGGGTCTCACCAGCCGGAAGTGTTAAAAATGAAATTGATTTTATTCTTTCCAAAAACACTAAAAATATCTCCAATGTGCAAGTAATCAACACAACATTTCCTACAGATCACCGACTGGTCCGAGCAAGTATTGAGCAGGAACAATGGAAGAAAATCACGATATGGATACAGAACCCCAGCAAAAAATTTAAACCCACTAGAGAAAGAGTCACTAAAGAATATTTTTGGAACCTACATTGATAATGTGGATATTCATGATATTGACATAACATATCAAAAACTAATAGGAAACAATACATCAACAGTAAACAAATTACCCAAACAGAAAAAATCAGTAGAAACCATCATAACACCTTATATAGAAAAGCTTATAGAAGAAAGAAATAGGCTAAAATACAAAGAAAACAGAACACGTTCCGAAAAAAAACAACTTCGAGCACTTTATAAACTTATCAAAAACCAAATAAGTTGTAATCAGAAAAACCACAGATACAAAATAATAGAAGAAGAACTAGAAAAGAGATCATCAACAAAGAGAGCACAAGAAAAATTAAACAAATCGAAACCCTGGCTCATGACTCTGCACCATAACAACAAAAATATAACAAATAGAGAGGAACTTATCCACACTGCAACAGAGTTTTATAAAAAACTGTACCAAAATAATGAATTCAGCCCTCAAGACATGGAATACCATAGCTCTGATAACATTCCACTTTTCGTGGAGGTTGAAATTAAAAACGTAATACAACTACTTAAAAGTAGCAAAAGCCCAGGCGACGATGGTATTACAAATGACATACTAAAAGCAATTATAAATCCACTCACACCAGTACTTACCAAACTCTTCAATGAAATACTGATACAAAAAAGAATTCCTAAAAAATGGGAAACATCCATTATAACCCTATTATATAAAAAAGGAGACCCTACTAATCTGGAAAACTATAGACCTATTAGTTTGCAACAGACGGTTTACAAGGTATTTGCTGCAGTATTATTAAAAAGAATATCAAAAGTGCTTGATAGCCACCAACCTAGAGAGCAAGCAGGTTTTCGACGAAATTACTCCACCATTGACCATATTTTTACCCTAACTCAACTCATAGAAAAAGTAAATGAATACAGAATAACATTATCGCCTTCATTGATTATTCCAAGGCATTCGACTCCATACACCACAAGCCCTTATGGATAGCGTTAGAAGAGCAAGGAGTACAAACTGCATACATAAACATACTCAAGGAGATCTACAGAAATAGCAAAGCCGCTGTCAACTGGAGAAAAAATATGCTTTATTTAAGAAAAGATTAAAAGAACATTTCCTAGATATAGCTTTATAGATTGTTAACTTTATAAATATTTGTTTTAAATGAGACTGCGGATCCCACAGTCAAACTATTATCATAGTTTTGTGGGACAATGTAATAGTATTTAAGTTAAACATAGTGTATATTAAATAAATATAATATATATATACCTACTTGTCCGGTAATCTATATTTTCCCTTCCTCGGCTGTAATGTACTATTTGAGGCCACCAACGCCGCGCGGCTATAGTTTATGATAGCATAATATCTATAATTAAATGCTTTCTATGGAAGGTATCCCGAGCGAATAGCACAAAAAGTCCGACTGCTATGTAAAACGCTCTCCGTAGAGCGTTTGCTGCAATTACGGACGCTGATGAAGTACCGCTTGATTTAGGGATCCGTTTAATGTACAGATAACCTCAACCACTACATAGATCATAAATCATAAGTACATTTCGAGGTACGAGTTAGATTGCTTTACCATCTTTTTGCTAGATCCGGGCATCACCAACAAAAAAAATTCAGTTGGAAAAAAGTAATACCAAAATATGTAATAATTTTAAACAAAAAAGAACCGACTTCACTAAGCATCCACCTTTCCAACACCAAATGCTCGATCTGCTGTAAAAAATACTCAAATCACCATAGGTGTGCCTATAATAGTTGAAGAGTTCCCTCGATTTCTCCAGGATCCCATCATCAGATCCTGACATGGTTACAATGGGACCAACTGTGAAGTATACTCTTTCAAACAAAAAAAGAATTTTCCAATAATCGGAATTATCGAATAATCGGTGAACATACATAAAAAAAAAAAAAAAAAAAAATAGCAAAAACAAAGATCCCGACGAATTGATAACCTCCTCCTTCGAAATCTTGAAGTCGGTTGAAAACAGCCGAAGTTGTGTCATTTCTAGAGGTCAGGGCCTATCTTTTAAGATAAGAACAAAAACCATTGTGTATTATAGCTAAAACAAAAACAGTAGGCGACTAACTATAAATTGCATTATACATCATTTGGCACTACTTTCCCCCAACAAAAACTATGATATAATGTAATTAAATAATTTCTCATAATATTGCAGACCCAGAACTCTAAGATATGTTTTATCCAAGTTCGAGCAAAAAAAAGCGACACACCGGCCGTGGGTTATATTACACGAACCATTTCGGGCCAATTTCGACCCCCCTATAACTCAAAACATATTTTATCTACGCATATGAAATTTCGAGTGTCTGTTGACATCCCCTTAATTGTCTAGAATACAAAATTTCATTATTCTACCTATAGCAGTTCTTGAGATATTGACGTCAGAAAATCGCTATTTTTACTATACACTCACTCACTGACTCACTCACTGATTCACTGACTCATCAAAAACCTAGACCACTTCCAATGGTCGTACTGACTTGAAATTTGGCATGGAGATAGGTCTTAAGGTCAAAGTAAAGGGAAAAATCTGAAAACGGCCAAGTGTGAGTCAGTTTTAAAAATAGCGAAGGTGTAACTTTGTTCTACTATGAAGTCATAATGAACTAAATGGGTATATCTTCCAATGGTCGTACCGAACTGAAATTTGGCTCGAAGGTTTGTCTTTAGGTCGAAATAAAGTAAAAATCTGAAAACGGCCAAGTGTGAGTCAGTTTCGAAAACAACGAATGTGTAATTTTGTTCTACTATAAATAGGTATGGAGTGGAAATGAGATAAGACTTATTTAAATTTAGATACATACCAATTTAAGACAATACATGTTTGTCTTAAAGACAAGAACAATAAAATTGTTCACCACTCTGTGTGTGTCTGTTGCGGGAACCGAACCCACGATTTACGAAGTGCAAAGCAGGTCACTAGGTACCAGTGTTAGCCGATAATTTCAATTAGAATTGAAAATTGATCAATAAGATTGAAGATTAATTCCGTAACTAATCAATTACACTAACATCAATTTTTACTAACGTTAGTTCGCATTGATTTTGTGACGTCGTTAATTACACTAACCGTCAATTAGAATTAACCTATTAGTTACACTAACGTCTCGAAAATTTAATAAGAATTACAGTTAATTAGATTAACGTTAGTGTAACTAAATTAATCCTGTCTTACACTAATAATTAATTTTAAAACTGCATCTCGGGTTCGGAAGTCGGGACCAATATCACGAGATGGAGCTCATGCTGGACCCTAGGGCTACCTACTGGATCTCTGGTTTGGCGCATCATAGACTCATGCTGTTTGGGCTCATTCGACTTGTACTGATGAGCAGATGGTACCGGTATCAAAATCTGGAGCTCATGCTGGACCCTGGGGATCCCTACTGGATCTCGGGTTTGGCGCATCATAGACTCATGCTGTTTGGGCTCATTCGACTTGTACTGATGAGCAGATGGTACCGGTATCAAAATCTGGAGCTCATGCTGGACCCTGGGGATCCCTACTGGATCTCGGGTTTGGCGCATCATAGACTCTTGCTGTTTGGGCTCATTCGACTTGTACAGATGAGCAGATGGTACCGGTATCAAAATCTGGAGCTCATGCTGGACGCTGGGAATCCCTACTGGATCTCGGGTTTGGCGCATCATAGACTCATGCTGTTTGGGCTCATTCGACTTGTACTGATGAGCAGATGGTACCGGTATCAAAATCTGGAGCTTCTTTTTACTTTTACTTTCTTTGTGTGAAAGTCAAAGTCAAATTCAAAGTGAAAGTGAAAGTGAAAGTGAAAGTCAAAGTGAAAGTCAAAGTGAAAGTGAAAGTTAAAGTTAAAGTCAAAGTGAAGGTGAACGTCAAAGTCAAAGTAAAGTGAAAAACAAAGTGAAAGTGAAAGTCAAAGTGAAAGTCAAAGTGAAAGTCAAAGTGAAAGTCAAAGGTAAAAGTCAAAGTGAAAGTCAAAGTGAAAGTCAAAGTGAAAGTCAAAGGTAAAAGTCAAAGTGAAAGTTAAAGTGAAAGTCAAAGTGAAAGTCAAAGTGAAAGTCAAAGTGAAAGTGAAAGTCAAAGTCAAAGTCAAAGTGAAAGTCAAAGTGAAAGTCAAAGTGAATGTCAAAGTGAAAGTGAAAGTCAAAGTGGAAGTGAAAGTCAAATTGGAAGTGAAAGTCAAAGTGAAAGTCAAAGTAAAAGTGAAAGTGAAAGTGAAAGTAAAAGTTAAAGTTAAAGAAAGTGAAAGTAAAAGTGAAAGTCAAGGTCAAGGTCAAGGTCAGGGTAAAAGTAAAAGTAATCAAAACCTCTTAGCTTAACCTAAATTCGCGTTTAGTTAGGTAAATTATTAATGTCAATTACCAATTCAATTACACTAAAAAATTAATGTTTAAATTTTTGAGAAAGACTAAAAATTAAATATCTTCATAATTATTTTACTTGTTTTAAAGTGGGTATTCCACTCATACATCAGTATGTTATTTAATCAAATACAAACATTGAAACATTGAAAAAATAATCAACCCAGTTTGACTTGAACAAACATCGATACGCCTTACCGGGGCTCGATATCGCTTTACTAATTAAGCTATGGGTTCAGTTACTGAGCTGACGAAATTCTCAATGCCTTCAATCATCTTTTTGCATTTATTTTTTTACATCGACTTTATAGCAGCCGTAAGCGACATCTAGGTGCCAACTACTACAGTTAGCTACCCTTCCCGCCGACTCTTTTACAAGTGTCACAACGGAAATAACAGATGGCGCCTGCTATCAACTCATAATTATTTTACTTGTTTTAAAGTGGGTATTCCACTCATACATTAGTATGTTATTTAATCAAATACAAACATTGAAACATTGAAAAAATAATCAACCCAGTTTGACTTGAACAAACATCGATACGCCTTACCGGGGCTCGATATCGCTTTACCAATTAAGCTATGGGTTCAGTTACTGAGCTGACGAAATTCTCAATGCCTTCAATCTTCTTTTTGCATTTATTTTTTTACATCGACTTTATAAGCCCCGGTAAGGCGTATCGATGTTTGTTCAAGTCAAACTGGGTTGATTATTTTTTCAATGTTTCAATGTTTGTATTTGATTAAATAACATACTAATGTATGAGTGGAATACCCACTTTAAAACAAGTAAAATAATTATGAGTTGATAGCAGGCGCCATGTGTTATTTCCGTTGTGACACTTGTAAAAGAGTCGGCGGGAAGGGTAGCTAACTGTAGTAGTTGGCACCTAGATGTCGCTTACGGCTGCTATAAAGTCGATGTAAAAAAATAAATGCAAAAAGATGATTGAAGGCATTGAGAATTTCGTCAGCTCAGTAACTGAACCCATAGCTTAATTGGTAAAGCGATATCGAGCCCCGGTAAGGCGTATCGATGTTTGTTCAAGTCAAACTGGGTTGATTATTTTTTCAATGTTTCAATGTTTGTATTTGATTAAATAAATATCTTCAATTATTAGTTATTCGCAAAGGATTAACACGTTAGTTACAATTAATTTCAATTCTAATTGAAATCAATTTGCACTAACCTATTAGTGTTCAATTTTAACTAACGTGTTTCAATCTTCAATTTTTAATTTTCAATCACACTAACGTTCGGCCAACACTGCTAGGTACACTAGGTGCGCTAAATCAGTCAAACAAAAATGAAAAGACTATTTTTTCTCGCATAGTCTAAATAATTTCTATTTTTACAACTAATAAAATCGCAGATTCAAGAACATGGAAATCATATATACTCTAAGATGGAATTATATATACTACTGCCCATCTCACCCTCCGATACGCCACGGGATGAGATGGGATGGTGCACTTCTAGGGCTACATAATATAATAGGCCACCAATTATAATACCTACTGGTAGGTAGGTATTACCAAGTTATTAATTATCTATGTAGGTAGCGTACTTACAAACAGTATAAAGTACGTTATTGATGTATGTAATTATATGTAAGTAGGTACATTTTATAGGTGTAGGGAGCCAGTTTATTTGTAAAAATCACCTATAAATAAATAGTAAAATAGGATTTATCATAGATTATAGGTACTCGCGATGCCCGATCGATCCCGAAATCCCGATATATGTATGTATAGTGATACTAGATAAAAATTCCGTTCCCCGCCTCGCGCACCCTCCGTCGCTGCCTACACTCGTCCGCCGCGCTCGCGCCGTCCGTAATAAATAGTAGATTGTGTAACAAGGGAGCAAAATGAAATATTTACGTCGAGGGCGTATATTGAATCCCAAACGAAGCGATGGAGTCTATAATAGAATCCAGAGCGTAGCGAGGGATTCTAAAGTAGACTCCTGAGCGTAGTGAGGGATTCAAGTGTTAACGCCCAAGTTGAAAATAGTTTTGCTCCTATGTGACACATATTGCTTTTCACACCACCTTAGAGTAAAATATTTTTTTTATTGTTGAATCGTATTTATTTTAACTTTATATGTACTTAGTGAGCTTCCCGATAGTTATGAATCTATTAATTTAATGACAAATTTGTTTGTAATGACGGACTGGCTGAAAAAAAACAAATGTCCTAAAACAGAAAAGTGCCACTTTGTTCCCTCCTAGCAGGGAAGAAAAAGCCGGTATACGAATAGGTGGTGTGAAAAAAATAATAAAGAACCTACACCTAACAAAAATAAATGAAATCCCATCAAAAACATAAATGTGAAAGGCTGCCAAGTTCGATACTATGGGAATGCTTCGCCTATAAAAGAAATGAGATCTGAATAAGTACCAAGTTCCATAAAAATACCTCAAATCATAAATAGTTATAGGAATGCACACTTGATTTCCAGCAGTTTTTAAGGTACATTTTGAATAAGTATCACGTTACATAGAAATACCTAAAATTATAATAGTCAGAGTTAGTACTTTTTAATGATGTAACTTGGCAAGTTTTAATAGAAAATTATATACTTGACACATTGCAGTCCAAAGGTGTCGATTCATTGCATTGAAAAGGTGTGTGGTGTGTGAAAACTTGCCAAGTAACATCATTAAAAAGTACTGAAAATAATAAATGTTATCAGGAAACTGCTAAAAAAACCGGTGTGCGTTTCTCTGACTATTATAATTTTAGGTATTTCTATGTAACGTGATACTTAATCAAAATGTACCTTAAAAACTGCTGGAAATCAAGTGTGCATTCCTATAACTATTTATGATTTGAGGTATTTTTATGGAACTTGGTACTTATTCAGATCTCATTTCTTTTATAGGCGAAGCATTCCCATAGTATCGAACTTGGCAGCCTTTCACATTTATGTTTTTGATGGGATTCAAGTTACTTGCATTGTTTGACCTCCACCACATTACAGCTGCCAGATGTTCGGATCTAGGAACAAGCATAGTATATAGCAAACTAACTAGAGGGATTTCGTTGCTCTCATTATTGTGTCATACTCATATCTGACGTGGCCAGCTATTCGTTTATAACCGAGCGCGTTCGCGCAAATTTTGCTCAGGCGTCAGTAGCACGATTTTTCTGCCCGATACGTGCCGATACTTAGCGGTCAAAGGGCAGTTTCACATAATGATGAGGCAATGTAATGACCACAAAAGGCACATCCAAATTTGACAAATAACCTAGCAGTTATATTTATCTACTTATATGTCCGCAATCATTACATCCACTTCACAAACGAGTATTTGTCACTCCCGTTGTAAAGCATATAAGCCTGTTAAACAAACGAGCTCCGTATCAGCAGAAACCAAGCACATCCAAGTGTACAGTCACCGCCAAAAATATGTACACACTTTTACACGTTACTCCATTACAATAAGGTTCAAAATTGTGTACATATTTTTGGCGTTTACTGTACATAAAACTCGTAACGCTGAATAAGTAGCGCGGTTTGTTTGTCTTCTGGATGTGGGCGCGTGGGTTTTATCTTAAGGCAGGTAATGCTTTAAGAAACTTAAATGGAAAGCCTGTTTATATAGTAAAGAAAAACCTATACGTTATACATACAGTATGTTTAAACGTGTAAATATTCAAGGGAAAAATATTGAATATTGTGTGTCATATGCGCGTTAAAATATCCCCTCATTTTATATCCCTGTATATACTTAATTATGATATACAGGAGAAAACCATTATCTTCACATCAAACCAGACACTTTCAGTAATAATGTCATTATTTTAGTACCCGTCCTTTTCTAGAATCGTATAGAATGATAAGGATGGGTAGAGAAATAATGTCATAATTATAATTACTGACAGTATATGGTCTGCTTTCAGATCATGCCACATCCACGCTCCCAAGTGCTATGGTTTCATCACAAAACTCGTACAAAAAGAGCTCATTTTTTTCGTATTTGCGTATCCCGTCATTCCCGTCACCTTAAAAACGTACCCACGCCTAAAAAGTTTGAATAATTTACGCTGATAAAAGTAACGTTTATAGTAGTTTATGTAACTGTCGCGTAATAAGATACTCGTGTGATCTTATTATGAATCTCGCCTGCGGCTCGTTTCATAAAACCACACTCGTATTTTGAGGCCTAATTACGTACAGTTGCATACACTGCTTTATCTACACTCATATTATAAATCCTAAATGAAGTGTTCGGAAACCATTAAAAAGACCGCCAATGCCATACCAAAATCGATGTTCCAAATTTGAAACTCATAGCTTTACTGAAAATTACGTTATTGCTACAGATAAAAAACTTATCATAATAAAATCGGTTCTTGTAATGTCAGCATTAGACCATGGAATGGCATGGCCAGCCATTGCCTACCGTTTTTGAACACATTTTAGAGGACTTACAATGTGAGTGTAGATAAAATATTATATTATATTTCGACAAAAGTCTCCATTACCGAAACGAAAATATTACCTCCATTGGGTTAAAGACTTGGGCTTTCAAAATCTTGTACCTATTATATACCCGCCATTGTTCGAAACTTGGCCTTCTGTAGTCAGCAATATCGCTAATTGCATCTACGGAACCGTCCTCGTTTTCCGACGTTGCGAGTTCGAGTTGCGATATTATATTCCAGAGAATTAGCGTGGATTATTCTGGACCTGCAGTTAACTGATCCTCATTTGAGCTATACTTCCAAAAATCCTTCAAGGAGCTCCATGATACTTGAAGAATATGTTCCCTAGGTTTATTGACTTATATCTTTAACGGTTCAGACTTTGTGTTATCTGCCAGTCTCCGTAACTTTTTTTAATACCACGACGGTGGCACACAAGCGTACGGCCCGCCTGATGGTACAAACACCAATACTCTTAACTATACATCGGTGGACCTTATTACAAAAGGCATAAGTTCCACCGATGGGCAGTTAACAGTGTGGGCGATGGTACGGTAGAGATAAACTACGATAACATGTCCGGCCCCTCCAAGGAACATGCATGATTTTTTTGGAAGACGTCATTCGATTCTATTTCCCTGTAGATTCAAATGTCTCCAATAAACCTACTATCTATGATAGCCCTGAAACGTCAAAAATGTGAAAATACGTTAGACGTCTGCGCCGCGCGTCAAAACGCCCCATACAAAAAGTGTGAGGTTTGTGAAGTCACCGACCACAAAGTTGCAGAAAACTGCTTGGAAGGAACAAGTTTTGGAAGATTTTTGTAATTTTAGGCACGAAAAAATGCGTTTAGCTATATAGTTGTCATACATTTTTTTTCTTGTTAGAACATAAGTAATCGAACTGAAGTTTCGAAAACACATTTGAGGTATAAAAAAATGCCTAAAATTTTACGTTTTTAAACCGCAATATCTGTAAAAAACTTAAAATTTTTTTCGGATTTCCACTTATTTATATTAATTTTGGGTTGTTGAACGTGTTTATGGAACAAATTCAATTAAATATTTTTCACGCATGTTCTCTATTACTATTTCAATGTGTTTAGTCGCATCCTTACGAAAGAGTGTTTTGTTTTTGTTTGACGGCTGTCTCAGCACCCACACATGCGTTGGAAGTCTTGGTGGTGCTTATAAATACTTTCATAACATAATACATAAAAGAGTTTTGAATTTTGGGGGGGCGGGACATGTTATCGTAGTTTATTTCTACCCATAGGCTGTTTACTATGGATGCCGGCAAACCTTAGAGCTATCACATGCGCGTTGCCGAACTAATATAAAAATTTAGATCTTCATACGTTTAGGGTAAAGTCGCGTGTTAAGGACACACTTACACTGGTTTTCCTTAAAGAACTTACATGCGCTAGGTAAGCGCTGGAAACAATAAGCCCATATTAAAAGGACATAAAAGCCGTGATTTTCGTTACAACGTATATCGTTTAACGCAAGTTGTACCGCCCCATTGTTAACTTGTAATCCTTTATGCCCATAATAAATTATATACTTTGTACTAGGGGTGTAACGAACATTTGCGTTCGCATCCAAGAATATCTGCTTGGTTTTTTGATATTCGCGCGATGAGTTACTAAATATTCGCACGATCCATTGCTAATCTTATTGCTAATATTTAAGGATGCCGTTATTATATCATCATAATAAACGGCATCCGTGTTACGTTGTGTTTCATAACGTTATATAAACTTATGTAACATAATTGTGGGAGCACCATAAGAAAAATGATTGAAGAAAAAAACCACAATAATTTCGGCTACTTTTCCGTTCCATGATTTCAGAAATATTCCACGGATAAATGCCTCAAATCTCGTTGATGCCATACAAAATTCGACTTTTTGACCTTTGGATTGAAAGTAGCATGCCTGAAATATTCACTGAAATACTAAATACCACATTTTCCCATAGCCATTTTAATTATTGACCCCATAGTCGTTATTCGCATTTGCGTATGCGAGTAGCAAATGTTCAAATTCGTATTCGAGAATATTCAAAACCCAGCATTCGTTACATGTCTACTTCATACTTGTATTGGAAACAGGGAGAACTTGGGAAACATTTGTAGGAACGTGCTGTTTATTAAAGCTTTTAGAGTCTTAGAATTCTTGTTTAAGTTTTAATACATGCTCATACCACTTTAATTCATATGCGCAAAGATTTTATCTTAGCCATTATGTGTCTTAAAGTGAACCATGGCTGTATGACACATAATTCAGTATGTTATCACTACAAAGCGGGTTAATTATATTATAACCAGGGCCGCGAGTCGAAAAATAAACATACACACTGGACAGTACCAATGTTGTACCAATGTTGAACCAATGTGAGACCAATGTGTAACCAATGTGAGACCAATATGAGGCCAATGTTGAATGAAAATCTGTTCGAATAGCAAATGTCAATGTCGTTATAGCTTTGAGTTGAGTTGGGTTGGAGCTGTGTCTGTCCAGTGTGTGTTTATTTTTCGAATCGCGCCCCAGGGATCGGCAAACACGGTGTCACAGTGCAGAATTTTAGGTATATTTTTGTATATGGATATGATTATTAAAATTGAATCCCTCAATCCTGTCCGAATCAGTGGGTATAAACTATTTAGAGTGCTGACAGGGGTATATAAATTTGAAATATATGTGTATTTTATAAGTCGCTACTGGATTATGTAGTCAAAATCGTAAGAAGTATATTTTAAAGTGGCACTCCATACATGTAACTAATTGTCACCGAACAAAAATGCAGAAACTATCAATCACATCACACATCATTAAATGAGTCTTCATAAATAACTTTAATGTGTCTTAACATTATTATTGATAAATTGAATACTTTTGGACAAAAATCCCCTCTAACGGCCAAATAATATTTATCCCGCTATAAGCTGCTTTTTATCCAGCTGTTGGATCGCCAAATAAATAAAATAAAATAACTTGTGAACCAAAGTTCAAAAAAAATATGAAAAAATACCTGAAGACTAGGGCCTAGAAAACACTATTAAAATAATGACTTTCAACATGATCGGTTAAGCCATTTTTGAATTTGCTTTAAATAACCTTTAATAAAAGGACGTAAGTACCGCGTAAACACGCACTTTTGCTTGTACGGGGTCAGGTTTGCTAATGGCCGAACGTTCGATTTACAGTCTACCTGGTTATTCCAGTAACCCAATAGCGGACCTGTGGATTATATTCCCGATCCTGATTGCCTCTTACTGATAATTACCTTTTTTTCAGAAACTAAGCGTCCTCTATGCGTCTTATAATATAAATATTGTTAATACACGTTGGAGCTATTCAATAAAAAACTATTTAGTTCTTACATCATACTTTTTTAAATATTATATTAGTAATAGTTTTTACCCACCGAAACGAGTAAATACAGTGGTAAGTTTTTTTTTTAATTAATTTCTTTTTTAATCGTATGGCGAGTATCGTATGAGAGTGGTAAGTAAATACTCAATACTCATTATTCACCCACCCCTACCCACCTCTAATTCGGTTATTTTTTTACTTTCGATTGTAATCCACGATTAACTATTGTCATGTCACCTAGTCTATGCCTCAAAGGCGAACAATTTGCGGCTTAGCTTAACGCGCCTGAGTTTATATAAATAAATAAATAAATATAGGACAATCTTACACAAATAGACCTATAGGCCCACAGTAAGCTCAATAAGGCTTGTGTTATGGGTACTTAGACGACGATATAACTCAGAAAACATCCATAACTCAGGAACAAATATCTGTGATAAACACACAAATAAATGCCCTGACCAGGATTCGAACCCTGGACGGGTCACTACCGACTAAGCTAGGAGGCCGTTAACTGCTATATTAGCTATATTAACTGAATGTAATCTTTGTAACGTAACACAAATGTATCCTAACAATAACGCGCCCAAGTAATGGACAAGTCATGTTCCACCACATTCAGCAAGACCGTTCTTGTGAGTAAATACTGTATTAGATTTTATTGTAGCGGTAAAGATATCAAGGCGATTGCTCCTTAAGCTACGATGTTTGGTTTAGCCAATCACACTTCAGTATTTGGAACGAAATGTGTGTCGTTAAAGTAATTCATTCAATCATTCCGCTATTGAAAATAGATGTCATATACTTCAGAAAAAGCGACCAAACCCTCCGGTGTCCGAGGCCAGATTTGAACTGGCGTCTTCAGCTTTCGCGGCTGACGTCCTGACCACTATACCACCCGGTCACGGCGGAACTTGACAAATTTTCTCATGTATATGCAATCTCTGAATTTGAAACGGCTAGGCGCCGTTGACCATACTCTAAGGGCATGCGCAGTACGTGCTTGCACCCCCTATCCGAATCTCTTACGTGATTCTGGTATAGCTAGAGAGATGGTGCTGCCGAATCTTGAAGCAAATCAAATTATTTTGTTCAATATTTTTTTTTGATTTGCAATTTTTAAGTAGTTACACTACTATATATAAACTGAAAATAGATGTCATATACTTCAGAAAAAGTGACCAAACCCTCCGGTGTCCGAGGCCAGATTTGAACTGGCGTCTTCAGCTTTCGCGGCTGACGTCCTGACCACTACTGACCTTAGAGTATGGTCAACGGCGCCTAGCCGTTTCAAATTCAGAGATTGCATATACATGAGAAAATTTGTCAAGTTCCACCGTGACCGGGTGGCCAGATTTGAACTTCAAATCTGGCCTCGGACACCGGAGGGTTTGGTCACTTTTTCTGAAGTATATGACATCTATTTTCAGTTTATATATAGTAGTGTAACTACTTGAAACTTGCAAATCAAAAAAAATATTGAACAAAATAATTTGATTTGCTTCAAGATTCATTCAGCTATTTTTAGGGTTCCGTACCTCGAAAGGAAAAAAACGGAACCCTTATAGGATCACTTTGTTGTCCGTCTGTCTGTCAAGACCATTTTTCTCAGAAGAGCGTGAAGGTATCAACCTGAAATTTATATCAAATACTCAAGTCTTCCCCTTCCTCGCCATCCTTCCATTTTTCCTTCAACTATCTTCTGTATGAAGTTGTCCTGTCGTATAAGTTGGCCCATCATCCTCCCTCTTTTTGACTCTATGCTATCCATAAACTGCCTCTTTTCTTCCACTCTTTCTAGCACTTCTTCGTTCGTCACTCTCTCAGTCCAGCTAATCCTCTCCATCCGCCTCCAACACCACATTTCAAACGCCTCAAGTATACTCCTGCTGTCCCTCTGTGTCAGTGTCCATGTCTCGCTGCCGTAAAGTGCTATGCTCCATATATATGTTTTTACAAATTTCTTCTTAGAATTAATTATATAGACCAAATTAAAAATAATGTTAAGGTCAGGTCGTACCAAGAGATCAAAGAGGAGGCCTGGGACCGAAGCAAATGGAGAGCCCACTTTGAGTTGCACCGACAAGAGCATGGCTCTTAAGTGTTTGATTGATTGACTCAAGTCTATTGTCCCTTGGAGCTGTAAAAATATCAAACTTAAAAGCCAACGCAACCAAAAGATACAGTCGTTTATGCTGCAAATTTTAGAGTTTTTCGGCACTCGCAAAACCTACGGGGTACTTCCCGTGAACTCAGAAATTTGAAATTTGTCACGGAGCAACGTCATATAGCATAAACAATGGAAAAATTACAAAAAGTAGACATTTTTAGTAAAATCATACAAAAAAATATTTTTTAAAATTTTTAACTTACTACCTTTTTCCTCGTAAACGCGTGGAGGTATTAAATTAAAAATTCATGTCAAATACTCAGGGCTATAGGACCTTTCAGATGTAGCAAAACCAAACTTCTATGTCAACCCAATCAAAAGAAATAGCAATTTAAGTCGCATATTTTGAAATTGAGTACTCGCAAGAAACTCAAAACCTAAACCTTCCCGTAAACTCAGAAACTTGGCACGAAGAAACTTCATATAGCACAGACAAAGAAAAAATTACGAAAAGTAGACATTTTTAGTAAAATCATACAAAAAATATTTTTTTAAATTTTAAACTATTACTACATTTTTCCTCGTAAACGCGTAGAGGTATTAAATTGAAATTAGTAATAAACATTTATTAGTAATATTTAGTAGAAATTAGTAACAACTTTTGCTTGTTATAGGTTTGTACGGAACCCTCGGTGCGCGAGTCCGACTCGCACTTGGCCGGTTTTTTAGGGTTCCGTACCTCGAAAGGAAAAAACGGAACCCTTATAGGATCACTTTGTTGTCCGTCCGTCCGTCTGCCTGTCTGTCAAGACCCTTTTTCTCAGGAACGCGTGGAGGTATCAAGCTGAAATTTATATTAAATACTCAGGTCTACTGCCCCTTGCTGTAAAAAAAAAAAAACTTCTAAGCCAACGCAATTGGACCCGGGGTATGTCCTTAAACTACGTCCGGACTTGGGTATGTCCTTAAACTATGCCAAAAAGAGAGGTATGGGCACTGCGAATGGCATCTCGCTTAGTGTGGTAGGGCACGTTCAGTGAATGTCATCTCGCTCAAATCTGGAGCAGAGCCCGACTGGGGAAGTACCTCCACCTTACAGAAAACCACAGCCAAATAGCACTAGACCCATAGTGTTGTGATCATAGTGTTGTGTTCCTGCTGGTGAGTAAGGTTGCCAAAGAGCTCAAAGAGGATCCAGTGTGTTGACAATGAGGGACCCTCTTGTTCCTTTAGCCGTCAACACAGTGAATCCTCCTTTTTGTAAAGGGTCGGCAACGCGCATGTGACTCCTGTGGAGTTACAGGCGTCCATAGGTTACGGTAGCTGCTTACCATCAGGCAGGCCGTATGCTTGTTTGCCACCGTCGTAGTATAAAAAAAAAAAAAAAAAATCGAAAGATACAGCCGTTTATGCCGCAAATTTTTGAAACTCGCAAGGGAATCAAAAACTACAGAGTACTTCCCGTGAACTCAGAATCTTGAAATGTTGTACGAAGCAACGTATTATAGCACAGATAAAGGAAAAATTGCGAAAACCGTAATTTTTTTGTTACATCATATAAAAAAAAAAAATTTTAATAATTTTAAAGTTACTACCCCTATATACCACAGGTTAGTACGGAACCCTCGGTGCGCGAGTCCGACTCTCACTTGGCCGGTTTTTTTAAATAGCAAAGTGGTGTCTGTTATGGATTATGTATAATTGCAGAATAATAACGTGAAGTTTTCGTAACCCTTTATTTGTTGGATTTAATATCCAAGGCTCTGAACTTTTGTGGTAAATCATTAAGATAAGTAGTCGAAGGTTTTGTGGGTCAGACAAAATGATAAAGCAATTATACAAGGTGTATCAAAAATACAGGTCCGCTTAAGGGCCAATTATGCCCTTGTATCGTATTCTAATTATGATGAAGAAAACAATTTTTGCGTTGTATGCGGTTGGCCGGCCAGGACGACGGGTCCCATACAAAAAAATTGCACATTATTGTCGAGGAGGGGCCCGATTCGAAAAATAAACACACACACTGGACAGACACAGCTCCAACCCAACTCAACTCAACGCTATACCGACATTGACATTTGCTATTCGAACAGATTTTCATTCAACATTGGTCACACAATGGTCACACATTGTACCAATGTTGTACCAATGTGAGACCAATGTGTCACCAATGTGAGACCAATGTTGAATGAAAATCTGTTCGAATAGCAAATGTCAATGTCGTTATAGCGTTGAGTTGAGTTGGGTTGGAGCTGTGTCTGTCCAGTGTGTGCGTTTATTTTTCGAATCGAGGCCGAGGTGAAGTAGCACATTGATGGCTGAGTATTACGTTTAAACGGACGACTTTAGGAGTCCGTTTAATTTAATACGAAGCCAGCAATGGCGCTTCACGCTGAGTCCAATATAGTGCTTTATTCAAAAATAATGCAAGATAGCCAACGTTGATGAACAACAAACAATATTGACATAAATAATATATTCAGGATAACTTCTCTTCTAGGTTAAAAGAATGACTACTACCGCGAGCATCGAATTTCGATTCGTATCCTATAATTATCTCCATCTCCATCGCTTCTCATTTTGAGTGAGAGAGACAGATTTATTCGAAACTACAATTTTTTATGTTCGCGGTACACGCTCAGCTTTGCCGCCTTTATATCTTTTTATTAAAAAGTTTGAAGTGTATTTTTCTTCTGAATTTATCGTAAGCTATTTGAGCTAAATAAAAAATCGCGGTACCAACATTATAAATAACAAATACCGATGTTGTGTTTTGGCTGTTTAGGACCTTTGCCTTTCTTTTTGTATGGCTGTTGAACTTTTTAAAAAGTTTGTACCTCGACAAAAATGGAATTTGTATGCAACATTTATGTCGCGAAATCGAGCCTGCAATTTCCGTAACTTTTTAATTTTTATTTGACCATAAACTAGGCACTTCGCCACCTAGTTTTTAACCGTAAAAGTCAACCTTGCCGGACATTTCTGAATAAACTACTTTTTCTAAGTCGCAATACAATACCAACTAGGTATGCCCTTAAACGGATCACCAGTATTTTTGTTACAGCCTGTATTATTGTACAGAAAAAAAAACCGGCCAAGTGCGAGTCGGACTCGCGCACCGAGGGTTCCGTACAAACCTGTAGGTATACAAGTAAAAGTTCACCCATTGCATTGACATAGAAAATTGATTTTGTTACAGCTTAAAGGTATTATAGACCTGAGTATTTGGTATGAATTTCAATTTAATACCTCTGCGCGTTTACGAGGAAAAAGGTAGTAAGTTTAAAATTTAAAAAAATTATTTTGTATGATTTTACAAAAACTTTCTACTTTTCGTAATTTTTCCTTTGTCTGTGCTATATGAAGTTTCTTCGTGCCAAGTTTCAAGTTTCTGAGTTTACGGGAAGTACCCTTTAGGTTTTGAGTTTCTTGCGAGTACTCAGTTTCAAAATATGCAACTTAATTTGCTATTTCTTTTGATTGCGTTGACATAAAAGTTTGGTTTTGCTAAATCTAAAAGGTCCTATAGCCCTGAGTATTTGACATGAATTTCAATGTAATACCTCCACGCGTTTACGAGGAAAAAGGTAGTAAGTTTAAAATTTTAAAAAACTATTTTTTGTATGATATTACTAAAATTGTCTTCTTTTTGTAATTTTTCCATAGTCTATGCTATATGAAGATGCTTCGTGCCAAATTTCAAGTTTCTGAGTTCACGGGAAGTACCCCGTAGGTTTTGCGAGTGCCGAAAAACTCTAAAATTTGCAGCATAAACGACTGTATCTTTTGATTGCGTTGGCTTTTAAGTTTGATTTTTTCACAGCTCCAAGGGACAATAGACCTGAGTATTTGATATAAATTTCAGCTTGATACCTCCACGCGTTCCTGAGAAAAATGGTCTTGACAGACAGACAGACAGAAAGACAGACAGACAGACAGACAGACAGACAGACAGACAGACAGACAGACAGACAGACAGACAGACAGACAGACAGACAGACAGACAGACGGACAACAAAGTGATCCTATAAGGGTTCTGGTTTTTCCTTTCGAGGTACGGAACCCTAAAAACTAACTAATGTATATGTCGCAGTACGATAGATAGTATAGTTAAATATAACCCTAGGTATATAATTATATATAGTTATATCCCTAGGGATACAGTTATATGCCGTATAATAGGTACGTATTATAATCATATTCCTAGTAAGATAGTAATATCTTACTAGGAATATAACTATAATAAGTTTCTAGTTTAGTAATATACGAAATTCACGAAAACTGGCGCGAGATTTGACAGAATTTCTATGAAAATAGCTGTCACTCAGTAGAAATCTCGCGCCAGCTTTCGTGAATCGACCTGTAATTTTACGTAATATTGCTAAAAAGTATTACAACTAATTGCAACCAACAAAGTTGATTTTGTAATAAAAATAAAAACGAAGATACTTATGGTTTTCTTTGATTCCCTGGCAGAATTATAACCAAATTTTTAATAAAGATTTATAATAAATTAACCATTTACATATAAAATATGCTCTAAATGACGTAAAGGTTAAGTAAGAAATATTAATAGGAAAATTCATTATCCTTAGAAAAAAAACGGATTTGAAAGTATTTAACTAACACGTTGACCCATATAATTCCCATCTCTAGTACTCGTAGGTAGTGGTATCCTTGAATTATGTCCGTTAACATGGCTATAAAGTCCCGTCATAAAATCGACCGTAACCCTATACAGGTATCTTAAGTTAGACCCGGTTTAAAGCAAGGCATCATCAATGCGTCCACGGCTAAGTATAATAAGCGACCATATCACTGATTAACAATAACATGTTGCAGTTTAGAATCTTTAGTTGCACCTTCGTCGGCCATAGCAATTGCATGTGATTAGTTGGTGCCGTGTGGAGTGAATTGGTGCCTTATTCTAATTTTAAAATACATAAACAATAATACATTAACAACACAATCTATCGCCAACACAACTGCATCACACAATAATTCATTATTAAATTATTTATTCATGTAAAACAATTACAGGTTTCGGGCGTTACAATATTGCGCCAAACTGGAGTGACCAGTTTGTTGGCGCGTCGCGCTCAATCACATAGGTACTTAAACTTAACAATAAAGTAATTATTTACAGTAAATATGTGACTTATGTCTATTGTTAGTAGGTAACTAAATGAAAAAGAAAAGTAAATACATTCATATGTGTTAGGTAAAAATTAATGATATAGTTCAGCAAGTAGTTACACCTTGAGTTCAAATTTTAAGTTGTGATTAATTAAGTAACATTTGGATTGAATATCTGCAACATACTACATTTTAATTTATTTTTAAAGGCCGGTATTTTTATGTTTTCAGTTCCAATAATCAACCAATATTGAAGTTGTATTCGAGTTGCATAATAATTTTCAAGCTAGTTCTGATATTTCTAATTCAGACGTTTAGGCGCTACATATATTGCACAGTGAATGCACTGGAGTTGTAATGAAGTTGAATCGTGTCTAAGCGTATTTTAGAGTTAGAATACCTACAGCAGTTGGAGTTCAGAATCTATAGCTGCGTCATCGTTGGTTATAGAATGTTGCAGTGATTAGTAGCATCGAACAGGGGTAGGTAAGGTGTAATCTTAGCGGGAGCTGGAAGCCAATTCCAAAAAGTTACATATGTATATAATTGATATCTAAGTATTTAAAAAGAAAAAAGGGGAGGTTTTTATTGTCAATCATTTAACTCACATGCTTATTTACTTTAGTTTTTGAAACAAAGAGTTTGAAGCATTCTGTTATAACTGATCTCTCCTAGTTTCTCTCCTACAAGTACACTCCTTGAATTATCTCCCACAGTTAACGTGACCGTAAAGACAGCCGTATATTCCTGACACCTCGTCGTAAACTCGCCCGTAACCGTTTAATTTACTGGTCAATCTCGGGTTAGCCTTTAAAGCTGACAGTAATATCACGGAACTATAGAAGCGACTGAACTAGAGGCATTGCAGACAGGGACTGTTCTCGTTACGGTATAAGCGGTACGGTAGCGCTATAGAATTTTGATACCCTTATGTTATAAATGTAGAACTATACCGGTTAACATATAACGGTACGCTACCGGTATAAAATAACGATATCGCTATTTTTCGATACGGTACTATTACAACGTTATTACAACGATATCCAACCGGTGTTATTTCGGTATCGTAATTGTAGATCGTAGCTTGCACGGCGCGTGCGGCGATAAATGAACTGTCGAAAAAATAACGGTACCGTTATATTTCGATACAGAAAAATATCGGTTGCGCTACTGAAATCCTACCCAAACAAACGGCATGACGTCATATCGTTTTAAAACGGTACCTGTATTATTCCGACATGTAGTCCCTGATTGCAGGGTCGGTATTCACATCGATCCAATAAAAATTCTAAATTGGGTTCGGGTTCGGTGCGATGTTTTATTAGTCGCACCTCTTTACGCATTGCTTGGATGGTTTTATGTTGTATAGTGCTATGAACACATACAACTATGAAAAAAATCATGTACTTTTGAATTCTTGAAGTAAGGATGAATGAATTAAAGTTGGTATGTATTCAATATCTGAAAATGTGCAATACTTTTTTGATAGTTTTAGCCGTTAAGGGTGATACTCGTATGTATGTTGAGAATTTAATTATCTCCTGCCTATGATACACGAGAAAAATAATCCAACATTTATTTTCTATATAAACACTTACAGCCCAGCCACACGTAAAGGTCAACGGATACCCCACATTCCACAAAACTTTATGGTCCGTAAGATATTCCATGCTACAACAACATGTGCACTCATTAACGCCTCTTTGACATACACAAGAAAGTTCAAATTTGCAAAAACCAGTTATGAAAGAAAGTGTCATAAACCGTCTCAACGTTCCAAAAGGCGAAAACGCAATACGTTGCGGTTTGCTTTAAGCATTTTTCAATGTTCACGAGGCGAATGCGTAGTGGACTTACGAGAACCTACATTTCCTTTGCGGGTGGAAATATGTGGTAAACGCTGGCGTGGGATTGCAGTTTCATCGCAAGTTTCCGTAGGCGAGAAGATTTAACTAGTTTTAGACATGTTTTTGGGGTTACGGTCTGTGAGCAACAATCTACCACCAGCACACAGTGACAATAAATAAAATAGAGACACATATATGACTTTTCAGGCAAAAAACGTTTCTAGATACTTACAACTTTTGGCGGTAAGAACTTTTGACAATCAACAACCTTTTGTTTGAAAATGGAATTCTTCAAAATACCACTTTGGATATTGCGTTCAAATCCATACTAATATTATAAATGGGAAAGTGTATGTGTGTGTTTGTTTGTCCGTCTTTCACAGCAAAACGGGGCGACGAATTGACGTGATTTTTTAAGTGGAGATAGTCGAAGGGATGGAGAGTGACATAGGCTACTTTTTGTCTCTTTCTAACCCCCCACTTCCCTAAAATGGGGGGGTGAAAGTTTGTATGGAGCATTACGGGGGGCAATCAGGAAAGGGGAACCGTGTTACCCCGAATTTAACGCGAGCGAAGCCGCGGGCAAAAGCTAGTTTATAATATTGTGTCCTACTTTCGTCACAAAGACACTTAAAATCAGAAAAGAGATTTCCTGTCCCTGAAAAAGAGGAAGTTTCTAATGCTACCGCGTACCTTATTTCCTTAAAAAATCTTCTAAACCTATATACAAATAAAATAAGTAGGAATCGAAATGTTATGTGATTTTCAGACTTGAAGCTGATTTGCCGGTATTGTAACTTTTTGGCTTGGCACCGACTTCAAACATATCAGTTTGTAACGCATATAAATAATATAATAGTTTATTTTATCCTTTTTGAAGTCAGTTAATTATCTTTTTTTTGAAAAAAGTTTTTATTTTTCCATTTTTAGTGGTTATAAAATTATCATAATCGGACAACGGATCTCGCAATAATCGGTGAAGATATATAAGAAAAAGATCATTATACGTACTCAATGTAAGGAAAGTTCCACATATCATATGTGGTCTTCATCATTAGGTCAGCTCCATCAAATTAGTGGTTTTGGAGAGGAAATGCTTGAGTTGCTTAAAAAAACAACCAAATCACCATACATGTGCCATTAAAAATTGAGGAGTTCCCTCAATTCCTCATGGATCCCATCATCAGAACAGAACCAGATTAATGTGGAACTATCTCAAAGGTAGTTCCTTTCAAACAAAAAAAATCTTTTTTTTTGTCCGATTTCCGGAATTCTCCTGAAATCGGACCATATGGGTCTCGGAGTAATCGCTGAACATCCTACATTTAAAAAAATCATGATCATTACGAGGGTTGCTACTTATATATCCGGAAACAAAAAAACAAACAAACGTACACGGCTGAAAATGGTTTTATTGTTTTTCAAAGTATTCCCCTTGATGATCTATGCACTTTTGCATTCGCGTGAACCAATTTTTAAAGCACTTCTGCCACTCCGCCTGAGGTACCTGCATAACGTGTTGTTTGAATGCGTCGACAGCATCTTCAGCGGTCGAAAATCGTTGACCGCGTAATTTATTCTTTATATTTGGAAATAAATAAAAATCGTTGGGTGCCAAGTCAGGGCTGTACGGCGGATGACCCGTTAATTCCACATTTTGACCCTCCAAAAATAGAGTTGTTTCGCGTGACGTATGACAGCTGGCATTGTCATGATGAAGAATGATTCTTCGTCGCTGGTTAGTTTTACGAATTTGTTCAAATACTTCCGGTAAGCAAATGGTCGTGTACCACTCTGAATTAACCGTTCTACGGTTTTCTAGTGGCACTGTAGCTACATGGCCATTAATACCGAAGAAGCAGGCCACCATTTGTTTCAATGTACTTTTTGCACGAGTAACTTTCGTAGGGTTCGGCTCATTTTGAAACACCCATACCGTTGATTGTTGCTTCGTTTCGGGATCGTATGCATAGATCCAGGATTCGTCACCTGTATAGATGTTATAAACGGCTTTTGAGTCACCACGGTTATATTTTTTTAACATTTTATTGCACCATTCGACGCGAGCATCTTTTTGCTCTTTTGTTAAGTTGTGGGGTATCCAACGCGAACAAATTTTTTTTACAGCCAAATAATTATGTAATATGCTATTAATGCTGGTCATAGAAATACCCAGAGTCGCCTCTATCTCGCGGTACGTAACATGTCGGTCGTCCATTATAAGTTTTCGCACAGCCTCGATATTTTGTTGTACAACGACCGATTTCGGGCGACCTGCCTTAACTTCGTCCGTAAGCATACTACGTCCACGATTGAACTCACTAAACCAGTGATACACAGTAGTTTTAGATGGGGCTTCATTACCAAAAGTTGAAGTTAGTTGATCTATGCACTGTTGTTGCGTTAAACCACGCCGAAAATCATAATAAATCATAGCACGAATATTTTCACGAGTGAGTTCCATTCTTGCTGCGAGATGACATTTAAAACCCGTCAAAAACAAAACACGAGCGTTAATAAGAAAGAAAAAATATACCGGCCAGTACTTAAAAAAGTTCAAATTTTACCATGGAGGTCAAATATGCTATTTAAGAAGATTGTAATCCCGGTTTCCGGATATATAAATAGCAGCCTATGTATTATCAAAACAACCATCATCATGAGGTTCACTTCATCAAATTGGTGGATTTCGAGAGAAAATCCTCGCGTTGCTTAAGAAAACACCTAAATCACCATACATGTGCCTTTTAAAATTAAGGAGTTCCCTCAATTCCTCATGGATCCCATCATCAGAACAGCACCAGATTAAAGTGGAACCATCTTAAAGGTAGTTACTTTCAAACAAAAGAAGAATTCCTCAAATTGGACCACTGGTCTCGGAGTAATCGCTCAACATCCTACATTTAAAAAAAATCATCATCATTATCATCAAAACAACCATCATCAAGAGGTCCACTTCATCAAATTGGTGGTTTTCGAGAGAAAATCCTCGAGTTGCTTAAGAACACACTTAAATCACCATACGTATGTATGCCTTTAAAAATTGAGGAGTTCCCTGAATTCCTCATAGATCCCCATCATCAGAACAGCACCAGATTAATATGGGACCACCTTGGAAGTAGACCCTTTCAAACAAAAAAATAATTATTCATATCGGACCACGCGTCTCGGAGTAATCGGTGAACATACATAAAGAAAAAGCCCAAACCGAATACAGAACCTCCTCCTTCTGAAATTGAAGTCGGTTAAAAATACGTGAGTGTCGTGGAACGAAGTGATGTTATTTTATTTTATTTTATTTTTTACTTTTTTGTTATTTGTGACTTTTTTGTAATTTTTCGTCTTTTTTGGCTTTTTTTTACTTTTTGACTCTTTTCACTTAGTCACTTTTCACTGCATTTCACTTCATTTCACTTTATTCTATACTATTTTATATTATTTCATTTCACATGTTTCTCAATCGTATGGATTTGTGTCGCGTTTTCGTGACGGTCACGTGACTTTTTTTCGCCTAGCCGGTTCTGCGAACCGTCCGATAAGGAACTTCTTTCCAAAAATATTCTCAAAAGGAATTCAATTCGATACCTGATTGCCTAAACCCACGGCATAATTTGCGAAAATTAATGATCCTTTGGTATTCAGGCGTAAAAAAATACTATCTCATGAGTGTTATGGGGTTACAAACTTATATAGACGTCATATACAAAGGAAAAAGTGACCTAGGCCTCCGGTGCCCAGGGCTGGGATTGAACCAGCGTCTTCTGCATTTACGGCAGACGCCTTAACTACGTGGCCACCCGGGTCACAGCGGCACCGGTCGAATTTTCCCGTGTATATGCAATCTTTGTAAATGCTAAGGCGTATTTTAGCCAATCATCTAAGGTGGAACATTATGAGTCCGTAAAAAAAATCAAAATATTTATATGTTGATTTGTTTTTCAGTAGTTAAAGTAATGAAATTATTCTTGATCATACCTAAACGTTGTTAAAAATCTAGATAGAATGCCTTTTAACATTAGTGCATGTGAGAAAGAGACAACATTTAACAGAGATTTGCCAAGTTATGAATAAGGGAGTTAAATTCACAGCTAATCTTAAGAACAAGAAAACTTAGACCCGTCCAAAACTTCGACAACTCCCATCGTTAAAAATTAAAAGCGCCCGCAGAATAAGTTCCGCAAGAATCCGTCAAACTCCTCGAAATGATCGGCGGAATTGGTATTCGGAATATTCAAGTCGAAGTTTTAAAGTATTCGCGTCTGTGCTGGGGACTTTTCTGGGACATCAAATAAAGGAGAATATTTTTTTGTGAAACACGTAAAAGAATTTCAAGAATCATAGTCATATTTATACTTTACTTGCCTCTTTATTTGTGTGGATCTATAATAAGGACGATGACACATGTTGAATTATGCAATAAAATTTAGTTGATAGCATGCAAAATGATCAATATATCCAAATAAAGTAAAAAAAAAAAAACTATTAAAATTGTTCAAAGATATCAGGCTTTATAATTTCAAAATTGTACGATATTTTTGAGTACGAAATTTAAAATAAACGTTTCAAAATACCATTCGATTTTTAACACTTTACTGTAAAATAAATTGTATGGCAACCATATAGGTACATAATCACAACATTTCACTATAAAAATAGCAAAATCATAATTTTGCCGTACTTTAAACAGGGCGAATATTTGATAGTGAATTCGTGACGTCACTTTTGCATGTCATTTTGTTAGGAGCGTTTTGAGAAACAAATGCAAATCTCAGACTTTAAGTCTCATTTGTGACTTTTGTGTTGCTTTAACGCAATTGGCCTCATATAGCAATGCATTACTTAGTACGTAAGTGTCAGCTTGTGGGCTCGAAAGTTGGTACCTGCTTATAAGTTATCAATTATTAGGTTCACCACTGGTATTTAAGGTAAAATATCACTACAATTAAATAAATAGCGCATTCGCAGAATTGGTTGTCTTTGAATGTAATTTCCTAAACGCTGCAATAATCCAAGTCAGAGAATAATCAATCCTCTGAGGTTCTCTGAGTGAATCCTCTGGGGTTGTAGGCGTCCATAGGCTACGGTAACTGCTTACCATCAGGCGGGCCGTATGCTTGTTTGCCACCGTCGTGGTATAAAAAAAAATCAAGAACAGCTAAGCCTGCCCAACAGTGAGACATACTTTTAACATGCACAGAATAAATAATAGTACATTATACAGAACGACCACGGTACGCCCCGCCCCGATTGGAATTACCTCACCTCGCGGCGGCCGATTGCTAGGAGACTAGTAGCTCAGTCAGGTGGGCAGCGCGTCAGTAAAAAATGCAACATCTTGTTGTCGGTGTATTAATAATCCAGTAACTTCATACAATCATCGTGAATGTCAAATTCGGTAGATCCGTTATTCCCAGAAGGGAGGAAGGGTGAAGGGTTCTGGCTAGGGTTGCCAACTGTGATTCAGAGATTCGCGGTACATTTACGATCACATTGCGGGACCAGGCTTAAAACCGCGGGACACCTACACACGCGGCTTAGAAATGTAAGAACAATATTGAAAGTGTGATATATAATACGATACGAGGCATGAAAAATAAAAATATAATCAAATTCCTGTCCTATCCTATTATAACAAAGTAGGTAAGTACTTATAGTTAACAGACTTTTATTTACTCACATCTAAATTCATTGAGATCATTGCCATTCCTTTCAATTATTTATTTAAAATCAATATTTTTCTATAGACTTTGGACATTTAAGTATGTTTTTGGCTCTTTAGCAAGTTATCGTAAAACTCTAGAAACATAAAAACTAATTAAACACCACAATCACATCTTAACCTGAGAATTTGAGATTGTCTTAGGTATTTTTTTTTTATCTACCGCCGCCGCGGTAGTGAATAGAAGGGGACAGGGCGAGCGAGTGAGCGTAGGCGCTAGCGCGCGTTACTCGCGGTATATTCAAGTAAAATTACACGCTTTAAAATTATTGTAACATGCAAATCAACGCTTGTTTTGGTGCTGATAATCTAGTCTAGTCTGAAAGCGGGACAATCGGCGTCCCGCGTGGACCCCTTGCGGGACGCATGCTCTAGGGCCCCAGAAACGGGACGTCCCGCATATAGCGGGACGGTTGGCAACCCTAGTTCTGGCACTATTATATAATCTGTGGTTCTGGGAAAAATGGTTCTATTTTGAAAAGCTTTATTTCGGAAACTATTAAGTCTACAGAGCCAATTCTAGTCTCATATTGTAGCAAATTTAGTATTCTTTAAAAAAAATTGTGAAGTTACTATCAACAACCAGTTCTTTAGGGTCATAATCGCAAAAGTCTGAAATAAATATGGATTTTTCGATTTTTGACTAAGTTGCGTTGCGCGCGGTCACAAACTTCATAAACAAGTGTGCATAAATCAGAACTACCGGATTTGACGCACAGTACCCTGTACTTTCAGGCGACAAGGTTACTGGATTATATTGTAAAACGTCATTTATGACAACGGAAATTTAAAAAATATTAAATGATATAAGAACTTGCACACACTGAAGTGTGTACAGACGTGCCGTGCCCACATAGGCGCTTAAAAACTAGTTTTGTGCATTTTGCATGAAGTGTCCACCCTGTGCTTTTACTGCTGATGAAGCACAGAATTTTGCAGCAATCATCATTTCAAAGCATCTTTCAGTCATTTTACCACAGTACATTAACAGTATGTTAAATTCACCGCCACTCATAACTTTCTGCTTTAATTCCGCACACAATGCGAGCTGTCAGAAAGCTCGACCTAATTTAATAGTCCTGATTTTTACCTGAGTACCAGCAACCCGAATCCGCTAATATGCATTCTAGGATATAAGCCTGTAGAAATAAGAGGTATAGTCGCGTGAAGAACATAATTGACTTTTGGTCACTGAGTAATACGCCATTATAACTATGTATGCTTGAGAAACCTCAGTTGACGGTGACGGATGATGGATAGCCATTTTACTTCAATTTTGGCCTACGTGTCATTCAAAAAACCAACACATAAAAAAACATTAAATTGCCTTTGTAAATGTGTGTTATATAGACTTGTAGCATGTAAATATAAAAAAATTAAAGAAAATCCCCGAAAGGCTGAACCAATTTTGATTAAAGCAGGTCTAATATCGCTAGAAGCTTCCAACACCTTCCAAATAAAAATAAACGCATTAGAATCCGTTCAACCGTTTTGAACTAAGCTACCACAGAGAGATACAGATAGACGCACATAGCGGTCAAGTTTATTATAACACCCCTCTTTTACCATAAGCGACATCTGAACTCAGGTCCATTTTCACTGAATACGTTTCAACAATCTATATGAGATGGTTGAAACGTTTTGTTATCGGAGAATAGAATACACAGGGTGCCCGATTATAAAAGCTTAACCTAGATTTACCTTGCAGCAGGATATTGAATATCTGAAGTGTCAGGAGGAAAATCGATTACCTTTTGACGAGAATACACAGGGGTTCTCGGTACAGTCAGCAGCAGAAGCAGCTTAGCGGATGGGAGTCTTTAAAATTACCTGCTCACGCTCTTATTCTTTGAACAAAAAAGTGCAATGATCATTTTAAAGTTTAAAATGATCATGCCACTTTTTTGTTTGCCACTCATGCCACTTTGTACAAAAAGTGCCATGATCATTTTAAAGTTTAAAATGATCATGCTACTTTTTTGTTCAATCACTTTTTGTTTGATCGGCTATTGCATTACCTAGTTTAAAATTGAAAATACCCGGTACATAACCGGTTATGCTATCGGTTATGTTATATTTGTACAAAAAGTGCCATGATCATTTTAAATTTTAAAATGATCATGCCACTTTTTTGTTCAATCACTTCTTGTTTGGTCGGCTATTGCATTACCTAGTTTAAAATTTAAAATACCCGGTACATAACCGGTTATGACCGAAAAATAACCGATAATCGGTAAGAACCGATTTCGGGTATTTTTGTTAACATTTGATAAAATAACCGTCAAAACGTCAAAAAAAAAATTGTATATTGTAAGGAGAGATAGAATGGGTCTTTAATTCGGAAGTATTTGGAAAATTTGTGGTTCAAGGTCAGCCGTACGAATTACTTAATTAGGTGGTCCCACTCGCTACAAGTCGCTCGCCGAAAGAGAGTAAAATGAGAGAAACCTGGCGGCTTAGCAAAAGATGCGTTGGCCGCGCGCGACTTCCATACTTCGAATCGCGCTTGGAGTATTATTATAAAACAGAGGATAGGAATCATGTTTCAAGACGAAAAACTATGATTTTACAACATCATAGTTTCAACTGAAGAATAAATCAAATTATTTTTAATAAATATTTTGATTTGTTTATTTTACGTAAACACACCCTTCCCAGCCCAGCCCAGCCCTGCCACCCCTTCCAGCTCTGGGCACCGGAGGCTTAGGTCACTTTTTTTTTTTTTTAGGTTTCAGACGAAAAACTATGATTTTACAACTTAATATGATAGCATTAACTAAATAATCGAAAATAACCGAACCCGGTAATTCGAATTTTCAATAACCGGTTATTTAATGTTGACAAAATAACCGGTTATAACCGATTTGCTTTCCCTATTCTAAACACCTCGTTCGCTAAGTATGTACAATCGACGTCAAATGTCCATACATTTGTACCGTATTTGTCTACCTTTTTACAAAATGAGTAAGGCGGTACAAAATGTCAAGTACGAGTATAGCTTTAACGTCCACTACACCTACAGTTAAATAAAAATTTCACAATATATTGCATGTTAACTCCCTACAGAATATGACAAGACATCAGGAGTTAGAGGGCGGTGAGATTAGGCCTATAACCGCTAGCCACTTTGTTCGTTCGTCTGTTTGTATCACTCTCTTTCCAATATGCAAGAGCGATAGAGAGGGAGATAACGAAGTTTAGATTTTCGACATTCGCGGTATGCCCGTACGTCATTAAAATTGCAAGGAATGATGTACTTAGTGCATTGATAATAACTTTATTCAAACATACCTGCAAAATACAGTATATCTATTTTTAAATAGGTACTATTTTATCCTAAGGTAGGATATTACAAGTGCCTTGTTTCGTAAGATAATATTACAGGTGACTTTCCCCAGACCCTTTGGCATTAAGTTGTATTAATAACAAGAGACTAGCAACTAGACTCCGCATCATGAAAGGTTTCGGTCACCAAATATAGGTGTTTATTTTTAAAGGTAAAGTACTTCGCCGCGAGTCACTGTGCTCAGAGAGGTTACCACGTTTTTTAGGGTTTCGTAGCCAAAATGGCAAAACGGAACCCTTATAGTTTCGTCATGTCCGTCTGTCCGTCCGTCCGTCCGTATGTCACAGCCATTTTACTCGGAAAGTATAAGACGTATCTATCCGTACAATTTTAACATAAGGTGTATTTTGTATGCCGCTACTTAGTTTTGCAGTAAAAAAGCTAAAATAATTTTTTTCTTATTCCGTTAAAGGTACGGAAGCCTCCATTATGCGTGGTCCGACACGCACTTGGCCGGTTTATTTTTTGTATTAAAACTGTTTTCACCCCAACAACTCAATATTTGCTGATGCCATTACGTTCTCGCTAGTGACGGTGTAAATGAATTGTATACTTACGTAATTTGAGACCGCTACGTTTACATTTAGGGATTTTATTACAAGAGCACCTGTTGTGCTACTTCTGTTTTTAGGGTTCCGTAGTCAACTAGGAACCCTTATAGTTTCGCCATGTCCATCTGTCCGTGGTCTAGCTCAGTGACCGTTAGCATCACTAGAAAGCTGAAATTTGGTATGAGTATCTAGACACGCGGCAGCGTGTCAAGCCAAGTTTAAGCAAAGGAACTGGCTAGCCAGCGCCAAGTGTATATTACACGAACCACTTGGTGCCACTTTTGACCCTTTTATAACTCAAAACCTCTTTAACGTAAACAAATAAAACTACGTGTGTTTAATTATATCCATAAGGACATCTAGAAGCCCAAATTTCATGAAGCTAGCTCAAACGGTTATAAAGATATGAAGGTCAAAAAGTCGTAAATTTTAGCACTGACTGTCTGACTGACATATAGTACCTAAACCTAACCTACTTCCAGATGACCTAGAACGATGAAATTTGGAATCCAGCTCGGTAATTGTGTGTAAGCGTAGGATAAAATCTAAAGATAAAAAAAAAGTTAAAAAATAGGGGGGGTCCCCATCCAAAAAACAAGTTTTAATTGTATCGTTGGAACCGTTAAAAGCAGATATTTGAAACTATCCCAATATATGTAGTATTTGGTATAAACATAAAAATAAAGTTAAGTCAAATAATAAAGGGTGTCCCCATACAAAAAACTTGTAATACGCGCTAAACGACCGGCCAACGGTGTGTCGTCGGCGGCGCGCGGGAGAATGTAGACAATAGCATCAAAAAGAAAACCATGCAGCGGGAAAGCAAGAAAAAACATTAAATCTCAATACCTGCCTAGTTTTCTTTACAAAAAGTAATGATGATATCCCACCAAAAACATAAATGTAAAAAGGAGAGCCAAGTTCAATACAAAAATTATGCTTAGCTATGGGCTTCGCCGCAAAAATAATGGAGATCTAAATGAGTGCCAAGTTTTATGCAAAATCCAAATATGTATTTATAGGAACAAAATAACATTATGAACAAGTATTAAACTCTATTTCTTTGCTTTATTGTATACCTATAACAATTGGTTATTTAAAAATGTGAGATCTTAAAGTAGGTTAGATTTGACTTGGCCAGTTTTTATCAGAATTAAAAAAAATATATGTTGAATAACTTTATAAAATGACTGATGTAATGAAAACTAGCCAAGTCAAATCTAACCTGTATATAGTTTGGCCAAGGATTTTTCTTATTTCAAGCGTAGACAGAGAGAATTATAGTATCTTTTTCTTACGCTTGGTAGTTAGGTACCATCACCATTAAAAAACCGGCCAAGAGCATGTCGGACCATGCTCATCGTTGTTACCGGCCTGTCACAATACACCAACTCAAAATGTTGTTTTTATAGGATATTTTGCGGCACTTATGTCATTTTATTACCCGGCACGTACGCTCTTTTACTGTGCATTTTTGAGTAATAACTCGAAAATAGCTCAACCGATTTTATTCAATAGTTTTAATTGAAACTACTTATTAAGCCTGACATTCACTTTTTTTCCTAATTTTATGGCCCATGGTTCAAAAGTTATTTCTTAAACTTTCGAAGCTATTATTTAGTAACCTTTAGGTTTAATCCAAAATTTATTTTAAAAGATTCCTATTGTTTTAGAAAGACCTATCCATCGACACCCCATACAATAAGGATGAAGCGAAAAAAAAAATCAACCCCGACTTCATGTGCACGGAAGGTACCCAAAAAATAAAATATTTTTAGATTTTGTTTCACCATTTTGTCGGCGTGATTAATCACATACACACACACACACATTAATCACATATTGTATTAATACACATACCAAATTTCAGTTTTCTAATACTGCATGACAATCAGCTAGGCCGCGGACAGACGGACCGACAGACATGTTGAAACTATAAAGGTTCCTAGTTGACTACAGAACCCTAAAAAAGGGATAGGTATAGGTTATTACTTTTACCGCAGATTTTAGTTTGCCACAACCTATGAGTTTGAAGCTTACCTCCTCTACTTCCAAATTTGACCTCGCTTTTGGACCTCCTAACTGTATATACAGTCGGTATGTGATCTGTGATTAAAACAATAATCCGGAAGCTGTGGGACTGTAGAACAGGCCAGCTCGTCACAACTTCTGTAATTACAACCCCGAAGTTACCCAACAAGATTATTTTCAGCGTCTTCATAATTAAAAGGATTTCGGTTTGTATTCACTTAAAAACATTAACTTGGTTAGGATGTAAATTAATGTCGCGATTGTTTGAGTGACTAAGGGCCATCTTATATTCATAGACTACACAAAATAAAGTTTTTATGTAGACTAAGGGCCTGTTTCACAATCTCCAGATAAACTTATCTGCCAGTTAAAATTATTGCTATCCTTTTCTCCAGTCATATAAAAGAAAAGGACAGCAAACATTTATCTGGCAGATATGCTTTAACTGGAGATTGTGAAACAGGCCATAAAAATCTTAAATCTTTTTTCACAGGTCTAATCGCGGTAACGTTTAAACATTGTTAAACTGTACAAAAAACAGGCCATTTATTTAAAAAATATGTCTTTACTCCTACTACTATATAAGTGACGGGCGTTAATTAAGAGAGTAGACCAGTTTTCCTAATTTATGTCAACAGGCCATTTATTTAAAAAATATGTCTTTACTCCTACTACTATATAAGTGACGGGCGTTAATTAAGAGAGTTGACCAGTCCATTTATTTAAAAAATATGTCTTTACTCCTACTACTATATAAGTGACGGGCGTTAATTAAGAGAGTTGACCAGTTTTCCTAATTTATGTCATGAATAGAAGGCTTGTCAATAAAAATTATTCATGCTCCGCCACTGACTACTAAAACTGTTGACGAACCGCCACTGTAATGTGTATTAACATACATACATTTTACCGCGCTTGAATGACGCTGACGAACCGCCACTGTAATGTGTATTAACATAAATACATGTAGACCAAATGCGATTTTTAAAACCCTTACAAGGGTAACTATACTATACAGTGTGGAAAAAATGTATGGGCCCTGGAGGGGAACTACCTTAAATCTACAAAAAAAGCTTATTTTACGTAAAGGAAAGATTATTTTATTTTTAAAAGGAAACATAACTGCATTAAAAGATATCTCGAAAGACTTGCCCAAACCGGGAATCCAACCAGCAAAAAAAACACTATTTTTTCGACTAATCGATGCAGTCAATCTTAAAGATAATATTTGTAAAATAAACGTTAGTTCTAACACTGATCTGAAATGCGTTATTTAGTAAAGTATTTAATAATAAAGTATTTCTAATATTTAGTAAAAGGCTTTAGAACTTTTCACTTCAACAAGTTAATAAAAAAATAGAAAAGTCATTTTAGCTACCCGTAAACAGTTAAGTATTTTATAGCTACTGTTAAAGGTTGTCAAACATCAGACTGTTGTACATTAATTTAAATTAAATTAGATGTATAATATAGTAGAAATTGATGCATTTATCAACATGTTTTTTTTTACTTGCTTTTATATACATATAGGTTAAATTAACGAAATAGATCATAATTATAATTATGATCTATTTCCTTTCATTATAATTATAATTATGAACTATTTCCTTAATTTAACCTATGTATATAAAAGCAAGTAAAAAAAAGTTAATAAATGCATCAATTTCTACTATCTTATATACCTAATTTAATTTAAATTAATGTACAACAGTCTGATGTTTGACAACCTTTAACAGTTTTATTGTAACTCGTGGATAATGTCATTGATTGTACATTTTCTGTACAGTTGTTTGTTATCCCTAAAATAAAATAAAAATAAAAACCTTTATATGCACTTTTGATTCTTTTCAAAACTAAAAGTATGTCGTTTCGATTTTTCCACCCTGTATAATCTGGCAGTCAGGCACAGTTCAAGCGGACTGCGTTATCAAACAAGTACGCAGGCGCAGGGGCATTATTATTTCACGCGCCACGACCTCGACCCTGTAGCATTGAATAATATACAATTAAGGTCAGGCGGGGTAAGAGGAACGCTGGGGCAAAAATAACAATGCGAATATCCGAAATGATACATGCAGATGGCGCTGCAGTTGTTTCAAGAATATATCTTTATGTACACCAATATCCTAAATCCTCTATTCCGCGTTCGGTATGTAATTACTAATTACCACCATTATTGCAACCAGTAACGTAACATCAGTGTATTATCTGTGACAGTGTGGTAAAAACGTATGAAAATTCATTACCTACGGTAACGTAATGAAAATCCGCCCTCCTCTCCGACCGCCGGCACACGCCCGCCCGACCGATTCTTCCTAAAATTTAGCTTGTTGGTAGAAACTAACCATCGAAAATAGGGCTTATCCATGATTGTTTTAGTTTAGTAGATACTTAATAATATGAGAACTAGACAGGTCAAACTTTAGGCTTCAATATATTATCGTAAGTTTTAAGAAGAAATTATATTTTTAGTTGTTATAATTTTTTATGTAGTTATAAAAAAAAATCAGGTCTTACCATTGAACGTGGCACCCATTTAAATCTCACTTCTTTTGTCGTTGAAGTCAACAAGCGAGGCATATATGAAGGGTACACGGAAAGAACATGTCTAGTCACATTGACAACATTTTGAGTTATATCGCTTTTAAAATTTGGAACGATTCAATTAACCATAGCATTTTCGCAACTAGATGGTTTTTATGAGTTAAGAAGTGGATATACGTTAAAATTTACATCTGTAACAGAAGTTGTTACTAATATTTAGTTCATTGCAAGCTCTAAATTTTTATATAAATATCTCATTTTACAAAAAAAGTGACTAGACATGTTCTTTCCGTGTACCCTTCATATAATATGTATATTGAACTTGGCTCTCATTTCACATTTACGTTTTTGATGGGAGAATAACTTTACGAGACGAATTTCCAGTAGAAACTCATAATATTCCAATACCCATATGACAGACTTGTGTGGTTATATTCATTTCGCAGTATTTCATCGTTCTAAGCCTTCTTCCAAAATTCTGAATATACCGCGGCAATATTTTACGAGTATCAATTTTATCATTATTAAGAAAAGGTTTTTTAAAGGTTAGTTACGTTGGTCAAAAGCGTTGAGCACACGTTTTTAGGGTTCCGTAGCGAAACTTGCAAAAAGGGTTCGTCTTATAATTTTGTCATGTCCGTTCGTATATTGTATAAAGGACAATGGGCAAATTTGTATGGGCACTGTCCCCACCCACCAACAGAAACGAAACATGTCTCATTTAATAGATCTTGGCAACCTGATGATTTGTTATTATGACGAGGATTGCCCTTTGTATGGGGTTTTCTTGGAAAACCATATTTTGTTTATATATATATACGTCACATACATATACTTAGGACAGACATCTTCAATTTTCTTTAAGAGTTTTGGCTAAAAATATTAATAATTTTAAGTTAACACTGATAATATGTATCATATGTTAAGTAGTATTGTAGATCTAATAATATATAGCTCTATAAGCGAATTTTTGTTTTCCTTTTTTTTAACCAACTTCAAAAATAAGAGGTTCTCAAATCGTCTGTATTTTTTTTAAAGAAATGTTGTTGTTTATTATTGCTAGTAATATAATGTTTCTGTAACCTTCTACTTGTAACTTTCAAAGAATTTAACAAAATATATATGAAAACAAAATACGGTTTTCCAAGAAAACCCCATACATATGGTGATCCTCGTCATAGTAAAAAATCATCCGGTTGACACGATCTACTAAATGAGACATGTTTCGTTTCTGTTGGTGGGTGGGGACATTTTGCCCATGGTCCTTTGTAACTAAGGTTCAGCTAATTTTCGTAAACAAATGCCTCATAACATAATATTCCTAGTACACAAGCGGTCGTTTTATTCTATTAATAATAAGTACATTTTTATTGCAAAGAGTCTGTTACGAATTTTAACATTTTTATTGCAAAGAGTCTGTTACGAATTTTAGCATGAAGGATCCTTTAACAAATTGCGATTTTCCACATTGATTATGTCTAGCGATTTATTAAATTTTTACAACAATTTAACAGCCACAATAGCTCATATTCATATTATACAAAAACAATTATTGAAAATACGTGAGTGTCGTGGAACACTCGGTTTTATTATTTTTTTGTCATTTTGACCTTTTGGACTCTTTTGACTTTTATGCCTTTTTTTACTTCTTGGATTTTTTTTACTTTTTGACTTTTTTTGACTCTTTTTACTTTTCACTTTGTCACTTCTTACTTCAATTCACTTCACTTTATTCTATTTTATTTTATTTCATTTGACATGTTTCTCAATCGTATGACTTAGTGTCGCGTTTTCGTGACGGTCACGTGACTTCTTTTCGCCGCTAGCCCCTCCCCGAACCGTCCGATAAGGAACTTCGTTCCAAAAATCTCTATTGCTATAGTTGTAAGATGGCATTGTATCATCACACGTATCTCTAGGTACCAATCGCAAGAGACTCGACGTATTCAGTCATTAGATTACCCTACTAAAGTCACATCATAACAATATCAATTTGCACAGACTAAGCGGCACGAAATTGCGTCGGCATTTTGTTTTCTCATTAATTTGAGCGCGTTCCGTGCGGGGCGGGGCTATTACGGATCAGTGAAGTGACATTTCATGCGAGGCAATATATTTAACTCTTTATAAACAGTTAATTTAGATACACGTGTTAAAAATGTTCAGGAAAACGGGCGACTTTTCAAATATAACATTTTACGTCATCGTACATTGTTATGATAGGGAATTAATACTTAACATCAAAATTGTAAACAATATAGAGCTATGCTGAAAATAGATGTCATATACTTCAGAAAAAGTGACCAAACCCTCCGGTGTCCGAGGCCAGATTTGAACTGGCGTCTTCAGCTTTTTTGTTTTTTTGTTTTTTTTGGTTTTGTTTTTTTTTTGTTTTTCAAATCTGGCCTCGGACACCGGAGGGTTTGGTCACTTTTTCTGAAGTATATGACATCTATTTTCAGTTTATATATAGTAGTGTAACTACTTAAAAAATTGCAAATCAAAAAATATTGAACAAAATAATTTGATTTGCTTCAAGGTTTAATTAAGCTATGCTCAACACTTCTGGCCAAGGCTGTGTATGTGTATATGTAGATATATATATATATATATATATATATATATTTATAATATATATTTGATTATGTATTATATGTGTATTTATTATACCTTAGGTTAAGTAGATATTATCTCTTCTTTTTTAGATATTTGTTTCCGTAAGTACACTAAGTACATAGTGCATGTTTGTCTATCTAATACTTTTCTCTCAATTGCTCAAAGGTTAACAGGAAGAGATCCCTTAAAGGGATAAGTTCGCCTTTGTACTTTGTTTATTTTTTCTTTTATCATGTTTGTTTTGTTACTTTTTATGTACAATAAAGTGTTTACATACATACATACATACTTTTCTATACATTATACTTTTACAATACAAAAAAGAAGAAGATTTGCAGCGACATGTAAATTTATCATGAAAATTAGGCTTTGAACTATAGCCATTTATTTTATAATTACCACAGAAAAGGCGCTTAAACTTAAGCCATACAAAAAAGTTTTTGACTTATTTCTTTCACTCTGTTTTCTTTACAAAGATGAAATCAAGGGTATGATTTAACAGGTCTGCAGAAAAGGGTCAGCAGAAAAATCATTTTATATCAAAAGTCTAACCTAACCTAACCCTCGCTGACCTTCTCATTTTATTGGCTGACAATTTAACAAGTAGTTTAGTTTAAGAAGATCCTTCTAAAGATTTTTTTTCGTCTCATAGCTCCACAACCCCTTGATCGATCCTGCTCATATACGAACTCTCAAATTATATGTATCTCTGGTACAATCCCAACAAATTTCATGAAGATCAGAAAATCGCGGAAAAAACCCTCAAAATCAAAAAGCCTTCGAAATGCCAACACGTCCCAGTAGCCGAAGTTGTTTGTAAGAACTTCACTTCGCTTACGGTCCGCTCGTTCGATTACTTTCTAAAATCAAGTGCAGGCGCCTGTTTGCCATAATAGATTAAAAAAACTAAATAGATTAGATACGCTAACAAGAAAACGGTTAGGCAAGGTTAGGTAGCGTGAGCTCTTTCTGTATTCTCATCAATATGCGTGTCCCGCGAGGGCCATTACGTGCGCCGAGTGATATTTCAGGGCAATTCATGTTAATTTTGTATTAGATAGACGTGTTACTGTCACGTACTGCCCATGTTCAGAATTCACTTTTAAATATGTGGCTCTTGAATATAGATTGTATTGTACATATAAACTGAAATAAAATCAACCTAACCTAACCTAAGTATATGTCGAACATGCCTCCAGAACATGCAACATCCAAGCTGCCGATGTACTTTACTTTTATCAAAAACATCTCGATTTCCCGATTTCAAGTAGGTATCTTGTCGCTTCAAATAATAAATAGAAACGTTTTGTTTGTCTTTGTTTAGACTAGTCAAAGCTCAAGTAGATCAAGGAAGATAGATAGGTAAAACCTTCGAGCAACAATGTTAAAGAGGTACAGACTCAAACAAGATTTACTGAAAATATGGCTCGTGAAAGTTTGTAACCGGCCAGTCTTACTCGTATACCGTAATAAGACGTTAAAAAAAGTATTGCACGAATCGTTCTTGCGGTACTATTGTAGGGCGATTTTTTTTGGGCTGATTGTGTATCCCTAGTATTATTTGAAGGGTGGGTGCCTATATGTGATCGTTTACATGAAAAGATATCTTCTGACGGCTGGCGCTTACGCTTTTATTGATCGAAATCTTTGAATCTGTACAACGTACGACAAAAGCGCATACAGCCAAATGTTACCTCTTCATGTATATTGTCCATCGACATATAATATCAAGACGAGTAAAGGCAAGCAAAGTTCGTGTGAAAACACGACCCATTTTCACGTTTACAAAACTAAAATGTCTTACGTCTTATTAACCAATCAAGTACTCATTCTTTAAGCATATTTTTTTGTGTTAACCTTAATTCCGCAAAGGTTTCACCAATAAGAAAAGTTGCCGTGTTGTGAGTGGTCAAAATCAATTTGACAATGAAGTTTAATTGGACAGGAGATACTCAAATGAAATGACTGAAATGTCAAGTTAACGTATAATAAATACGCCTAAGCTTGACGTGAACCCATGTTCACGTGATAAATAATAATGCAATCAATTAACAATTTATTTTTTAGCGCATTTTTCATTACTTATGTAATATACGGAAATTTAATCGTTCTTGGAATACGGAATAATACGTAAGCCTTCTATTCATCTTTCATTTATTTAATAAAAGTGCTTAATTACAATATAGGGACTTACATACTACAAAATAAGCATAATTTAACATAAAATAGTATAGATTTTGAACTTTTTTACAATTTTATAAATCCGTTACATTAGGGAGACCCTCTTGGTCTCAAGCAACATATTGTTAAGCAATTAAGCATTATTTTTTAACTTTATTTATGACCAGACTAGAAAATAATAGCATACCTTCAATATAAATAGTTAAAATTCTCTTTCTTCCTTGTTTTTTAGAACTAAAAAAATAACGGATGAGTTCGTTATGTGTACTATTTATTTTAGCAGGCTTAGGCAAATACAAAGATAAATTTACATTTTAAACTACAACGGTAGCAAACAGGTATTTAGCTCACCTGATGGTAAGCTGCTACCGTAGCCTATGGACGCCTGTAACTCCAGAGGTGTCTCATGTGCGTTGCCGACGACTTTCATATAAAAGAGGATTCACTGTGTTGACAGCTAAAGGGACAAGAGGATCCCCGTCGGCAACACACTGCATCCTCTGAGCTCTCTGGCAACCTTACTCAACGGCAGGAACATAACACTATGAGTAGGGTGTAGTGCTAATTGGCTGTGGTTTTCTGTAAGGTGGAGGTAGTTCCCCAGTCGGGCTCTGCTCTAGATTTGATAATTAAAGACTATGCTATGAAGGTATAGCATTCATTATTAATGAAAAATAAGAGTCATACTTATTAGTCAGTTGTACTAGAAATGGCACGGCCAGAATGGTATGATTTTACCAGAGTAAGTATGGTAGGTACTAATTCGAAGGGTTTTGTTCAGTCGATTTCGTTGACTTTACTTAATATTAGTGATTTGAAAAAAAAAAAAAACATACACATACTGTTGAAGTCATCATCATAACAGAATTTAAATTATATTTAGTAGGTAAGTAAAACCGACTGAGGTGGCATATTCAGATTGTTTATGAAGTACGTATCTCATATTCCCAATATATGAGTACAAGGGAAACATTTCAATATTATCAAAGTATTGTATTGATAAAGATTTATTCCAAGGACCCATACTGTATATCGAAAAAAACAAACTGAAAAGATTCTTTGTTAACAACGGAAACCTAACTGCTAGTACTACTAGGTAATACTTATAAATGAACATTCATTATACTTTTCCTCAAATGAGTTATGTTTACTTTTCCAAAACTTATATTGCATAAAATCGACCAAGTCCGTAATGTATGAGAATATCTATGCGTGATTTACTTACCGATAATAGTACATTACTTACCTAGGGCTGTAAAAAAAAGAAAGCCCGAAATCGCAGGTATTTGGGACCCGAGCCGCAGGCGAGGGTTGTAAATATGCGATAGAGGGCTTTCTTTTTTACTGCCCGTGGTGAGTACACAATTTTACGTCCCCACCTGGCCATAATGCGAGTTTTACCGTAAGCGTAGCGAGCGGTAAAACTCACATTATGGCCAGGTGTGACGTAAAAGAAATATCATCATCTTTGGCGCCTGTGTGGCTCCTGCACCAATGCACGGCACAAGCCGGCATTTTAATACCGATATATTACCGAAATTTCATGGGCCGAAAAAACTAATATTTTGACGACATGACAATTTCAAAATTTTTGACATGACATTAGGGCACCGCTGTCACAAGCTCCGCCCACTTTGGCACCAGGAAAGTGGAGCACATTTTGAGCGTTGATTACGCTTCCTTACTTATTATTCTTCCAAGATATTGTCACATATATTCAAAAGAGACCATGTGCTTATTGAGCATTGGCATTATCTTTTCTCAATAGCCGAGCTCCTTCCCGAGGGGGCTTATTACGAAAGCGACGTCATCCAGAGCAATATAGCTAATGTGGCGCACTTTACCAATGAGGTTTAAGAGTGATGACAATGATTATTCTTCTAGGTCTGTTACTTGGTCTCTGACGTGAGACGTCTTAAGAGGATCACAGCACTTAAATTCAGTCCCTCTCTTTTAGAACGAGAGTGGAAGAGAAGCACTGTGCAACGATTAGCATGGGAGATCATCGCACATTCACAAAAATGAACAAATGACGTTTTTAATACGAGTGTGTTGTAATTTCGTTCTTAATAACAGACGCATATGTCAAGAAAATAAAGAGATAAAACTGTTTAAAACTAATCTTAAGATGCAACTATGGAATTATTTTCTATGGAGCCAATTTCGTCCAATCGTGTATCGAACACAACAAAGTTCTTCAAAATGTGATGAATAAAAACATTATTTTTTTATGAAATAAAACTACTAAAAACGGATTATATCGCACGCGATTTAAGCTCAGTACACGTACCGAGCTTAAATTACATCCCGACGTTTCGAACACTTTACAGCGTTAGTGTTCGAAACGTCGGGATGTAATTTAATCCGTTTTTAGTTGTTTTATTTCATGAATAACTATCGCGGCAACCGAAGACAATATTATATTATTTTTTTACTTTCCCAAAACAAATATTTATTGCTAATAAACTGTTCAACACATTTAAGCACCGAGAACCAGACTGTCGGGTTCTCAGTTCGTAGCTACATGCAACGAATACGCGGCTACAGGATACGAGCGTAGCTCGTAGCACTAGGTGGCACTGAATATGTAAAGTCAATTTCAAGGTCATCGACTGTTGTCAGGCTCTTAAGAAGAAGGTATCCGGTAAATCATAAAATTTATCAAGCGAGCGGAGCGTAAGCAAAGCAAGTTCTTAAAAACAACTTCTGGCTACTGGGACGTTTCGGCATTTCGATGGCTAGAGTTAGTTCCGCGATAACTTGAGTATCGTTTTTCTGATCTTCATGAAATTTGTTGGGGTTGTAGCAGAGATACATATAATTTGAGAGTTCGTATATGAGCAGGATCGACCTCATGGAGCTAGACGCGAAAAAATCACCATAAGGGTCTTCTTATATTGGTCATCTCGTTTGCAAGGAAATCGCGAGTTCTGAGTTCGAGGCAGACTACTAGTTATTTTTGTTTATACTCGACTCCCGGATAATAGAAACTAGTGACGCTATATCGAAGGCACATTTGTGGTGTCACAGGTGTGGCCAGAGGTTAAAATTGTACGACGCCCCTTGTCAAACCTTTCGTAACTGTCATGGTTAGACTGACAGCTCCAGCAAGTTTGGCTTGAGTTTCCACAAGTTTCGTATTGGTTAAGCTTGTCACAGTTATCATACAGGGTGATTTCGGGGCCGTGGAGCAAGAGAACAAGGCTTGATGCAGAACTTAAAGATGAATTTAATGATGGTGGTCATTATATTTTATCACCTACTTATATTGATCATTATTTTTCAGAAAAATACATTTTTGCATACAATTGGGTCATCCTACTCAATGTGACATCTTGTTGTTCCCCATACAATGTACATATGTCAAAAGGCATAGGGTGACCATGATTTACATAATTTAAGATTCATTTTACTGTAAGAATAAATAAAAAAAATTGTTTTGAGAAAACAATAACATAGAATAGTGTTAATCAGTTACCGGGTCAGAAAAATCACCTGTATATACTGTTCACTGCCGGAAATTTGTCGTTTTTCACAATTTTTGAAACTCGGCGTTCCTTTTTTTGCCATTTTCACATTTTGCATGACTTTGAATATTTTTTTATTAAATACCTCGTGCAAAAAATGAAGCGTTAATATTTTTTTTATAATAGCCCATTTTGTATGCTCACATAATATATTAAAGCAACACAGCAAAAGCTTAAACTAAGTTAAAATTTTGATAAACTAAAACATCATCGTATCAAAATTTCCAATGTATGGAAAGACGAATATCCCATTCTAAAAATTGGTTTTTTAAATCGAAATATTTTCATCATAGTCAAAGAAACGATGTAGATTTTCAACCGACTTCAAGATTTCGAAGGAGGAGGTTATCAATTCGTCGGGATCATTGTTTTTTTTTTATGTATGTTCTATTATTCGAAGACTGCTGGACCGATTTGGAAAATTCTTTTTTTGTTTCAAAGAGTACTTCACAGTTGGTCCCATTGTAACCAGGTCAGGATCTGATGATGGGATCCAGGAGAAATCGAGGGAACTCTTCAACTACTATTCTTTTTTGTTTAAAATTATTATATTGTAATCTATGTCCAGTAGGTTTAAGATTAAATTTTTATTGAAGTTGTTGACTTAACATGAATAAAAATGGTGGAAATTAATTTTAACTCGTGTCCCACAAAAAGTTCAACAAAGTAATATACTTACCCATTTTAGTAGGATAAAGGAAAATAAAATTACCAAAAATGTTTTTTTAATCTGGCAACACTAACATATGTAAAACTAGCGCGGCCATATTTGTGCGGTCAGTAGTAATTAAAAACTATATTAGAGAGCATGTGGCTGGCCGCTGTGTCCAATATTGTTTCCTATTTTATTATTGATTTTACGATGCAACTTTAATTATTTTCTTGTATTTCGTTACTCTGTAGGATATTAATTACTATTACGTAAAGTTTTTTTGTTAAGCTATAAACTATAAACTAGAAACAAGCTTAGAATATATTTTTAAAATCATTAACCTCGTGTTGTGTAACTTCCTATTCAGTTACTTTCGCGTGGTAACATATAAAAATAAAACTGAATTACAATGAGCGGAAAATTATAAAGGCTAGTTTTCAATGTCGTACAGGACTCAAAAAATGTCATCAGCTGTCACTGCAGCCGAAAAGATGAGACGATACAGATAGCGGTTAAAATTTAGAATTAATCATTTGTTTTGTACAGTCACCGGCAATAGTTTCTTCCAACATGAAGGCCGCAAAAATATCTGACACGCTCTTATTTGTAGAGCCATAAGAGCGTGTCATATATTTTTGCGGCCTTCGTGTAGGAAGATACTATTGCCGGTGACTGTACACGTATATATGGGGCAACTGATTATGCACTAGGCCTTACATTTCTTCCTATGTTACCAATGGCATTCTTTGTTACTGTCCCAAAAATTTCAATGAATATTTTCGTTTTATTTCAGTTATACATATATTATAAATAAAAATCAATAAACCGGCTACTGATATAACAAATATCATCACCATTACAGCATAGGATTCAAAAAATTATACAAATATGTTTACTGTACATTTAAATAAAACTTAAACGTTGCGTGCACTCAAGGTAACAAAGAGAAAGAGTCAAGAAGAAATTTAAAAACCTATTCACTTAGTTATACATTATGGGTCCTTATTTATAAAATACCATTGTACCTCTACAATGGTATTTTATAAAACCAACGTGTAAATTTCGGTAATTTCAGCCAAAGAAAAGTAACACAAAAGGAACAAACATCCTACCTTCTCACAATATTTTATGTTTTTTTGCGATAAAGCTTGTTAAAAATGCGGTTACTAGACAAATTTAGAAAATGTATGATATCATATATTACATTTTATAATAAAAGCTTAGATTTATGGACATTTACGGTTTTGGTTGATTTCGAAATTTTGTGACAAAAAAAAGAAACGCTCGAGTAGCAATATATATGTTTGTCTGCGGTACTCGAGCAATCGCGAGCCTGTTTTCCCACGAAAGTTAAACAAGACAAACGGTATAATCGTGGACTTTTTCCCTAAATACACCAATAAATTCAGCAGAAATAAAGTTTCCCAACCATAACAATGATGTCCTGACGTAACCCGCGAAATAAAGCCAAAATAAACAAAATAAAAGCGTAATTTGGGCCTTTTGAGATTTACGACGCGAGGGGGAACATTAGCGGGATTGAGCGCGAACATGAGGACGTAATTGTGAGTAACGTATCTTGCCGTGACACGGTAATGACGCGCCGATCTAATAACGTGAAACCGTCCGTTATTGAAGTCCGGAATGAGTAATAGTACTGTGCTAAGTGCTTAGCGTCCCTCCATCCCCCATCCACCAAAGTCTACTCAGTAGATAAAGTATGTTCTTTCCCGGCCTTGCAGCACTAGCTGAGTCTCGTCTTTGGTTGGCCCTTCAGGCAACTCCCCCCCCCCACCCAAAGTCCTTAGGGTTCGCGACTTCACGATTCAAGACTGGTTCCGGCACTAAATGCGTAGGAGCCTTTATGGTCTCGCCAAGACTATACAGGATGTTCCTAAAAGAGAGAAGGAACAAGAGGGTCCCTCATCATCACCACACTGGGTCCACTTTGAACTCTTTTGCAACCTTACTCACCAGCAGACACAACACTATGAGGCACACTACGGCTTATAATAAGGCTCAAAGTAGTCGACTAAACAATTTGCCAATACCTCGAAAAAAATGCTATTTTCATTCAGGCCAAATTTGCTTAATCTGATAGCCCTTCAGCTATTCTACCTGCCCTTTAAGTTTTGATGTTCGTTTCAGGGACACCCTCTATACAAGGGTCTTCGGCAGCGACTAGTGGCGGCCATATACAGTGTGGAAAAATAAGTCGGGCCGTGGAGGGAAACTACCTTAAAAGGTTGAGATAGCTCAATTCACTGAAAGGAAACATTCTTTAATTTTTTTAAGGGACATGTTAACTGCATTTACAAATTTTTGGAAAAGGTAGAAAAACGATTTATTTTGTAATTTTTATGATAATTGATGCCAATCGATCCTATTTCCAACAAGAATAAAAACTTAATACCAACCAAGTTTAGGGCACAAGAGAACCCATAAATAAAAAAAAAAGATTTTTAATACAATTACGAGGGCTGCTATTTATATATCCGGAAACCGGGATTACAATCTTCTTAAATAGCATATTTGACCTCCATGGTAAAATTTGAACTTTTTTAAGTACTGGCCGGTATATTTTTTCTTTCTTATTAACGCTCGTGTTTTGTTTTTGACGGGTTTTAAAGGTCATCTCGCAGCAAGAATGGAACTCACTCGTGAAAATATTCGTGCTATGATTTATTATGATTTTCGGCGTGGTTTAACGCAACAACAGTGCATAGATCAACTAACTTCAACTTTTGGTGATGAAGCCCCATCTAAAACTACTGTGTATCACTGGTTTAGTGAGTTCAATCGTGGACGTAGTATGCTTACGGACGAAGTTAAGACAGGTCGCCCGAAATCGGTCGTTGTACAACAAAATATCGAGGCTGTGCGAAAACTTATAATGGACGACCGACATGTTACGTACCGCGATAATGCGGCTGTAAAAAAAATTTGTTTGCGTTGGATACCCCACAACTTAACAAAAGAGCAAAAAGATGCTCGCGTCGAATGGTGCAATAAAATGTTAAAAAAATATAACCGTGGTGACTCAAAAGCCGTTTATAACATCTATACAGGTGACGAATCCTGGATCTATGCATACGATCCCGAAACGAAGCAACAATCAACGGTATGGGTGTTTCAAAATGAGCCGAACCCTACGAAAGTTACTCGTGCAAAAAGTACATTGAAACAAATGGTGGCCTGCTTCTTCGGTATTAATGGCCATGTAGCTACAGTGCCACTAGAAAACCGTAGAACGGTTAATTCAGAGTGGTACACGACCATTTGCTTACCGGAAGTATTTGAACAAATTCGTAAAACTAACCAGCGACGAAGAATCATTCTTCATCATGACAATGCCAGCTGTCATACGTCACGCGAAACAACTCTATTTTTGGAGGGTCAAAATGTGGAATTAACGGGTCATCCGCCGTACAGCCCTGACTTGGCACCCAACGATTTTTATTTATTTCCAAATATAAAGAATAAATTACGCGGTCAACGATTTTCGACCGCTGAAGATGCTGTCGACGCATTCAAACAACACGTTATGGAGGTACCTCAGGCGGAGTGGCAGAAGTGCTTTAAAAATTGGTTCACGCGAATGCAAAAGTGCATAGATCATCAAGGGGAATACTTTGAAAAACAATAAAACCATTTTCAGCCGTGTACGTTTGTTTGTTTTTTTGTTTCCGGATATATAAGTAGCAACCCTCGTACCTACATTGCACCCTGTCCAATAAGTTCGAATACACATATTTTTGCGTTGACCCTGAAGGCATACAGGCTGCAGGCCATCCATTTATTATATTAATCTAAAGAATAAGTTAACTTGAACATAATGTAATAGTAAAAACCGCCAAGGACTTGAAATTTGTCTTCACTCTTCAATGAAGTACTTTCGATTAACAATTTAGTACAAAATTTCGTAATGGCGACTGCAAAGGTGTTTTTTCAAGGCGGTAAAACTTTTTGGAATCAAACGCAATCTCGTTTACACAACAATGAGAAGGTTTTAAAATAGCTCCTCTTTAGAAGACAGGAAAAAATCTGGTCAGCTACGCAGCTAGAACCATTAAAATACTAAATATCGTGAGAGTGCGAGTTTAGAGGACAAAAGCCGCTTTATCCAAAAATCAACTGCCGATCTGAAAATTTTGAGATCCTTACGTGGTATTTTGGAGGTGGATCCTGGATATCATAGCTACAATAAACGTGAAGTTCATCGTTTTTCCGTAGCAATCGAGAAAATTAGAGTACATAATCCAACTCAATACATTCCTGGCACGCAGGAAGGAGTTGATTTTCTGACGAGAAACTCATTGAATTAAAATAGCCTTACAATGCTCAAAACGGTCGTTTGTGAGCAGCAAGTATAAAAAACAGCCTAAACTATGAGGTTAATGTTCCCAGACTCCAGAGGGAACTATTGGTGGTAGTGTGGGGTTCAGTTAAATATGTGGGGCCAAATTTCGTTATATTTACCGATAAAGTCGCACATTAATAATGAAAATTATAAATCAGAGGTTTTCGTCGAGAAACGCTCCTGAAAATTTGAAAACTGTGTTTAGGAATAAAAATTAAATTATTTTCTCACAAAATTGTGCTCAAAACAGTCCAAACGTTGTTCAAGCTTTGAGAAAAGCTAATTTCGATGATTATATTGCCGAAAGTAAACGGCCACTCCATTCTCCAGATTTGCGTTTATTACATTGATTTGGTATGTTTTTACATGCCTTGTAGGCACTTGTAGGTCACATTATTATAAAATAGCAAATATGGACAGTGAAAAAAAAGATATCGAGCATATTTGGGACGAAATAACCTTGAAAGCGGTGCGTGCCGCGTGAGATTGAGTTGAAAAATGTAGTCAGCTAGTAAAATAGGTAAGAGGTGGAGTTAGTCCAAAATATTTGCAGCATATTTTGTATATTAGTATAGCTTTAATAAAATACAGATTTCACTACAATAACTATTCGTACAAAAAAGTTATAAGACCTCCAAAGTGTATTCGAACTTTTTGGACACGGTGTAGTACGGAAAAAGGTGAAAATTAAGAAAAAAAACTGTGAATGCAGTTTTAGTTTTTAGGAAAAATAAAAGAATGTGTCCTTTCAGTGAATTGAGTTATCTCAACGTTTTAAGGTAGTTTCCCTCCAGGGCCTGACTTATTTTTCCACACTGTATATGTCAGAACTTGGTCAGAACAAAAGGTCGAAATGCAATATCACGCTCTCGTCTATGGCAGAATATCGCTTCACAAAGTCGTGGCCTTAACCCTTAGAAAATAGAAACCGAAGACAAACGATTTGGACATCTAAGGAAAGCGCTGAAAAATAGGTAACATTTTCCGCTATGCTGAATCGACTAGTCTCCAACAAGCTTTGTTTTCGAACCTAATCATTTACATAGTGGCAAGGGCTGGAAGGGTCGACGCTGACAAGTGTGTAGGGCTAATACATTTGCTGGCAGATTTACTGGCAGTTTATGCGGAAAATTGGCTTCTGATGTAAATTCGACGTGTGAACTTGAACTTGTAAATATAAAGCGATGGTCCGTAGAAAGAGAAAAAAACTAATTTCTCGTCTGATAGTAAGCAATTAACGGCCCCCTAGCCCAGTCGGTAGGCAACCTGCCTACGAAGCAGGAGGTCCCGAGTTCGAATCCTGGTCAGGGCATTTATTTGTGTGTTTATCACAGATAATTGTAAAATCTATTATATAATATCCTTGTGTGGTACCCACAACACAAGCCTTGCTGTGCTTACTATGAGTCTAGGTCAGTTTGTGTAAGATTGTCCTATAATATTTATTTATTTATTTATATTAATCACAGTAGCCTATAGATATAGTTAGAGAGCCCACGACACTGAACCTAGTCCGATAAGTCTCCTAGATGAGATATATATAATTAGTTGCGTCTTTAATGGCGGAACACGAAATGCCGATGCTGCAATGCAAAAAAAGTGGTGGCGTAATATTATTTTTTTTTTAATAAAAAATCCGGTTTCTAGTACGATAAGTCTCCTAGATTTCCTCTGTTCCTCGAAGCAGGGGAGGGGCAGGGATACACGATAATGCGGTGCTGCGGTGCTATATATCTCATCTAGGAGACTTATCGAACTAGGTTCAGTGTCATGGGCTCTCTAACTAATTAATACTGGTAGCCCCTCGAAAAATACTCGACAGCTCATTCCAAAGACGAAACTCACTTCAAGATCTTTCATTCTTGCAAGTGAATAGTATTCGACAAGTTCTCGGTGGTATAGCGAACATAATACGCCAATTTTGTGAAAAATTTAACGGCCATCTTTTACCTGTTAATTCCTAGAAATGTAGCGACGAGATTTGAAAAATAAAAACTTGTAAAATATAGTAACGTGTGTGTGTAATATAATAACATTTTTCTACTCGTCGACTGTAATGCTTGAATTGTGATTGTGTAGACCGAACTACTAGCGCATACTTTCCGATAGAGCTTTTATGGTCGCATATTGTGACATCGCCAACGATGGTACAAAGGATTTTCATACAATATTGTAACACTGTTGCACGATCCCGCGCGGCCACGCCGCCGTCGCCGCGGGGGGACGGGCACGATCTGCCGAGATATTCAAGTTACTCTATTGTTATAGAGTATATATTCGTCGAGAGTGGCCTAAACACGGTCCTCGACTGAAAAGCTCTTAATTATGTCACGATTGTTTAAAATACTATAATAAAAATGCAGGTTAATGATAATTCTAGACGTAGATGAACACTTAAATAACAACGCAAACTCGTCATTTTGTAAAACAATTTTCAAACAAAATGACCGATTTTCATCGTCACCCCGACTTGCATCGTAATTTCCCCATACAAATTACTATGAAGAAATTTGGGCAGAAGATAAGTTGCAACTTTTTTATCGGTTTTCGGTTCGTAGCGAGATTTTTTTCATACGTTCATATATGAAAACACTGCACTGATGACATGAAAAAAAAAACATGAAAAAAATTTTGGTCAATTTTATACTTTGTATGGGAAAATCGGATAAAAGTTACAGTTACAGGAATGGCCTGAGATTTTTTGTACAGTATTTTGGAGTAAACGAATTATATTTAGGGGGTATGCATTGTTAATTTCTCAAAATTACAATTTATGGGACATCCTAGTGTACATTATTGATTCTTCGTTATAATGGGGCACAATATAAATAACCACTCACGATCGATATGCACAATTATAGTAGTTTATGCAACAGTTGTATAAGAGGGGTCAAAAAAGGTGAGTGGCGTGGGTAACAATTTGAGCCGTAGGCGAAAATTGTTAAGAAAAACGCCACGAACATTTTTTTACCTACTTATACGACGTTGCATACAGTACTTTTTCTACGAATACACTTACTTTTACATAAAATGCGAAATTGAAATCTTCATGGATATCGCAGTTATTTTGTCAACATAATCAACAATCATTTAAGTTTTACCTTTTAAAACACTATTTTTCAATAATACTAACATTACTAACACAAATACCGTCGTTATTTGATCAATTATTAAAGAGCTACAGAGATTAGTAAAAATACCTAAATTACTTTCAAAGTTTGCAATTCGCCCCAACAAACGAACGGGAAACGTAAAAAACTACGAAGTAGGTCTGTGGTTCTTATAATTTTTTTCTTTTTTAAAGTTTTTTTTTTAAAAACGCTGCGTTTATTTAGGTTTCTTAGGTTGGCAGTAATTTATTTTATATTAATAGCCGTGTTTGCACGCGATTCCGCGATACTATTTTGGCGCTTTTATAGAACAAGTGTTATTTTGGGGAATAGACTAGATAGACTTTTCATCGAGTGTATTATCTATGTTCTTATAAAGGTGTTAACGAATGTATAAATGACAGATAAAAGTACAGGAGTAGAAAAAATAGTTAATGCCACTGCAAACGCCGCAAGCCGCAATAAAGGTATTACGGGACGCTATTAATAAAAATGCAATATGATAATAGAGTAGCCGGCCTGAAAGGAGTGGCGTACTTGGACCCAAGCTATGAGTGGTAGCGAACATACTACCCGACTATACTACTAGAAGCTTTTATCTACACCCATATCATAAATCCTGTATTATGCGTTGGGAAACCGTATGTAATTACCACAATTATTGCAAGCAGTAATGTAACATCAGTGTATTATCTGTGTCGGTGTTGTAAAAATGTATGAAAATTCATAACTACATCGATTTTGGTAACGTAATGAAAATCCAGCTTTCCTCCCCGACCGTGGTTGTCCTCCTCGCTGACCGCTGGGACAATTAAGTTGGCCATGGCGGTGCAATGGCTGTCAATATAATGGTTTCCAAACACGTCATTTAAGATTTATAATATGTGTGTAGATAAAGCAGTGTATGCAACTGTACGTAATTATGCCTTATTACGTAACAGTTACATAAACTACTATTTGAGCTTTTTTGTCAATTTCATAAGATCGCGGGTAGCCACGGACAGCCAATCACCATCCCGCGTTGGGTTTGACCTTCCCGAACACCACTGTGGCGCTATAAACTTTTTGGGGTCTAATAATAGCACTCCAAATTTAAGTATCTTGGCTCGGTTGTATTCTAAAATGGCGCAATTGAGGCTGACGTGGCCCATATAATAATCAATGTCGGCTGGCAGAAATGGCGTGGCCTAACCGGGATGCTCTGTAACCCTCGAATGCTGATCTTCATAAAAGGGAAAGTCTACAAAAACCGCAGTCAGGCCGGCTCTGTTGTATGGAGCTGAATGGTGGCCAGTGAAGGAGACCAAGGTACAAAAGCTACATACGACTGAAATGAAAATGCTTGACAAGGTCAATAACACATACGTAGAACCTTTAAAGTAGCCCCTATCCCCGAAAAGCTAAAACAACGTCGTTTGCCCGGTATGGACACGTCATTCGCAGAGATGAAGAGTATGTGGTAAAGAAAGTGTGGCCCTTATGCTTACCAGAAAAAGCAAGGGGTAAAGGCCGGTCTCCAGCAACGTGGTTGATCAGTATGAGTATCTAAAATAACGATACCGAAAAAATACCAGTTCGGTATCGTTATAATAAAGGTATAAGTACCGTATCGACAAAAAGCGATATCGTAATGCTATACCGGTAGCGGACCATTAAATATATTTCAACCTTTTTTTTTTTTAATTTATTTATCAGAAGTACAAAACATTTAAACAAATTTATGTTGCTCGCCAAACTGCGATAACAGTTTGTTGGCGAGACCGCGCTCATTTTAACTAGTGTTAAGTACCTATGTTAAAACTATGTTGAAGTATGCTATAATGAAGTATGAACTACATAAACCTGTATAGTTTTTACTTTATAACATAAAGGTAACGAAATTCTATAGCGCTACCGTACCGCTTATATCGTAACGAAAACTGTTCCTGGTCAGTGAGAACTGGGGATCAATGTTACTCTGCGTCCGTAGAAAACACCTTAGACAACCCTACACGTGATCCCTGGGTGGTGCTAAAAGAGTAACAAACTTGGCAGCTGCACTGTCCCATCTGGACCTCACAGTACTCACTGGATTTTCTTCATCGTCTGCTTTCCCACTGCTTCTACCCCAGAGAACAAATGCCTATCTATATCCAGTGATATGTAGCCATACGATAAATAATAAGTGAGAACTCTAAGCATACTCGTACCTATTTACTTCCGACACTCTTACTGTAGAGAAATAGTTATCTACGGCAAGAATGTCGGACGTCTACCAATCCCAAAAAGTGTATATAGATTACTACTCAACTAGTACACTCAGACTCAGCTGTCTCATGCAAATACTATCGATTTGGGAATGTTAAGAGCTTTTCCTTGTATCGGTTTTGTTTTGAAGGGTACCTGTACAATAACAATTGGAGATCACGTTACTTGGGACCCTTGAACGGGTCACGTTTATTTATTTATGGCTCCCGTTTATTTATTTATGGTAGCGTACGCGTTTTTTCAGCTTGCTTCGATAAAATTCACCCTTTGAACGTAAAGCATAAATGTATGATGTGACTGTATTTTTTATTTATTTGCTTGGAAAGCCTTTCTTTCCTTTGGAAGTTATTCTTATAGGCCAAGCAAATAAGATCTATAAAAAGTGTTTTGAGGAATTAATTCCCAGCAGGCTGGAAATCGTTTTAATACGTTCATGTGGTCCTAAATGCATGTAATCCGAGTTTGCCCAATCCCAAGAGGTGTGCATAACTTTTTAGCGAAATTTTTGCTCTTTGTCAGGTTTTTGCTTGTAGCTCGATAACAGTACGTCAACGAAAAATGTCATGTTTATCAATATTAAAAAGGGTTCAATTCTGCGTCGAATGAGTTACTTAACTTCTAATTCGGTTCAGCGGTACAGCCGAAATCAAAAGTTATAAACCGGGAAAATGTCTCATTTAATTGAAAAACTCATATTTTGACTTCCATACCACTTATCTTTGAAACAGATGACTCCTGGTGAAAAACCTATAGAATAAAAGTTGTAGAGAATATAATTTCACGTTATATTGACATCTCAATTTTCAAGTACAGTCATTTTAAAAGACTAAATTTGGCATGAATTCAAACTCAGTTTTTTTCTAAATCCATCCGAGTTGCATATTTTCCATAAAATATGAGGTGTTAGGCCTACATTTAATGCATCGTTACAACTAAAAACATTTAATTGCAAATTTCTAAAACGTATCTAATCAGAAAACTATTTATACACCGTGTTTTTTTTCATTTCCGGTAATTCCAAGGGTACATTCCTGAGCTTAACTTATGTATATTTCTTAAAGACGCTTGGGTTCTAATTTGCTCCAGTTCTGAGGTTATCGATAGTTCTTTTTCGTCTTTCTGATTGTGTAAATTTTTCTTCTAGTCTTAGAACCCGCTATAAAGTCATGTCAGTCGCTAAGCAGAAACGTCTGCAATTGAAATTTCATTTTTATAATTAAAAGAAAAATTTGGACCGGTGTTCCGAAAGGTTGCAAGTTCAAATCTTGCTCGTCGCGGTGAAGTTTTCCACTTTTCTTTCAATTATAAAATTTTCAATACAATATGTTACCTTTGTATCTCGGTTTGTTAATATTCGAAATTTCATAGACATGTCATAATGTTCAATTGTTTGATTGAGTTAATTATACAGATTGGAAAATCAATCAATAACTACTGAACTATCACTAACTACTTAACACACAGGTGCATCATTTTGTAGCGGGTTCTCAGAATAAAAAAATAATTAAGGGTAGGTTTATACACAATTAGAAGGCATTAATAAAATATCGATTATCTCAGAACTGTAGCTAATTAGGACACTAGCGACTTTGAGAAATTAACCTAAGTTAAGCTCAGAAATATATACCCTTGAAATTACCGGAAGAAAAAACACGGTGTATAAATAGTTTTCTGATTGGGTACGTTTTAGAAATTTGCACTTAAATGTTCTTAGTTGTAACAATGCATTAAATGTACGCCTCACACCTCATATTTATGGAAAATATGCAGCTTAGAAGGATTTAGAAAAAAAACGTTTTTGAATTAATGCCAAATTCAGTCTTTCAAAATGACTGAATTTGAAAATTGAAATGTCTATATAACGTGAAATTTTACGGTCTTCGACTTTTATTCTACAGGTTTTTCACCTGGAGTCATCTGTGTCAAATATATGTGTTATGGAAGTCAAAATATGAGTTTTTCAAATAAATGAGACATTTTGCCGATTTATAACTTTTGATTTCGACTGCACCGCTGAACTGAACTAGAAGTTAACATGCTCATTCGACGCAGAATTTAACCATCTTTATTATTGATATATGTAACATTTTCCGTCGGACGTACCGTTTTCGAGCTAGAAGCAAAAAACTGACAAAGAATAAAATTTTTGCTAAAAAGTTATGCACACCTCCTGGGATTGGGCAAATTCAGATCACATGCATTTAGAACCACGTGAAGGTATTAAAACAGTTTCCAGCCTGCTGGGAATTATTCTTTAAAAAAATCTAACTTTCTTAGCCTATTAGTCGAGCTCTATATAGACGGAGAGCTGGCCACGTCAAATATGACAAAATAATGAGAGCAACGAAACCCGTGTAGTTATATAGGTTATAGGTTAACGCGGGCTGATTTCCGCAACTCGACGTCTGTATACTGCGCCTATTTTGCGTGCTGGGTATTCGTGCCAACCCAGTTCCTCCAGGAAGCCTAGCAGACCCTTTACGTTGCCGACGACTTCCGGGAGAGCCCTCGGCGAACCAAGATGTTTCGCCCGGTATTCTGCCAACCCCGGACATGTGATGATGACGTGGGCGGCTGTCTCGTCCTCCTCCATGCAAGCTCTGCAGAGGGGACTGTCGGTGACACCTAGAGTAAAAAGATGCTTGTTTTGAAGGGCATGACCAGTTAGTGCTCCGGTAATTAGTCTGAGCTGCGGCCTCTTGAGCTGTATTCAGCTTTCTAGACAATCCGGGGTAGATCGTCGGGAGGGCCTCCTTGGCTTGCCTGCATGTACTTAGGTTAGTCCAATAATTTTGGTGCTCTACCTTGGTGTTGTGTAGCAGTGTTCTCCGCAGCCATGCAACAAGTAGAGGTAATATGGGCTCGGGACCTACCACTTTCGCCTCTGAGCCCCCTCTCGCTAAAACATGTAGTTAGTTTGCTATACTATGCTTCTTTCTATATCCGGACATCTGGCAATTATTGTGTCATATCTGACGAGGCCAGCTCTTAGTCCAATATCTTTTTAAGAATATAAATTATTTATGTTCCGGATTTCAAGGTTCTATCATCAACGTTTCAGGCTTTTGCTTGCAAGTCTATAGGTAACTGTTTTTTTGACCGAGCGATCGTAAAGGTCTCCGTTTCAGCTTGGGCAAAAATGCTTTCGTATGTCCGGCTATTCTCCTCTACCGGTTGCATTTCTCAACCGATTCCCGAGAAAATTTTGTGAGCAGGTTCTATAGTTAGGTACGTAGTTTTTATTTTTCGTTTCGTTTTTTGGAAAATGTTCAAAATGGTAGAAATTGGTACAAAGGACTTAAGCATCATAATGGTATACGTTGCTAAAGACCATTGTCAGTTCGCTAAGATTTAAATGGCGAAGCCATACATCTATTCAGTTTTAGCTAGGCTCGCGAGGTTTACAGTTAACGAGTTTAGAGACTATTTACTCGTAGATAAATAACTATGAGGGACATTGGATGCACTCTGTCTGTCTAGCGCGTACACATAGGCACTGGTCCCACCGGCTAGAAACTATAGGCACTGGTCCCACCGCGAGCGAGTAAGCTATGAGCTATCGGCTATTTTCTAGCCCAAGAAAATAGCCGATAGCTCATAGCTTACTCGCTCGCGGTGGGACCAGTGCCTAACAGTGAAAACCGACGAGCATTTTCACTTATTGTGTGTTCGCGTCGAATTCATTAATTTACGCCACACTAGCTTGTCCAGCGAGGCCGATGTTGCTGGAAAATTAAATGATTGACTCCCTCGTTATGCCGCGGACTACAATACAAGGTGTAACTACTGGTGATCCATCAAAGGGCATAATTGGTATCATATTCTAATTACGAAAAACAAATTCACGCAAAAAAAATTGTTTTGTATAAAAAAAATCACACGTCGTTCAACTTCGTCGTTCGTCTCCATGGAGTGTTGGCCGGCTGAGACGACGTGTGATTTTTTTTTTTAAATGTTGGGTTTATGTATATGGTTGCTATAAAATTTATTTAATTATGCTATTAAATTTTGAAGCTGGATATCTCTGAACTATTTCATTGAATTCTTTAATTTTCTCTTTATTTCGATATATTGTTCATCTTGTATATGTAACTAAATTGTATTGCATAATTCAACATGTGTCATCAATCATCATCTCTATTACAACTGTTTTAGCCCCTGGATCTGGAAATAGTGGTCTAGCTATAAGCTACATATAAAGCTCGCATATAAGACCAACCACTTTATCTTTGACCTGTGATTACCCAGACTTCGACTGCATCTCAAGACCAAGTTAGATAAGGACTAGCGAGTGTAAAATGCTTTCCGATGAGGTATCGGACAAAACCCCTCGTAACGAGATTAATGAGCACTACCGTCGTAATTGTACGTTCGATATAACTGACCAAAGTTAAACCTTAATGCAACTACTTAAGGTATGAAATGCTTTAAGTAAGAGTGTGTTAGTACGGTCGAACCCTTCGACCGCGATTCCTCACCTGTTGGCCTCTAACTGAATTATCCGCCGTGACGTAAACTCGCCCAAACACTGCGATTTATTACTACAATGGAGATAGTACGAGTAGTAGCAGGTATAAGACACGAAAACAAGACTCGTATTGCAAGTGGACTAAGAACTGGCCACGTCAGATATGACACAATAATGAGAGCAATAAAACCAGTCTCGTTAGATTGCTATACTATCCTTATTGCTAGATAAGAGCATCTGGCAGCTTTTAATGGGTGGAGGTCAGATTGACAGACCAACAAAGTTTTTAAGTTGGAAAAAAGTCATACCAAAATAGGTAAACACTACTGAAGTTGTCTCATTTATATAGGACAGGGCCTGTATTTTAACATTATAACAAAAAACATTGCGTATTATTGCGGAAACAAAAAACAGTATAGACGATAAACAATGAAATTACATTTTATGTCGTTTAATCTTATTATTTGCATAATTTCTTATCATATTGCAATAAACCCAGAACTCTAGGATTTTTTTCTTGAAGTGGTTTACATTCTTTGACCTCCACCACTTTACAGCTGCCAAATGTGCAGATCTAGAAATAGGCAGGGTTTCGTTGCTCTCATGATTGTGTCATATCTGACTTGGCTAGCTCTCCGTCTGAACATTCAAGTTTTAGTAGGAAACACAATCAGCACACGAAACAGCACAGTAAAAGGCGTCACGCAGGCCGACTTTTGCCGTAGACAGCCGATCGTCCTAAAGAAATTAACAACATTCATGAATATTTGGAAGACGTCATTCAATTCTATTTCGCGTTAGATGCGAAAATATGTTAGGCCTCTGCGACGTCACTGAGGTTTGTGACGTCACTGACCTTAAAGTTGCAGAAAACTGTTTGGAATATTTTTGTAATTTTAGGCACGAAAAAATGCGTTTACCTATATAGTTGTCGTACTTTTTTTTCTACTCAAATACTACGTTTTTAAACCGCATTATCTTTACAAAAACTGTTAGAAAATTATTACGGATTTCCACTTTTTTTATTATTCATTTGGTGTTGTTGAACGTGTTTATTGAACAAAAATTAAATATTTTTCTTGAACATTCTCAATTGCTAGTCACAATTGTCACAAAAGACCAACAAAACGTTTCGTTTAAATTATACTAATAGTGTAAGCAAAACTCACTACTGAACAGCGTAAGTGTTACGAATATGGAGGTCAAGATATACAGGATTTTGTAGCGATAGACTCTTAAGGTTTTGTGTATATTGGAATTGTCATGCTATTTTTTCGGTGACATTTCTTTCACAAGTCTATGTTTACGTTTTACTGGAGCGTAACCACGTTACACGCAGATTTAATTCTTGTTAGTCTTTTTGCAAACGTTTAGCTAAATGTATCTATTTATTCCGTTTGTTTAGACAAGTCCGCTGTTCTGTTACCTCTATCCACTACGTGGAGGGTGTACCGAACTAATTAAAGTGCGACCCGACGACCCTCAATTATTTAATATCACCGCACACGCCCGCAGCCCCGCATCTGACTTGAGGTTGGCAAGACTGTGGGGTCCAGTTAACTTTAAGGTACAGCCACTTGAAATAATTTATAACTATGATACGATCTGTCTCATTCGAACTTTACAACAAACTAGTTTCTTATTTAAAATATTCATAACGGGTTACTCACGTAATTTAGGTCGATTTTTGCTCGACATGTTTCGATCAATTTAAGATGATCATATTCACGAGCAGCCTTCCACGCCGGCGCGCTGCTGAAACATGTCCTGCAAAAAATCAACTAACTTACGTGAGGAACGCGTTATAAATATTTCTAATATTTATGTAGAGTTTTATAGTTAAACTTATTACTATTTCACCTCATTTGGATGTCATATTGACATCACTGGCATCTTGCTGGTACCGAGGCTTAATTGAACTTGGAGTCCGTTTGGCAACCTAACCCTATGAGTTGGCGTAGACACTAGTTTTTACGAAAGCGACTGCCATCTGACCTTGCAATCCAGAGGAGAAACTATGCCTTGTTGGGATTAGGTCCGGTTTCTTCACGATGTTTGCCTTCACCGAAAAGCGACTGGTAAATATAAAATGATATTTCGTACATCAGTTCTAAATAACCCGAAACCTGCGGATTGAAAGTCGGACGACTTATCGCCAGACTACCGGCGCTATAAAATGTGGTTTTATATTATCTGTCTTTTTTATATAAAGTACAATAAAAGGCTCGTGTTAGATTTGCAAACATTACGCTAACCTCATATCATAGCTGTCAGGTAATCTATACATACTTATAATAAAGCTGAAGAGGGTCGAAAGTCTGTACATGGAAGATAATCGAAAAAAAGTTGTCTGGGGATACTTAGAATCGATAACGACGATAACAGAACACGTTCCAACAATTTTTAGAATTTTTGTCTGTTTATCTGTTTGTCTGTTTATTTGACCGCGCATCACGTGAAAACGGCTAAACGGAGTTTGATGACAATTCGTATAGAGATAGTTTGAGTCCCGAGAAAGGATAATAGATAGTTTTGATCCCGAAAATCAACCCTGGTAGGGGTAAAAAGGGGGTTGAAAGTTTGTATGGAGAATTATTAACCGCTGAAACGATTTAGATAGAAATTAGTATGGGGATAATTTGAGTCCCGAGAAACGTCATAGGATAGTTTTCAAACCCTTGTGGGGGTGAAAAAGGGGTTGGAAGTTGGTATGAGGATTTTTTTACCGCTGAACTGATTTAGAGGAAATTTGGTATAGAGATAGTATAGGTCTAGAAAGGACAAAAGATAGTTTCATCTTCAAAAAAGGCCCCCCCTCCCCATCTTAATTTTGAACCGTAGGTCCAAAAAATTTGAAAATAATAATGGAAGTGAAGCCTTTGTACCTTTCAACTTTAAATAAAAACTATATTTAATAAAATCGGTTCAGCTGTTGGGTTGGCATGGGTTGTCAGTCAAAAACGCATAGTGAAAGGACGTAAGTGCCGGATAGTAGAATTACCACGCCAAACAATTAACCCACCACGCAATTATTACTTTATGACGGAAGCGCCGCCAAATATCCCTTAATAAACGACCTTTTGAACGGCCACTGAACATGGCCCGACATGCTCTTGGCCGGTTTTTTTTGCATTATTATCCCAGAATTCACCCCTTAAGGATTATTAATTCCAATTGTCAAGAAAATCCCCGGCCAGGTATAGGTAGGCTATAAAAAATCAACCTCTAAAAGGGGGGTAGCCACTACACTCGATTGAGTTAATTTTGCACCTGAATCTTATGGCGCTACTTAGGAAGGAGGTGCAAACTTTTTTTCCCAATATAGTGGAGTACGGGAACGCCTTTTTAACCTATAAATATACATAAAAAAAAGCCCAAACCGAATACAGAACCTCCTCCTATGAAATTGAAGTCGGTTAAAAATGACATAAGTCACAAATCCGATTTTATTTTGTGAGCTGTTAGAATACGTTAAGTACTAATAATGAAAAATATTTTCTAACAATTGTTAGCATCGCGCTTGGAATAATACATGTATTTGTATGCTACACAAAGAAAAGATTATGTAAGTTTGATGTTTCTCCACCAGGCTATCGCTTTTAATTATTGCTATATAACTTCACATTTGATAACGGTTTTGTCAAGAGCATATGTCGTCTTAGCCATTTGTAATTCGTCTAGAATTGAAGGTCACTTATATTTTGACAAATTGTTTTCGATTATGCTCAGATAATCTATTGACCAAATTGTTATAAAATGACAGATGATGTTGAAATAGTTGAATGCAATAGTATGGTAAAGGAAAATATATATTGTATAATCTTTTTTGTTGTTATAAACAAATATCTATATAATACCTAGCGCGACGTCAAAACCTATTACAATTTTTTTTTACTATAAGTAATCATATTATTTTATCTAAATAAAACAGAAAATCGCACTTGTGAGTTATCGAAGCTCAAAACTGTTCGCGTACTGTAGTAATATGTCCTCATCCTAAGTCTAACGAGTACCCTGCTTAACTAACAGATGGCGCTGAAATTAATACGTTGTGACATGAAGAATCCACTTAGGAAGCATTTTGCCAAATTAACTCTAAGTTTAGAAGTGGTGGTACGAATATCAACAAAAAATGAATTATTGACTTAATAGTACAACAAAATTAAACGACAATAAACCAATTGCCACACATTGCACAGTGCATGTAAATACTCTATTCTCCTTTTCTCTAATCTTACTTCTAAGTTTCCTAACTAATATTAGACCTAAATTCGTTGTTAGTATATTCGTTAATAATTTGTTAGGCTATGATATGAAGTATGGATTTTTATGTGTATATTTCTTACCCAGGCGCGGTCCGATCGGTCCCATGGGGTCGGGGGGTTACATGGGACATGACCCCCCCCCCCCCCCCAAATCGTACACGTCAAATAGAAAAAAACATTACTGACCTCCTCAAAAAATCATGTCTGCATTAGTGACCCCCCCCCCCAATTTCATAGTTACCCCACCCCCAAATTTTAGGCTGCAACCGCGCCTGTTCTTACCTTTTCATTCTGACTGACTGATTTGACTGAAGGATCGATTTTTACCATGGACATGATATCAATAGGTACAGTCAAGGACGTATAAATACAAAAGTGGTACTGTATCGTCCGATATACACCTACTAACATGTCGTTTAAATCATGTCAAAATTTTTAATAAGGACGGAAAAAGCTATTGATTTTGGAGTGTACTTTTATTTAGTGGTAATTGTAAAATATTTTATCTGGACTACTTCTCTAGCGTATCCAACTGTCAACTTTACTTCAAGACCTTCAAGTTCCGCCTCCAGGGGGAGGGAGAGAAATTAGGGGTGATTTAGCCGCTTACTGACAAATACCGAATTCCACGCGGGCGGAGCCGCGGGCACAGCTAGTACATAATATGTATCACGTATATTACACGAAATGGTGGTCCGACTTTCAGAAGGATTAAGAAAGCATTAGAAACAAATAATTACTATTTTAATACGCTTGACGGTAAACCAGCAACATTTCAAAATTATCATTTTGAATAAGATATCTTGTAGTTCTTATACGAGTAGATACATAGCAAAAGTTAATAATTCACGGGTAAGAAGCACGCAACCTGAAACGCTCCCTAGACCACCCCGGGGCAAGCACTCATCAAAATTCAAGGTTAGTCTGTAAGCCACAACACCTCGTATCCGTAACTACCGACATTATTGCACCATCATGTATGAATTAAACAAAATATCTTTATTTTCAAGAAACTAAGGGCGAAACTAACCAGGACTATACCTATAAATATCCTAAAACTAGCATTATACATCATCCTCCTTGCTTTGTCACGACTTTTGCCACGGCTCAATTGAGCCTAGGGTCCGCTTGGCAACCTAGTCCCATGAATTCTAAGCCCACTACCATCTGATCTTTCAACCCAGAGGGGAAACTAGGCCTTATTGAGATAAGGTCCGGTTTCCTCGCGATGCTTTCCTTCACCGAAAAGCGACAGGATATTAAATGGTATTTTGTACGTCAGTTTCGAAAAACTTAGTGGTACGAGCTAGGGTTTGAACTCGAGAATCTAAAAACTAGAACACATGTCTACAATGTGTTACACAACACGGCGGTGTCAGAAAGCCGGCCGTGAAAAGGACTAAGCTTGACACCTTTCGGCCAAAACTCTTTCTTGGAGATGGTTCTTAGGTATTTAATTAAGTTTCAAGCAAATTAACAGGATAAACGCTACCTCGAACATCGAATTTCGAATTGAATCATTTATCTCCATCTCCATTGCTTGCCTTTTCGAGTGACAGAGACAGATATAGTAGATAATTCCATTTTCTATGTTCGCGGTACACGCTCAGTTTTGCCGCTTTTATATCTTCTTAATTAAAAAGTTGGAAGTATATTTTTCTTCTTAAATTACCGCAAGCTATTTGAGATAACTAAAAAGTGACGGTACCAACATTATAAATAATATATACCGATGTTGTGTTTGGGCTGTTTAGGACCTATGCATTTGTTTTTGTATGGCTTTTGAAGATTTTAAATAGTTTGTACCTCGACAAAAATGGAATTTGTATGCAACATTTTTGTCGCGAAATCGAGCCTGTAATTTTTTTAATTTTATTTGACCATAAACTAAGCAAATCGCCACCTGGTTTTTAACCGTAAAAGGCATCCTTGCGGGGCATTTTTGAAAAAAAAAAAGAGTTTTTCACGATTTTATTAACAAAGAACACGATTATGTATTATGATTATTTTGAACGTCTCTCCAGCTTGTGACTTCTGCTGTCGTCTGTACATTTGAAATAAAATATTTACCTTTAAGCCGTACTGTAAATGCTCTCCTTTGTATGGCCTTATCATTTATTCAGTGAATAGCCCACAAATCTCTAATGTTAAATTGACGGCGTACTTACCTCGCTTGCGCAGGAAATATCACACTTTGACTCTTTTCACTAACCTTTTCTGGGCTTAATAAGGGACGTAAAATTACGGAATTTTGTGCAGAAATTGTGCTACAATTTTTAAATGCTACGGTTTAATGCATACGTAGGTAGGTAGTATGTAGATACTCTAGGGAAAAATATTTTTAGGTCGCGTTTTGATATGCATATAAGGTACAAACATCTCTCTTACAAACAATATGCATACTTTTAATTCACGTAGCATGTATTTAAATAACATAAACGATGCGGTATTCACTTTAATCGGCCGTTTATTAGGTAATATATTTATGTGTCTTGCACTCTACAGTGCGACCTTGGGGTCAAAAGCATTTTTACCCTTTAGTTGCCTTTGACATTCAATTATTTTCATAAATCCTTGTGTGCAAACGGTTTAACTTTTGCAACAAATAACAGGCAAACTAAAGTAATTTTTTTTTCAAACTCATATTATTTATGGGAATAAAAAAGCACAAAGGAAAGCTACACAAGACGTTGTTTGTTATCAAGAGCACAAAGGCGTTAAGTACATAAAGGGTTACATAAAGCTTGTTTGGAACATCATTCATTTTCTATACACGAGTGAATCTACTTAGTCTTGTCACTCTTTGCCATGGTTACGTTCTCTTGGTACAGTATTCGAACTTTAAAATACATAAAGAATTTATAAAATATACAATATATCTCCAACACTCACTCAACAAATAATCAACCAATAATGGAGTTGCATCGAAATAATCTTACAGCAAATTCTGATTCGGACGTTAGCAGTAATGCATAATTAAAGCATGTCTTAACGTGGTTTATTTTACGGCCCCTAAATTATTTAAAAAACCAGCTTTTAATGGCATCAAAATTCACCAAACATGTATTTTTGTGTTTTTTTTGGTGGGTGGGTGTGGTGGAGTTAAACGTGGTAAACCAGTTCTTATTACTATGCCAGTTTCTATTGTAACCTTGCTGATGCTGATGATTAACAACAAGAAGTAGTTGTTCCACGCATAAAGTGCTGTCCATCATTAAAAACAAATCTCATTGATTCAGGTCTAACTAAACCTGCGAGGGAAACAAACCAAAATCCTTTCAACCAACAACAAAATCCCCTATAATTAAAAACTCGTGTTAAAAATCGTTTACAAACAAAATACAAACACACAAAAGAAAAACTTTCAAACTCAGTCCCGCCACACAGTAAGCGAACAATTTAGGAAATAAAAGTTTTTACAAAGAAACCCAGGACTTTTAATTACTTGGAAGTGCCACCTTTAATGTTGTTCCCATTCTAGTCGAGTCGAAAGCTTAGGGGAAGTAGTAAAAGTAGTAGTCATCTTATTAATTAATAATTTATATATAAGAGATGGCGGGACGACCTGGATGCCTTTTGTAACGACTAGCGGGAACATGCACCGTGACGAATAGCGGAAGAGAGGGGACCTTTGCCCAGCAGTGGGAGACAAAAAAAAGGCTATAAAAAATAGACGACATTAGAAACACCGCGGGTCACTTCTGAATGAGATTAGCTCAAGACTGGGGCAAATGGCGTACTCGAAAAGAGGCCTATCCTCAGCAGACGGCGAAAAATGGCTAAAATGATACTGATCAATTATGGAAGGCACAAGATCACATCACCAACTGAAAGCAGCCGCACCAGCCGATCAACTGAAAAATTGTAGGTACGTCTTTCTGAGGATCGTGATGAAGTGGAATCGATGAAAGAAGCGCAATATTGCTCCAACGAGGATCACCAATCTGTAGGTACAAGTTGGTAACCGACGCACTAACTGGTGTCTATGTTTTTCTATGAAATATCATTCGTAGTTAGCGACACGAAGTTAATATAGAAATACATAGGGACCAGTAGTGTCGCAGCGACACGTCGTCTGCTGCTGCTGATGTTGCAATAGGAACCTTCGCAAGCCGACGTGTACAGGCTGATGATTACGAACTTTATCTACTTAGGTACCGGAGATCGGTAAGCAAGTAGAATATGGCCGAGACAAAGACACAGCTATATGATAAAATGCCTCGTCACACACTAGCCCTCGTGGAGAAAGGCAGGCTAAAAAAACTTTGGAAAACGTAATTAATGTTTGAAAAGTTGACGATAAAGTATATATAAACGTTTTTGGGTATTTTATTTTATGACTCAGCAAGTTTTAATGAACTTGGAATCGAAAACCAGGCCTTTTTAATTTTATAAAATGTTTTTTGTGTAATTCAGCAGATACCTAGTTTACTACAGGTATAAGTCTCCAATCTCGAGGATCGAGTCTTATCTCAGTTTTTTGACGGAGGTGTATGCAAATGTGTATAGGGTTTTTGAAAATTTAGCTTGCCATATCCGGAACAGGAGGTATCGTACATAGCATTTCTTTTATATTAATCTAATTAGATATCTATATAACCTCAGACACTAAGTTAATCGGCTGCTTTTTTCGTAATTTTGGCAAGTACAAGTATAAATTAATACGTTGTAATATTTAACTTATGGTAAATAGATTAAATAATGCGACTTACTAGTATTTACCGTTACTTGTAAGTACTAAGGCTATACACTATAAAATAAAGTTTGAATAAATACATTTTATCTTATCTTAAAGCTGTCATCGAAAAGGAGGTCTTAATTCAAGTTGGCTTACCAGGTCACTATATTCACCAAAATCCATTACAATTACCCTTTCCTGAAAGTACTCAAAGCACCTTAAATTTGCATGTTCTATAAGTACATGAATAATTAATCCACTCAGTATTAATTCCTTCAAACAAGGTTTATCATTTCAATAGGCTTCCGGTTAAGCTATTAGTAGGTACTTTATGAACATTAATTGACTACTAAGTTGACGGACGGCTATGTTGAACTTACGGATGTCAGCCAAATCTGTGGTCGGAACTTCAGGGCACTTCGGAGGGACATACCTGTAAATAAATATTTATAATTAATTAGTTATTTGGGTTTTCGTATACTTCTGTACGTTTTCAATAAGTGCATTGATTGTAGGATAAAATTGTTATTATAAAATAAAGAAATGATCTTACTATAAAACTTTCGCGGGACTCTTATAAAAGATATTTATAATGGGTTACTCACGTAATTACCTGTAAATAAATATTTATAATTAATTAGTTATTTGGGTTTCCGTATACTTCTGTACGTTTTCAATAAGTGCATTGATTGTAGCATAAAATTGTTATTATAAAATAAAGAAATGATCTTACTATAAAACTTTCGCGGGACTCTTATAAAAAATATTTATAACGGGTTACTCACGTAATTTAAGTCGATTTTTGCTCGACATGTAGCGGTTTTTTAGGCGGCGCGCTGCCGTCGCGGAGGGCCGCTCGTGAAAAGATAATCGTAAATTGAACAAAACATGTCGAGCGAAAATCGACATAAATTACGTGAGTAACCCGTTATAAATATTTTTAATAAGAAAGAATCTGTATGGTGGCCGGAGTTGCAGGGTTAAACTGAGAGTTGTAGTAGGTGGTGATCACAACAGATCATGAATGGTCGCAGTGATACAAGGCTTGGGGACTCCCAAGTAAGTCTTCTTGTTAGGGGCTATGTATGACTATACATAGCCCCTAACAAGAAGAAGATGGTGGCCGAAAGACGACGTGGAAAACCTCAAATAAAATGTACAGAAAAATCGACAAGATAAAAAATGAAGAAAGAGGGCAGCACAAGGAATAGTCGTTAGGCGATTAATTTTAATTCACAGTCCAATGTGCGATTGGGATATTGCTATAAACGTGCAGTCCATGGTAGAAGAAAACAAGCTAGACACAGGTAAGTCACAGACGCAACATTGATTCTCAAACTTGAGGTAATCTTAACTAAATTAAAGGATTCTGCATTCTACAACTCTAGTGAATCTAAACATGGCCCTGCACTTCGCAACACATGCACTACGATGGACACATCCCCTAAGTTAGTTAAAATTACTAAATTATTTAGTTAACTATTAGTCAGTTAGTTAAATTAATTTCTACTTTAATATTGCAGTCACATGTGCTTTAGTAACATAGTGTTTAGTGTATCTGTATACTATCATATATTGTTTCTATCTGTGAGTTCATGTAATTGGCTCTGTATTCTACTTAAGACGTTTATTGTTTATATATGTTTGCTGTTGGAACTCCATAAACAAATAAAATGAAATTACCCCAAAATTAAAAATTATAGGAACAAAAGTGGTATCCGTAACATAGTTGTCGCAGATAGCTTAAAATTGCCATTGTTTGTGTATAACTAGATCTAAGTCAATCATTTTCTCGGTTTATACCAATTTGTTTGTGTTAATAACGTGTATAAATATCGTGTTTCTATGTCTAGTTGCTAAGTCTTATCTGTGTCTAATTTTATTGATATCATGTCATAATACGCAAAATGTCTAGATTATAAGAATTTTGTACTAATTTACGAAGAAATGTCCTATATAAATATCAATTTTAACCCTCCTACAAACATGTAATACTGTAAGCTTATTAGCCAATAAATGTCTCACATACACGGCACATACCAGCCACTAGTACGAGCACGCTAAAAAACCCATAAAAGAGGCCAGCACTCGTACTCGTTGCTCACTTCAACCTCACTTCTACAACAACTCCCAACGGGGAAACACCTGCAACTACACTGCTCAAATGTTTTACAATTTTAAATAAGCGTTATTATTCATCTCCCTACATGACCTGGTAAATGGTACAGCGGGTCAGCGCTGCTTGGTTCAACGTGGTAATCCGGTCTGCACACAACAGCTGGTCCTTCGAGCTCCGGATATCAGAAAACTGCGGCCAATTGAAGAAAGAAACAAGTACGCGCTGAGCTGGATTAATTTCGCTCAGAATCTTCATACGGTGTCCGGCCTAACCGCTGATACACCTGCCCGCTTTCGCGGAAGAGCCCTGTGCTATTTACCAGCTTGCTGGACGGACCGCTCGTGTAGAGGCCATACTCCACGTTCGTGTCCTGGCAACTTTCGTTGCAACGTCACATGGTTGACGTCTTCACACTGCTTTCGGACGCTCTGGCACTTGCACTTAGCCTTTGCGCGAGATTCAGTGCATCAGGGATTAACGCCCACGAGTAAGTAAAGTGAACGTAGGGCCGCTTTCACTGCACTAGGCAGTGTCAGCCATTAGGTTTTAGGTAGGTAAGGTTAGGGAACCCCACGTGCGTCAAGAAGCAAGAAGAAAGAAGAAGATGTCCGATCATACGCTCAAGATGTCTCTTCGCTCACACAAGGGACAACCCTCCAGAGCCGTTACCCCGCCGTCTGGTGAAACAACCTCCGGCGATACCAATACATGGGACAAAGGCACCACCAGCACTCTTGGCGATGGTCCTAGTGTCGAACCGCGTCTACAGCCGCCGCCGGCAATAGCGCCGGCGCCCGCTTATTCGGAAATATCGGAAGACGAGGCGGAGAAGACGTTAGTTAAAAGTCCACCGGGGACATCGTGTAAACCTAACACGTCCGCCGGGGAAAAAGACCGCTTTTCTCAGTGCGGCGACCGCGGTAGTAAAAAAGTGCGCGAAAATCGAAGTGTGTATAGTGAAAAGTGCGACGAAAAGTTAGCTCTGTTGCTAGCGGAACTCGAGGTTCATAAAGCCGCCCTCGCCGTTGCTAATAAAGAGACGGAAACTGCCAAGTTAAGGCTACAGATTGCCCAGCATGAGGCGCAATCTGTTAGCGGTAAGTCCGAACCTCTTGTCGAAAAAGACGAGCAACGCGTGAGGAATTGGGTAGAACGACAGTCCCAGCTAGATCAGAGCAATTACGTAACTAAAAATGAAGCGTCCGCGTTACACACAATACGTAATTTCGCCTCTAGCGCGCCGGCGCCCAGCGCCCCCGCGCCCCGCGAGCCGCATATGAGTACTCATCGCCCGCCGCGAGATGTGTCTAGTCAGTATGCGCCCATTATGCATAGGCCACCCGAATTACCCGCTTTCGACGGTAATATCACAGAATGGATCGCATTCCGTGCCGAATTTAACGATACCGCGCCCATGTTTAGTTACGTACATAACGTCAGTCGAATTAGGCGCGCGTTGAAAGGTGAAGCGCGTACCGCGGTGAAATCCATAATGTATACCGTCCAGGATCCATACGAGATAATGGAGGCCTTAGAGAGGCAGTTCGGGGACCCTGAAGAGATCGTGTTGACTGAGCTACATAATGTTAAACGCATGCCGCGCCTAGCCGAAGATAACAGTAATATCGTGTCTTTTGCCGCGCACGTCGCAAATGCAGTAGCGACAATAAAATCATTAAAGCAAGAAAAATACTTGTACGCGCCAGAGCTAGTCAACAAGATCGTCGATAAGTTGAACCTTATTGTTAGGTACGAATGGGGCAAGTTCAAACAAGCTAATTTGAACTCGCCCGATTTAGTCGCGATATCAGAATTTCTGTTAGAAATTAGTTCCGCGGCTAAAAGAACGAGTCGTCATCGAGGTCCGAAGCCGAAAAATGCCGTGAACACGGTTTCCTTTGAGCTGGACAATAGGTCAGGGCGTCATACCGCCCCCACCCGTACTCCCGCCCCCGTGTTCTCCCGCGACTATTCGAGCGACTCCAACGACAGCTACCAGAGCACTCGCCCGCGAAATAGAGTAGATAGAGCTCACACGGGGGAGTATAGGTCGCCGACGGTAGCTCAAACGAAGCCCCGCGAGGCTAAAAGGCCCGCGTATACGGGGACCAAGCCCAAACAACATTCGGTACCAGCACGATTTACGTCACGTGATAAGTGTTTAATATGTCATAATCATGAACACAAAGTGGAAGCGTGTACTAAATTTTTGAATGCATCGGTATCCGAACGTTGGGATTGGGCGAAAAACGAAAAGCTGTGCTATAAATGTCTAGGCGCGGCGCACCGTGGTCGCTTCAAATGCAGGTATGTGGCTTGCGGAGTGCAACAGTGCGAAGCCGGGCATCACAGGTTACTACACGGTTTGAACGCATCTAAAGCGCCCGTGGAAGACAAAAAAGTCAGTAACGTTCACGCGATTAGAATAGCGCCCACGTTTTTGAAAATGATGCCCGTAGAGGTTACGGGCCCACTAGGTACTACGCAAGCCTTAGCCCTGTTAGATGAAGGGGCGGCCCTTAGTTTGATTTCACACGAAACAGCCGATCGTATAATGCCCCGAGAGCGGGGAGAAACGCTCGACATAGAAGGTATAGGTGGGAGCGTGAGCGATCCGGACTCTTGTAACGTGCGATTCGCAATCCGCGGCTTTTGCAGTAGGCATCTAGAAATGATGGAAGCGCTTACCATCAATCGCTTGAACGTAGGAGCGCAAGGCGTCTCCAAAAACATAGTCGCGCAGTGCGACCATTTAGCCGACATAGCCGAGGAGCTGTGTTACGATTCTGCCGCGCCTTCAATAATTATAGGTCAAGATAATTGGCATTTGATAGTGACGCGCCAAATTATCAGCGGTAAATCGCACCTCCCGGTAGCTAGTTTGACGCGGCTAGGATGGTCACTGCACGGACCGCATAGGTCATCGGAGGCAACCGTAGCGTTTGTAGGCCACATGGGGCCACAAACGGCCGACGATGAAGCTTTAGCTCTCATGAAGGAACATTTCGATATCGAGTCACTAGGGGTAGTTAAAAAGTTACCTCGGGCCGATCCCGATCAAAGAGCAATAGATTTACTAGAAGCGACATGTGAAAAAATCCCCGGGGAAGATAGGTTCCGAGCGGGTTTGTTATGGCGTACCGATAACGAAGAATTGCCAAATAATAAAGCGCACGCGTTACGGCGGCTGTACAGCCTGGAAAATAAGTTAGATCGCGACCCTATTCTGAAAATCGAGTATACTAAGCACATAAATAACCTGTTAGACAAAGGTTACGCGGAAAAAGTAGACTCGCCGCCCCCGCAGGACGCGCCTAGGGCATGGTACTTGGCGCATTTCGCAACGTTTCATCCGCAGCGCGGAAAAATGCGCGTAGTTTGGGACGCAGCCGCTACCGCGTACGGTAGGTCGCTAAATAGTGCTCTTCTAGCGGGTCCTGATCTGTTAGAATCCTTATTCGGCGTGTTAGTCCGTTTTAGGGAAGGCAGGACCGCGGTAATAGCCGACATTAAAGAAATGTTCCTGCAGATAGAGATTGTAGAACGCGATCGAGATTCGTTACGTTTTGTTTGGCGGGGGGAGGACCGCTCAGCCTCACCGCAAGAATATAGGATGAAAAGACTGATATTCGGGTCCGCGGCTTCGCCGACGACGGCATTGTACGTCAAAAACAAAAACGCATACGAACATGCGAAAGAATTTCCGATCGCCGCTGAGAAAACTATAAAAAGCACGTATATGGACGACTTAGTCGTAGCTTTTGACCAGTGTGAGAGCGACGTTAGGCGCATAGTAAACGAAATTTACGCGCTTAATTTACGCGCGTCGTTCGAGCTCCGCGGGTTCGCCTCTAACAACCCAAACGTAATTTCTGACGTAGTTCCTAGCAAAGAGGATACGTCCCTCATCGGGGGAGGCGAAAGCGAGCGCACATTAGGCTTAAAATGGAACCATAGACGCGACACGTTAGGGTTTAACGTAAATTTACGCAACACGCCCGAAGACGTGCTCAACGGTACGAAATTACCCACTAAACGACAGGTGACGAGTAGCGCGATGTCGATATTCGATCCCATAGGCTACGTAAGCCCGATCTCTGTCTTAGGGAAGGCATTGATGCAGGAAGTCTGGCGTACAGGGATAGGCTGGGATACCGTTATACCCACCTCGCTCGCACCCGCGTGGAATTCATTCGTGAGTAATATTCAGCAACTTAGGGAGTTAGAAATACCGCGATACGTACCCGCGAGAAATAGAGAGGCCGACATGCACGTTTTTTGCGACGCTAGCGAAAAGATATACGCCGCCGCGATATACTTAGTTAGCGAAGGCCCGGACGGACAAAAGTCCGCAGCCTTAGTAGCCGCCAAGGCGCGAGTCGCACCGTTGCGTATTGTCAGCATTCCTAGGTTAGAATTGCAAGGTTGTGTGCTAGCGACACGGCTAGCCGACACAGTAGTAAAGGAGTCCGATTATGTCATCAAACATAGGTATTTCTGGAGCGACGCTCGGACAGCGTTATCCTGGATAAGGTCGGATCCACGTCGGTACAAAAGCTTTGTCGCACATAGAGTAGCCGAAATAGAAAACACAACTAAACCTACCGATTGGCGTTGGGTACCTAGCGCGTTAAACGTCGCCGACGACGCTACTAAGGGCGTCCCGGCCCAGTTCGGAGCTAACCACCGGTGGTTTATAGGGCCTGATTTTATACGGCAAGCCGAGGAGCATTGGCCGCGCGAGAAAACAGTAGAACCCGTCGTAGAAACGTGCGAAGAGCGCGTCATAAAACCGATTTGCTCTGTAAATACCGTTCAAAACAAGTTCGCATACTTGCCCGAGACATGTAGATTCTCGAAGTTCACTAGGCTGGTTCGCACTACGGCCAGAGTTTTGATTGCTGCCGAGGTATTCAAAGCCAGATTGTCTGTCAATAGAAATCCAGAAACAGAAATGAATAAAAGACACATAAGTCTAGCGGAGATACTGCTGATTAAACGGAGCCAAAATGAGTCGTATGCCGAAGAGATACGACTAATGGAAGCCGGGCGCGCGCTGCCGAGGAAGTCTGCATTACATCGAGTTGCTATGAAGCTTGATAAGAACGGAATAATTGTGCTAGATGCCCGAATAGACAGAGACGAAGCCCATATACCTGTCTTGCACGCTAAGGAGGCATTTACCAAGCTGTTGATCCATCATTTCCACGCACTTTTCAACCACGGAAATCATGCGACGGTGATCAACGAATTGAAGCAAAGATATTACATAGTCGGACTGCGCGGTACAATTCGTTATCTGACGAATAAGTGCCAATGGTGTCGGACCTATAAAGGAGCTACCCTCAAGGTTCCTGTAGGCGACCTACCGCCAGAGAGGCTCAAGGCGAATCAACCGCCATTTACCGCAGCAGCCGTAGATTTGTTCGGTCCTATGCAAATTGTCATAGGCCGCCGCCGAGAAAAGCGATGGGGCGTCCTTTACACGTGCCTCACCACTAGAGCCGTGCACCTAGAGCTAGCCGCCTCCCTATCGGCAGCCTCTATGATCCTATCGCTACGAAGAATGATGTCTCGACGCGGCGCACCCACCGTTCTGTACTCAGATAACGCCACAAACTTTTACGGCGCAGAACGCGAGCTATCAGAGGCCAAAAACTCTCTGCCCGATAGTCTCAAACAATTTATGACCGAACGACGCATGATCTGGAAGAAGATCCCGCCTGGCAACCCCTCCGCCGGCGGGGCTTGGGAGCGTCTAGTCGGAAGCGTGAAAACAGCTCTGAAAGTCACGCTAAAAGACAGAGCACCCCATGAAGAAGTTCTCCATACGCTATTGCTGGAAGCTGAACACCTGGTAAACTCCAGACCGCTGACCCCAGTGAATCCTGACTTAGAGGCTGAAGCGCTCACGCCGAACCACTTTCTCATCGGCCGATCGAACGCTATGTCCCCGCTGGGAGTCTTCTCCGACGAAAATATGAGCCTTTCGTCCTGGAAAACAGCTCAAGCACTAGCTGACAACTTCTGGAAACGCTGGCTGAAAGAATATCGTCCAAACCTGATGCCACGATCCAGTGCACACCAGAACGCGACGAAACTACACGTAGGAGATGTAGTAATTATAGCCGACGGCACGATGCCACGAGGTACTTGGCCTAGAGGCGTGATCGCACAGCTCTTTCCAGGTCCTGATGGCCACATAAGAGTAGCCATTGTACGTACTCGCGCAGGAGAAGTTCGCCGCCCGGTTTCCAGACTCATTCTCATCTGCTCTGCACCAATCGACTGTGCTGACGCACGTGGGGGAGAATTGTCGCAGATAGCTTAAAATTGCCATTGTTTGTGTATAACTAGATCTAAGTCAATCATTTTCTCGGTTTATACCAATTTGTTTGTGTTAATAACGTGTATAAATATTGTGTTTCTATGTCTAGTTGCTAAGTCTTATCTGTGTCTAATTTTATTGATATCATGTCATAATACGCAAAATGTCTAGATTATAAGAATTTTGTACTAATTTACGAAGAAATGTCCTATATAAATATCAATTTTAACCCTCCTACAAACATGTAATACTGTAAGCTTATTAGCCAATAAATGTCTCACATACACGGCACATACCAGCCACTAGTACGAGCACGCTAAAAAACCCATAAAAGAGGCCAGCACTCGTACTCGTTGCTCACTTCAACCTCACTTCTACAACAACTCCCAACGGGGAAACACCTGCAACTACACTGCTCAAATGTTTTACAATTTTAAATAAGCGTTATTATTCATCTCCCTACATGACCTGGTAAATGGTACAGCGGGTCAGCGCTGCTTGGTTCAACGTGGTAATCCGGTCTGCACACAACAATAGTGATGTCCTGTTTTGTTGCACCAGAGAGGCGTGGTACGGGCATGTTATGCGGAGGGATGAACGTCATGTTACGAGAACGGTGTTAAGAATGAACGTGGAGGGATGTAGGAGAAGAGGCAAACCTAGGAAAAGGTGGATGGACTGTGTGACAGATGATATGACACAAATTTGTGGAAGAAAAGAGATGCTGCGCCGACCCCAAGTTAATGGGACAAGGGCAAGAGGATGATGAGAGAGGCGTGCAGATCTGCATTAGTGTTGTAACTGCGTTAAAAGGAATAATTGTTTCCACATCTACAAAAATATTTCTTCTCTCCTCACCCATACTTAACGATCCATTGTGGACCCTTCTAAATCAATAACGTCACCCCATAATTCGCGGCATCATGCACCTAGATTCCGGGCACCGTCGTTTATCTTGTGACCGTGAATTGAAAAGAAAACTTCTTGCTTTACTCAAGATTTACAACGGGACCTGCTCATTCTCGAACATGCTATCGACGTATCAAATGAGGTGGAAGATGTATTTGGCTCCGTGTGATCGCTGGCACTAGAGCACTGACGCGGCATTTTACACACTGAATGCCAGAAACTCGCTAAGCATCTCTGTTCATAGTAGCTTTCCTCTACATACTAGAAGAAGGCAAGGACCAGCTATAAGCGTAGCGAACTCTGGCACAGAGTGTTAATTTCACAAAATTATTACCAACTTAGAGCGCTCCTTGCTCACACCAATTTAGAAGTAATTAAAAGTACGAAATGTGCTGTGAGTGATTTCAAATTGAGTACAATTAAATTACTCTACAATATTTATTTTTTAATAAGCGGTGGGAAAATCAGGCCTAGTGCCGAGATTTTAAATAACTAAATCTACAGGAAAATCGCATAGCGTCTTCGGAAACTTAATTTTACAATACCACTAGCATTACTGGCCCAAGTGCTAAGATGATTGAAAATCTTAACCAAACCCTCAGGTCGTGTTCAGTGAATGAAAGTGCTATCAACACAACTCCCACTCCGTGGCATTTGCCGACTAAATAACTCGGGTTCAAGTGTTGTGGGCGGCACAAGTCTATCGAAGCACCATTGGCGTTTGGGTTAATTACGTGGTATAATTAGAGATGAAAAAAAGAAAATAAATTAAAAATAAAAATCTATGAATACATTGTATTTTTAAAATAAATAGGTGACGCTGATATACATATTGAAAATAAAGCGGTTTTTTCACTACCTACTAAAAGGGTCGACTGAAGAAAAAAAATCGTCGTTTTATGTGAAAATTGTTTGTATTTCAATGCTTAATGTATAAGGACGCCAAGTGATGCTAATAGCTCCAAAATGTCACACAGGAGCCTAGGGAAAACCCATTAGAATAATTAACTATCTCTGAGAACTACCAACTAAGTATTATCGGTTAGAATGTACATGAGAATTATGTAGCAAATGTGAAATAACATATGTCACAGTGGGACTCCCGTTTAAACAAAGAAATATGTAAATGATTTATACAAACACTGCGAAATGGTAAATTATAGCTTTATAAAATCGCAACCCATATGATGAACCATTAAATTAGGGATTTTCAACCTTTTTTGTGTCAAAAAAATCTCTCCGTCATCCATATAAGGGTCATCACATCACATATTCGTTCGTTATGTTTTTTCATGTATCTCTAGTTATTTCTTTATTATCTGTTTTTTTTTAAAGTTATTACTACATATTACTATTTTTTGAAGTTATTTTTTTACTACTTAATAAAGTTATTGACACAATTAGTCTGAAATAAATGCATTTCATTTTATTTTTTATTTTTATTACCTAGTTGCAAGAACTAAATTGTAGATATATTATTTATTACATTAAGGGCCTGTTTCACAATCTCCAGATAAACTTATCTGCCAGTGAAAATTATTGCTATCCTTTTCGCCAGTCATACAAAAGAAAAGGACAGCAAACATTTATCTGACAGATATGCTTTAACTGGAGATTGTGAAATAGGCCATAATAATATCAACGCATCTCGAAGTAACATTAGCCTGGTCCGGCAACAACTCGACGATCAATGAGACACACGGCCTTTTTAGGGTCCTGCAGCTGACCGGTACTAAATCAAATGCCGAATGTCCCCTTTAATGGACCCTGCAGAGTTGTGGAAGGTTTATGTACGTACATACAATGTTGAGTTTATCAAGTAACTAGTTACCTACATTTAAGGACATCAAAAATCGATTATAAAAAGAGGATTATAAATATAATAACTAATGTCTTACACTGGCAATAATTTTAATGACAGGATGATATGCATGTGTAACTGCATGTGATAGGCTGTCACTCTTGTCAGTGTCTTTGTGGCGGTAAACTTGAATAATAATAAAGTGTTGAATATTAAATAATATTTTTTTAATACCACGACGGTGGCAAACAAGCATACGGCCCGCCTGATGGTAAGCAGCTACCGTAACCTATGGACGCCTGCAACTCCAAAGGAGTCACATGCGCGTTGCCGACCCTTTACAAAAAGGAGGATTCACTGTGTTGACGACTAAAGGAACAAGAAGGTCCCTCATCGTCAACACACTGGGTCCTCTTTGAGTTCTTGACAAGTAATCCCAAAACTATCCATAAACAAGAGCGAAACATATATAATAAACTGTGGTAAATACCACGCTCGGGAAATGAAACTATTTCGCTGTGAAAGATTTTCAAATTAACTGACAGCTGATAGGTAAACAAATCAAGATGTCACCATACCATTAGACAATAATACGCTCTATGACTATACTGAACTGTTGCCATATAAATGAGAATCATAGCGCCAATATATAATTGACAATGATCATATATTTTTGGTCAGGCTTTAGTAATACTGAATTTTAATGCCAGTATTTAATACAAAATTGACTACATTAAAAATATCGCCTAGCTAGATGGCCAATAATTAGTGTGCCCACTTGCCCAGAAAGCTGATCGTAATATTGATAAGGCTCATATAATGAAATGAGTTTTTTTTTAGCGAGTTGAGTGTATTAAAAAATAGGCAAAACAGTAGGTATATTAAGACAGACTCGCGAGATGTACAGCTCACCACCACAAGCCACAAGTTTAAACAGTCGTACCGTCAGCTGCAGAAAAAAGGCCCATGCTGCATATAAAGTTTGTATGCACAATAGTCCGTAGTAGTATTTACCCTTGGAAACTCGGCTGGCAACAGGCGTAAAGCCATAAAACGGCGGTAAGTAACGCCTGACCCGCGTAAGTGGATTCAAAGGAAGCCGTACCGGCTAATTCCTAGCTAAATAGATGCAGAAGGTTACGTTACGTCTGGTTCTCTATTCTTGTGGTTCATATATCTGCAGCCTAGTGGATTCGAATCCTGGGAAGGGCACAGAACAAATGTGACAGTCCACATGAAAAGGAACCATTTGCGGAAGGTTACGTACGTTGTAACGATGCAATATTTTATTCGAGCAAAAGCGTAAGCGCCTTCCATCATATGGTACCTTTTCATGTAGATTCACATAAGATATTAAAGATAATTCGCTCGAATTAGTCAGTTGTCTGTTTCGTAGGTATAAACTAGGTAAGATAGCAAAAAAATAATATTTTACGAAATTCTTATAAGTCAGCAAACACACACTAACGATTTTCGAAAAAGACTACCTAACTTAGACGAGATTATATCTAGATTCAGTAAGACTATCTAACTTTATCATGCTAAATTTTAGGTAGTCATAACGAGGACCAAATAATCCAGGCATTTTTCTCCAGCCCAAGGGAGTAGATAAATAGGTAGATCAGATAATAAATACAAAATTTTACAAAATGCTTGATAAAATCATACAAAAATCTGCTTGCAAAAAAAAACTTGAAAAAACACGCGTAAAGGCAGTATGACTATCTAAATCTAATTTTAGCAAGCTAAATTTAGTTGAGCCTGAAGCCGCCTTGAGCATAGATAATGCTGATCTTACAAAATTTATTCTAAAACACGTGGATTTTCCTCCAAACTACAGTGAATAGGTACATATTAGCATATATTTACCATATAAAGTGATTTCTGATGACTAGCATGCATGATTACAATGCATGGCTGATTTACATTCATGCCTGTATTCCGTTAAAATAATAGGTACTGGTTAACAGATGAACAGATTACCTACGTTTCAAGAGCAAGTAACAATTTGCTTGGACTTTGATATTATAAAAGAGTAATAGAAACAAGTGTTATTAATAAACGTATTTTAAAAACAAGCTTTTATTGCTAACTGTATTTTTCTTTGTACAATCCCTAACTGCTCACCAAGACGACTGCAATGAGCCTAAACACGACGGGATAATGTTGAGTACTTGAGGAGTTCCTACGGCCACTTTCCAGCTCTATCATTATATCAGCTCTATGTCGTCATAATATTTCATTGTCACGCGATATTAGGTGCATATGCGTGCAAAATTTCAGCTCAATGGGAAACCGAAAAGTGGGTCTTTAATATTTCTGGGTGGAAAACTAAATAAGAGCTTGTAAAAAACACTGTAACTTTGATGTCTGTCAATAAAGACGTGTTTAAATTTAGGCGTAGTAAGGTCACAAAATAACTAATAGTACTACCGTACAGAAAATTCACTCCTTCACAAAAGCCTGATTTAGGTATAAAATTATACCTATACTCGCCGCCTGCAAGCAAAATTGAAACTTATAACCGCGCACGAACCGTGAATCTTCTTGCGCGCCGCAGTTTTATGACCGAGCTGTGAGTATCAGCACGGGGTTGGCACTTGACAAGTTTTTGTACCTATATACCTACTGATTTCTTATTTTTAAGATAAATTACAAACTTTGAGTCTGTAAAAATATTTTTTTTATCAGGAGATAGTAAGTATGTCTGATTCTCACGGAAGTAGGTATGCCACACACAACCGTATTCCTTTGAAAATATGTCGGTCAGTTCCTAATATTTTTTCTGAGCAACCAATATTATATCTTTTATACGGATTAGATCGAGGTTTAGGTTTCAAAGCCATTGTGTATTTTCAATTTTGCGCGAGCGCCACGTAACACGACTATCGTGCGAGCCGAGCGGCAGCCCACAGCCATACGCCTGCCCGGGAGGCTCGCCGGCCAAATGTACCTAAACTGCGTAGTGACACCCCCCTGGTAAGGCCATCAAAAAGGCGTTTTGCACTGAGGCACAAAAATATTTATAAATAAATAAATATTATAGTACAATCTTAGACAAATCAACCTATTGTCCCACTGCTTACCGTGGTGGTGAGCTTACTCAATAATATAATAGATACTGCAGTAAAACACTTCTATAATTGCATTATCACGTTTAATTTTGAAGACAAAGTAAAAATATTTAAGATTAGCAAAAATAGTCAATTATTTAAAATTTAGCATTTCACGTAAAAATCACAATAACGGCATCTATATAAGGATATTTCACATTCAATAACTTCCCTAGTGGTCAGAATGCAATTAAATTACAATAATAAAAATATTTAAAATTAGCACTTCACTTAAAAATGAAGACAACTGTACCTATTTCACATTCACATTCAACAACCAGAATGTAATTAAATTACAATAATATTGTCTTCGGTTGCCGCGATAGTTATTCATGAAATAAAACAATTAAAAACGGATTTTATCGGGTGTATTTAAAAAATTAAAAATAAAAATGAAAATAATAATTAATAATAATAAAATAATTTGTTTAATAATTTGTTTTGTAATAAAAAATAATTTGTTTTTATAAAGGCCCCTCCGGCATGTGCAAACACTAAATTTGTTTAATATTTAATATGTGGGTAGGTTTGCATATTGAGATAGTTTTTGAACGGAGGTAATTGTACATTTTTCCTCAGTCGACCCGTTGACCACGAACGCTGTAAAGTGTTTGAAACGTCGGGATGTAATTTAAACTCAATACACGCGATAAAATCCGTTTTTAATTGTTTTATTTCATAAATTACAATAATAAAAATATTTAATACTAGCACTTCACTTAAAAATGAAGACAACTGTACCTATATAAGGATATTTCACATTCAATAATTAGCAAAACTGGTAAGTAAAAATAAAGACTCGGCTGGTAATAATTTGGCTGCAGGAAAATAATGGGTTAATGAGGCGGGTGATATGGATGGTGACAGATGATTCGCTGGCTGAACGTAGCCTAAATTAAAGAGCCAGGTCTTTATATGCCCGTCAAACGAGGCAATTGGAATTTGGGGAAATTTAGCAAAACAACAAAAAAAACTATTATGGCACAAAAATACTGGATACAAAGAAAAGGAATCGGATTTATAACGTTTTAAAATTTTTTTAAATAATTTGATATTCTCGAAAGCAGGATGGCTAAAGCTGTTGTTTTAAATTAAAAAGAGTTCGTCCGCTTTGATTTAGGCGGACCCAATAGCTCGCTGAACTCCTTTTCTCACTTGGAGAGCCCGCTGGATACGGACTCTAATTCTCCGATGAATGGTGAAGAAACCCGCGGAAAACGCGGCAGTTGCAGACCGTCTCGCCGGTCCGGTACCCACAAGTGCCTTCCGGAATCCTTCCGGCTCAGGCGGTTCCTCTGATTGCCTTTTTGTCCGGCGACGTATTTGGTTTTTAAAAATTTGTATTTAATAATGTATTAGCACTTGCTATATAATGTTTGAGCGCAAAGATCTACAGAAATAGATCGCACTTCAACTCGATGCAACTAAGCAAATTACAGCAAAACTCTCAGACAAAACCAGAATATCTGTTTTTCTTTAAAAATCTCCCATCGCTCTGACACACTCAATCAAAAATCAACTTTTTTCTTTTTGACAATCTGGAATACCTCAAAAATTCACATTCAAAATTAGCGCGAGTATTATCTAAATTTTATAACTGCCAGACGTATTACAAAATGCGGACTGATATAAGCGCCATCTAACTGTATAACTTTGAGATTGAACACAATGTACGCCGTGAATCACAATGTACGCTTTTTATATATCAACCGTGACCTAGCCTTAGACCTCCCTTAGACACAGAAGTTCAGAAGTTCTAAAGAAAGTCGACAGATGTCGTACGATACGTAGCGTCATGCTACAGCATCTCCCTACCAAACAAAGAAACAAACGAACAACAACATAAGAAAACACAAGAAAACTAACCCCAAGCAACAAAAAAAACACAACTTAATGCTAAGGCCAAAAAAGGTACAACAAGAGAACCCTAAACGAATTCCAAAAAAACAAAACTAACCAGTTATTAACATTACCCCTAAAGACTAACCTAATAGATTAACAAGATGACAAAACGCCAACCAACGCGTCACGCGGTCCAAGACGTGACGGCCGGGATAGGACAGAAACTGCACCTGGCCACAGATCTTAATCGAGTCATCAAATTATACAACCAGGCTATCATAGACCGGGAAAGATAAACGAAGCCTTAAGCACCAACGGTAAAAAAAAGTCAAATCTGGAAAAAGGAGCAAGGAAACGCTCAAACGAAAACAAAAAAACGATAAGAAACGAATCAAGCAAGGATTACCGATAAGGGAATGGCGGACTAAAGCGCATTTTAGAATTTTGAGAAAACTGAACGGGCCGAAAGAAGAAACTATTTCAAGATATCTTTAATATGATAGGTACCGACGTGCTCGGAATCGGTATCAGCCAGTACATATACCTGTGGAGACACCCGTCTAACCACACGGCACCGAACGAAACGTGGAGCGAATTTACCGCCTCGAAAAGGATCAGCGGATCCACGCTGGAAATTCCGGCGCCAAACGATTTGGTCACCAACGATTCTTGGCGAAGAACGGTTCGTGTTGAACTTGGCGGCGTTACGATGAAAGGCTAAAGCCATCGAATCAGAAACTTTATCGTATACCTCACGAAGCGTCTGAAAATTCGAAGCGCGTTCCATCCGGCTGAGTCCCACATCTTGGTCCACAACCTGATTCTCAACACGTTCACGAATCATTGACAACTCGCGGCCGTACATCAAAAAATTCGGTGTATAAGCAGTAGCCAAATTTATACAAGAGTTTAAATAAAGAGCGACCCGATGTAAATGACCCGACCAACTGCGTTGGTCATTTTCAACTAAAATGCTCAAAGTAGTAATCACGACCTGGTTATATCTCTCCACAACATATGGGGTATAACACGGACCTGGAATATTATAGCTCGCCAGGAAATCCAGAAATTGACGACTATGAAAAACTGTAGCGTTGTCACAGAGAATGTTAGTAGGAACACCGTACCGCAAAATAACCTCCGACTCTAATGCCATCGATATTGACCTCGCATTCACCAGCTTCAAAGGGACCAACCAAACAAATTTGGTAAAAACGTCAACCAAAGTCAAAATATAACGACACCCATTACGGCTAACCGGTAAACGACCAATTAAGTCAATGGAAAGAAGATCCATTGGAGCCGCAACACGACGAGGAAATAAGCGAAGTCCACGAGGTTGTGAATTTGCAATTTTATAAGACTTGCAAATCTGACATTCGGAAAGGAAACTTGTAACATCACGGTACATATTCGGCCAATAGTATAAGTCACGAGCTTTTAAATACGTTTTCATAACACCAGGATGAACGTTGGGAAATCCATTATGAATTTCAGCAACCGCCTCTCTAGTCCTTGAAGCAGGAAGAACTATACGCCATGGATTAGGTGCTAAAGGGTTTTCGATAGATACCCTGCGCATTAAGACACCATCCCGAAGAGCAAATGCACATTTGCTGAGCTATTTCACATTCACATTCAACAACCAGAATGTAATTAAATTACAATAATAAAAATATTTAATATTAGCACTTCACTTAAAAATGAAGACAACTGTACCTATATAAGGATATTTCACATTCAATAGTTAGCAAAACTGGTAAGTAAAAATAAAGACTCGGCTGGTAATAATTTGGCTGCAGGAAAATAATGGGTTAGTGAGGCGGGTGATATGGATGGTGACAGATGATTCGCTGGCTGAACGTAGCCTAAATTAAAGAGCCAGGTCTTTATATGCCCGTCAAACGAGGCAATTGGAATTTGGGGAAATTTAGCAAAACAACAAAAAAAACTATTATGGCACAAAAATACTGGATACAAAGAAAAGGAATCGGATTTATAACGTTTTTAAAAAAAATGTAAATAATTTGATATTCTCGAAAGCAGGATGGCTAAAGCTGTTGTTTTAAATTAAAAAGAGTTCGTGGGCAAATGTCCGCTTTGATTTAGGCGGACCCAATAGCTAGCTGAACTCCTTTTCTCACTTGGAGAGCCCGCTGGATGCGGACTCTAATTCTCCGATGAATGGTGAAGAAACCCGCGGAAAACGCGGCAGTTGCAGACCGTCTCGCCGGTCCGGTACCCACAAGTGCCTTCCGGAATCCTTCCGGCTCAGGCGGTCCCTCTGGTTGCCTTTTTGTCCGGCGACGTATTTGGTTTTTAAAAATTTGTATTTAATAATGTATTAGCACTTGCTATATAATGTTTGAGCGCAAAGATCTACAGAAATAGATCGCACTTCAACTCGATGCAACTAAGCAAATTACAGCAAAACTCTCAGACAAAACCAGAATATCTGTTTTTCTTTAAAAATCTCCCGTCGCTCTGACACACTCAATCAAAAATCAACTTTTTTCTTTTTGACAATCTGGAATACCTCAAAAATTCACATTCAAAATTAGCGCGAGTATTATCTAAATTTTATAACTGCCAGACGTATTACAAAATGCGGACTGATATAAGCGCCATCTAACTGTAATGCCGTGAATCACAATGTACGCTTTTTATATATCAACCGTGACCTAGCCTTAGACCTCCCTTAGACACAGAAGTTCTAAAGAAAGTCGACAGATGTCGTACGATACGTAGCGTCATGCTACAATACATATAGATAGATAAATACTTAAATACATAGAAAACATCCATAACTCAGGGACAAATATCCGTGCTAAGCACACAAATAAATGCCCTGACCAGGATTCGAACCCTCCTGCTTCTTAGGCAGAGTCACTACCGACTAGGCTGGGGCTTTTTTTTTTTATTATTACTTTTAATTACATCTACAAATAACCGGTAAAGACATAATCATATCTCGATACGATACCTAACGCGTGATTTTCAAAACTGCTGCCTTTTTCTACTGCCAAGTACTTTGCCAGCCTATAATTATCTATCATATGTACAAAATTGGCGTTTGCGTCGTAAGTTCCCACAGGTTCGTATGACGTAGACGTATATATTAATAGCTAGGCTATAAGCGCGGCTTTGATGCGGACCGTTGGCTCGGAAAAGCTTAGCGCGGTACAAAAACAGATTTTTATACATCACTATGATGTTTGGCGGCGATAGAAACTAATTGGTGCCGTATTCTAACTTTAAAACACGTTTAGACACGATCAAACTTCAATACAACTCCAATGCATTACAGCTAGCAACTACCCTAGCTAGCAACTAATGAATCAGAAAAATCTGAATTTGCTTGAGAATTATTCCGATGCAACTGCAATAAATACAGCTTCAATTGGTTGATTAATCGTGGTGTGTTGGAGTTATGTCTGAGATAGATTGTGTTTTTAATGATTTTAATAAAATTTTAAAATTAGACTACGGCATCTTGATTATCCATCATCAGCTCATACGAACTACTTAGCTTTTATGACAGGTCTAAGGAAAACAAGAAGTTATTTGAGCACTGGAGTCATAAATGCCTTTTCCGGCCGTTTTTAACTACCCCGAATATCGTAGGTATATCAAAACGTTTTAATATGGCTCTCTATTACTCGAATATGCAAGAGTGATAGGCAGACAGTGAATTTCGATCTTCGCGATAGGCCTTTAGTGTCCGATTTTGGCCTTCCTTGAGCTCAGCCTTCAGCGTCGCGAGAAAGATCGCGCTCCGATGCTCTTTAGTATATTCTCGAGTAGGGGCCGAATTCTAACTTTAAAACACGTTAACTTTAAGACACGATCCAACTTCAATACAACTCCAATGCATTAATTTTGCAATACAACTAACACCTAAACGTCTGAATCAGACATATCAGAATTTGCTTGAAAATTATTCCAATGTACTCGTAACTCAATCCTACTTCAATATTGGTTGATTATTTGTTGTATGTACAGCCTTGGCCAGAAGTGTTGAGCACCCTTGCGATTTTCATACAAAACTCAAAAGTTCAGTCCAGCTTTTTTATCTTTTTTGAAGTAATTTTATCAATTAATTCAAACTGAACAGGCATGTTTTGTTGAAGTTAGTAGTAACTGCATAGAATAGTTGCAATTTGTCGCACCGACTCAAATTCGCATTTTAGTTACCTCCACTTTTCATATTTTATAGGTACCTTGAAAGTGTTATTAGATAAAGTTTTATAGATATATCAATAAAATATAACATTTTACGTCATCGTACGTTGTTATGATAGGGAATTAATACTTAACATCAAAATTGTACACACAAAAAACAGCTATGCTCAACACTTCTGGTCAAGGCTGTATGTTGGTGTAATGTTTGAGATAGATAGTGTTTTCAATGTATTGTTTACGTGTTTTAAAATAAAAATACGGCACTAGGGATATTCCCTTGGGTACCAACGTCCGTAGATGTAGCAGTCGCAGAAGTTAACCCTTCATTACGAATTCGCAGCGTAATGTTACCACAGCGTTCCATAAAAGGCCCTACGGTTGATGCTAATTCATGGTCAGTGTGGGTGCTTGACTAATATTCAAAATGGCGTATGTATACAGTCGACGTTTTCGCCATCGCTTACCGAGCCCAAAGCAAGGTTTCTAAGGTTAAGGTAGTGTAGTCAGCAGAAGTAAATCAGCGGGTAAGGTGTTCAATAGTAGATTGTTAACCAAGGGTTGAAAGTGACCCATTACACCTGAGACATTTCTGGCGCTCGAACGAAGTGAGAGCGCCAATAGTTCGAGGGTGAAATGGGTAATTACACCCGAGTTAAACACTCTGCTTTTCATTTCGACTGTGATGAAAGTAAAATACTACACGCAGATTTTATAAAACAGGTCTAAGTATAAAGAATAATCCATAAAAAAATTAAGTAAAATTTGAATAATTTGAAAAAGGCATATTCAATGTTTGGGCACCGGCTCAATCCACAATTAACACAGCTAATCGTAACAATTAAATAAAAAACACTTTCCACCCTAGGGATGAAAAAGCAATTTTCCACCCGGCTAATACCCAGGAAAATAAAACTTTCCGAACAGGAGAGATGAAAAAATATTTTTGCCCAGACTTTGTTGCTAAGAAAACAAGCTTAGCTAATTTTACTGCTGACTGTACGAAATCCAAGTCAATTTGTGAAACCATAGCGAAATAACTATTAATTATAAATTAATTATAGGAATATCCCCGAAACAGCGGAAGCGGAACCCATTTTTACAAACCATTTCTACGATCGCTAGAAAATCGCTTTCAAATAAAAAAACACATTTTAATCAGTTTAACCGTTATAGCACTACGGTGCCACAGACAGATACACATGGGACATAAAATTTAAAAAAAAAAACGAAACTTTTTAACAAGGCTGCATTGAAATATACTGACCACATGACACTCAGGTTTAGACGACCACTATATTCTTTCAGGTGACACCGTCACCTATTCTGGTCATTTTGTAACAAAAGCTCGCTAGAACTAAGTACGCGATTTGAATGTACGGCCAAATGTAGCATACGGTGGTTTAGACTGCGGTCGCTCTCGGGCTCCGACATTTACATTTGAAATGTTATTTTCAATGCTGAAGCAATTTTGAAGTTTAGAATATCAAAGGTTCGTATTGAGCAGGTGGTCCTTTAGGCTATTTTGTGCAGGTACCTGATTAGAATACCGCAAATATTACAATTTAAACCTCCCATCGGTCAAACAAGAAGTCCACAAGGCTCAGAAGAGTTAATATATAAGCGTGCGTATTAGTAATTAAAATTTAAGTCTTATACTATAATACCAAGTGACATTTAACAAGCCATACGGTAAATAAATAATGTACGCTTATTTGAGTACCTAAAAGTTAGTACTAAATTTCGATTTTTGATTCAAAACATTAGAAAATCATCGCGATGATTTATTCCACTTTTAGTCCACCTTTGTCGGTCAAGTTGCTCTCTTGGGCATGTTTTTGTGTAATATAGTTCAAATAAACCAATCGACCTTTGTGGACACGAGTATGTCCTTAAACTACGTCCGGACACGGGTATGTCCTTAAACTACGTCCAAAAGAGAGGTATGGGTATTGCAAATGTCATCTCGCTATGTGTGGTAGGGCACAGCACAGCGTAGTCATCTCGCTCAAATCTGGAGCAGAGCCCGACTGGGGAGTACCTCCACCTTATAGAAAACCACAGCCAAATAGCACTAGACCCTTCCCATAGTGTTGTGTTCCTGCTGGTGAGTAAGGTCGCCAAAGAGCTCAGAGGACCCAGTGTGTCGACGATGAGGGACCCTATTTATTATTCCTTTAGCCGTCAACACAGTGAATCCTCCTTTTTGTAAAAGGTCGGCAACGCGCATGTGACACCTCTGGAGTTACAGGCGTCCATAGGCTAAGGTAGCTGCTTACCATCAGGCGGACTGTATGCTTGTTCGTCATCCTCGTGGTATTAAAAAAACTACGGTTTATTTGCCTGTGTACGCCACACGGTATTTCCCCGACACATAGGAATAATTCATGAGAACACATTAATTCACAGCCAGTGGTCAAGCCAGCGCCATATCAAAGAGATATATACCTTTACAAGAAAATTGGCTACTTTCATAATGAGTCTACTTTATACTTTATGAAACGTCAACATTTCGCTGGCTCAATATTACAAGGTTCCATGTTAGATTTTCGGGGTAATTAAATTTAGGCTTACTCACTATGACAATGTTCTAATTTCAATTGAATAAAAGTGAATCATAGAACCCTGTAATATTGGGCCAGCGATTTGTAAACTAAACGAAATCGCGACGGAATGTCAAAAGTTGCTTAACGGCGTTTTTTAAAAACAGAAAAAATCGGTCGAAGTTAATTTCAGACATCTGAGGGAATTATTGAAATAAGTTAACTCCTCTCTAAGAGTTACAAATAATAAATATATATTATGGACGTTTTACACAAATCAACCAAGTCCCACAGTAAGTTCAATAAGGCTTGTGTTAGTGGGTACTAGGTGACGATATACACAATATATATATATATACATACATATATATACTGAGAAAACATCCATAACTCAGGAACAAATATCCGTGATAAACACACAAATAAATGCCCTGACCAGGAACCCGGGACCTCCTGCTTCATAGGCACTTCTACTTGTAACCATAAAGCAAAACGCTATTTGGTCGGACACCTATAAAGAGATTGCAAGATGTAGGGCAATGGTAAGTCTAGAGCACAAGAGTTCGGTGCTCTACGGTCCACATTCGACATTATAGAATTGAGGCTGAGATTTACTTCAAAGACGCCGAGATGACGCTCACGTACAGCTCAAAGGGCATGCCTCTATTAGTCTTTATTGTTCCATAGTGTGGGCTGAGTTGCCGAGCCGCCATTTTGGTGGCAGAGATTATTTATTCTGTGGTAGAGACCTAAATTGACTAGTCGAATCGAATGTCAATTCGTGCGTACCATGATCACGTATTGCCTATTTATTTTGTGAACTTGATAAAATGTCAAAAGTTGATCTCTCGATAAACTAACAGCGAGGCAATTTGCTTGGACGATGATAAAGTATTATTATTTAAAAGAGAAATTGCAACCCTTATACCAAAATAAATTGTTATTTGACCACTACACTTTTAACGACTAAAGCGGTTTTAATCTAATACAATAAAAAATATATCTAATGTAGGTATTACTGTTTTGAAAAAATAAGTCCCGCCGAGTTTCTTGCTGGTCATAATACTTCTCGGGTCAGAGGTGTAGGGTTATAACAGGTGGTAGTATTTTTTTTCTCTGACGTTCATAAGTGCATTGTAATGTGCCTAAATTGAAGAATAAATATCTTTTATCTTTTTTATCTTTTTATCTTTCATAATCACATATTTCTTTCAGTAATTATTTAGATAGGTCCATTATGTACATAGTGCTCGTTTGTATTTTTCTTCTTTTAATTTTCTCTCAATTGCTCGAAGGTTAACTGAAAGAAATACCTTGCAGGGATAAGTTCGCCTTTGTACTTTGTATTTTCTTCTATTATGTTTGTATTATTACTTCTTTTCTAAACTTTATTGTACAAAGTGTTTTCATTACATACATGTTATCAATTCGTCGCGCTAACCTGCTTGGGTTAGCGTTTTAACGTTTCGCTACTAAACCAAATCCAATCTAATTCAAAATCCTCGACTTTGCGGGTGTCTGAGGATCAAACTTGCACGTGTTGACACCCACAATCTATTTACTTATCGATCCATTCGGTCAAGCGAACTGTTGAACGAGTAAACTTTAAACACAACGCAAAACAGCCGTTGGGTCATTCGATTGTCTACCTTATTCTCGCGCAGTAAATTCGAAATTTAAACTGGTTTTTAATGGCTCTTAATGCTTTCATGCGTGGCGAGCACGCAGCATTTGCAACATTGTTTCATTAACAGCAGTGCACGAGATTAATGCAAGTTTGAAAACGTTGCGAGCGGTAAAATGGTATACACCGTGTGCCAGCGGCAGCAGGAAAACCAGACTGAACCACGTGTTTCTGGCAGTAAAAACAACGTATATTTCATTGGACTGATTCTGTACTTTTTTCTTATTTACATTAAATAAAAATGCAACTTTGAGGCATTCAAAAGCTCGACATAAACGTATAGAAAGGTTTTAAATTTCGACTTGAAAATCGCCGATTCGCGAGTGTGCCAAGAGATTTCGTGGGCCCAAATTTCTATAATCGAACGAGCGAAGTGAAGTTCTTACAAACAAGTTCGGCAACTGGGACGTCTCGGCATTTCGATGGCTTTTTGATTTTGAGGGTTTGTTTCACGATATCTTTAGTAACGTTTATCTGATCTTTACGAAATTTGTAGAGGTTGTAGCAGAGATACATATAATTTTGATAGTTCTTATATGAGCAGAATCGATCAAGGGATTATGGAGCTAGAAGGTTAAAAAAAATCTTCAGAGGGGTCTTGTTATATTGGTCATCTCGTTTGCAAGTAAATCGCGAGTTCTCAGTTCGAGTCGGACTCTAGTATTTGATGGATATCAGCATTATCAACTATTTATGTATTTAAATGCCGCCAAAGTGGCGCATGTACGCAGTATACGCACTTTTTTTTAAATTTCGAAGTTATTATATACGAAAGTAGTTTTATCCAAAAAATGTTTTAGAAGACCCTTATTCTTTTTGAAAGACCGAAACCTTTCAGAACGGACGTTGACTACAGAACTCTAAAAATGCACTGGTACAAATGTCTACACCACTACGGTAAAATAAAATCGTTACCTTCAGGTCCACGGCGTATAAATCAAAATCAATACAATTGTACCTACCGCCCCATCTGCAGCCAGCTTCCTCGTAATAGCTATTATACAATACATATACTAATACAATTCTTACTTATGTAAATTGGCATTCGTTGATTTTCCCGAGGGTGCGCAAATGCCTTGAACATCGGCTGTTACCGAAATATGCCGTATCTGACATTAGAAACAACTTTTATACGACTTTTCGACGATAGATGGGTGAATATTTAATGGATTACACCGTTGTCGAGAAAGAAATCGTTTAAGATTTGGACGTGTTTAAAGCTGATAAAGTTAAAATGGGTTTTCGTCCGACTTCAGAGAAGCCGTGAAAGTGTTTTACGTTAGAACGCGCTATCTTTGTAGATTATAAGTTTTTTGCTAGAATTATATTTTATGAAATAACTTTATATTGAGTATACCTTTCATATAAGGTGAATTGACAGCATTTTTTATTATAGACGGAGAGCTAGCCACGTCAGATATGATACAATAATGAGAGCAACGAAGCCCAAGAGAAGAGTAAGATTGCAATACTATCCTTATTGCTAGATCCGGGCATCTGGCAGCTTTTAATAGGTGGAGGTCAGAGTGACGGAATAGCAACATTTTTCAGTTGGAAAAAAGTAATAACAATAATTTTAAACAAAAAAGAACCGACTTCCAACAGCAAATGCTCGAGCTGCTGTAAAAAATACTCAAATCACTATAGGTGTGCCTATAATAGTTGAAGAGTTCCCTTGATTTCTCCAGGATCCCATCATCAGATCCAGACTTGGTTACAATGGGACCAACTGTGAAGTTTTCTTTCAAACAAAAAAAGAATTTTCCAAATCGGTATAGCCGTCTTCGAATAATCGGTGACAAACATTAAAAAAAAAAACAAAGATCCCGACGAATTGATAACCTCCTCCTTCGAAATCTTGAAGTCGGTTGAAAAAGGTAAAACACGTCATCCCAGCCGGCCGACCCTCCATAGACCATACAATTTTTTTTTCACATGAAAAATTTTTTTTTTTAGTTTTTCATAATTAGAATACAATGCCAATTGTGCTGTACCCTTAAACAGATCACCAGCATTTATACTAATTACTTACTCAAGTCATAATCATAATATTTTTTTTGCCGTCATTGTTATTTGTGTTTTTCTATAATATTTAATTCTATGTACTCGGACGAAATTAATAAAATAAAACCAACTCAACAAGAGAAACGGTCCCAATTATTTTATTATTCAACAATTTGCCTTCCCGGCAGCTTGTACAGCAAAAGTTCCTTCTTTTATATTAATCAATATTTGCTATGGCTATAATCAACTAGAACTCGCACAAAAGCGCCTACGCGGTCATTTGAAAAATGCCGAACGTTCTAGAACCGCATTCGAACTTCTATTAGTTATTCTGTGTTCGAACTTCACGTCTTTATTTAATATGGATAAATGCGCAAAGGTACACGCATATGGCGTCACAATCGAAAAAAATAAACATATTGATGGTCATATCCATTACAGTTTATGGCACTGAGTCTCTAGACCTCAAGTAAATGGTTCTTAAAAAAAGAAAAATAACCAATCAGAAGTGGGTTTTTATCTAGTGTCCGACCAAAAACATGTTTTTTTGCCGAAACCGAAACAGAAGGTTCGGCTCTGAATTCAGTTTTGGCCGAAACCGAAACTTTGATGGACATGTTTAAATTGTACAAATTTCAGTTACATGTTGATATTTGGTAAAAAAAAATTGTAATTTAGTTACATGTATGGGTGGAGCGCCCCCCTAAAAATATTTTTTCTGCAATTTAACTACTTACATAACTAAATAGCTGCAAACAATACATTTGTATTGTTTGCAGCTACTGTTTGTTTGTGTATTTACAATTACAAATAATTTATTGAGATAAGTATAGTACAGTGTTTGCTCTTACGGACTAAGATTTTTTAACGACACGTGTTTAACAAATGCCTGAACTAGGATTCCCTGTGTTTCAGGCAGCGAAGGGCAATATTAGTTATTTTTAATTATTCACTTAATTATAAACTATAAGTAAGTATTACACAATAAAAGTCTTATCACCTTAACAAAATAAGTAGGTTCTTAAGTAATTAATAACAAAGGACAGTAGGTAGTAATTTTACGACTAATAGTAATTTCTCTGTATCATCGTACGTCATTTTTTGAAGGGCGCGTCGTAGAGTACCTATTCTTACAACAGGCATAGCTAAGTGGGTATGTCTAGTTTTGCATTTAACCTGTTGTATAAAAATGGGCCCGAAAAGACAAACAATCTAGATAAAAATACGTGATATATTTTATATTACAATTGCAATATATTATTGTCTGGATTTGCTTTAGCTTTCAAGTGTAATTTATCCCTGTCTCATAGATCGAAGAAGTCCTGGGGTAATCCATGGTTTTTTATTAAAATTCTTGCTATTTAGACGTGTCTTATTTGTGTTAGATAATATTGCCTGTTGAACATTTTTTAATCCAGTACATCATACTATTTTCTGCGTCAGCATAATTATAAATGGGGCCGAAGTCAATATTGCATAAATCATCTACAAGTTTGTTTATATTTAATTTGTTGATAAATTGCGTGCGCATGCATGTATTACGTGATTTACGATAGAGGGTTAGTAGGGCAGCTTTGTGGTCGGTCACTGTAGAGTTAGTAACAAGTGCTAATGCCGAATAATTAGATTTTGCCATAATATGGTCTTTGGAAATACTGCGTATGTTTTGTGTTATAATGGATAATGGACTTCGACAGAGTCGAATATGTTGTTTGCAAGTTTCGACATCGCATGCTTTAGACTCTAATACGGAGATGCTATCTAGGTCAGAGAGTATGCTATTATTCATAGGTAGTTAAACTAAAGAAACGAGAAGTGCTATAAAGAAAATGTGAAAAGTTAGCGCTTAGGCGCCTTCATAGCCTATGGAGTTTAAATACCTATTTTCAGCCATTCGTCTAGCTGGGCACTCGGGGTCGCCTGTTTGGTGGTTGCATGGTTTGTTGTAGTGCGAACATGTTGCACATTTTGGTGCTTCGTCCTTTTTTGTGCATTCCTTGAATGAGTGACCCGCTTCGCTGCAGTGGCCGCAGATGTTAGTCTCCATTTTGCAGGTCTTTGCCGCATGGTTGTAGAGCTGACATTTGAAACAGCGCGTAACCAAGGTGAAATCCCTTACAGGGCACGATGACCAGTTCACAAAAAGTCTGTCGTTCGTAATTAAGGCCTTGCGTATCACTCCAGAAACTTCAATTATATAATTACAGGTCTCGGCGCCCTTTTTTCCGGATTTGTGATTTAACTCCACTAGGAGGCCATAAATTTTTCGAGCGACCAATCTTGTAATTTATTGCCATTGGCTAAGTTTTGTTTGTTATATGCACTTCAGAACCTCAGGTTCCTGCATGTCCGCGGGAACTCCGATAACTACAATTCTGGGCTTGCGTTTTTGTGGCTCATCAACGGTGAGTCTAGAGGTCGTAAGCTGCGCTGATTGCTTGAGTTTTATGACGTCTTCTTTTGAGTCAGTGCTTATCACTACACCGCCGTTTTTGACCTTGCGCAACCCTCTCACGTGCAGGTTCATTTCGTTGGGCCGGATAATCTTTTGTACGAGAGATTTTGTCTCCTCACTCGATTTCAACTTGTCGACCGGGTAAATTGCGACTGAGCTGATGTTAGACGGTTGAACATACCTCGTTCCATTTTTCTTAAGGGCGTCGGCAAACGAAAAAGATCGCGAAACTTGTCGGCTGGATTCCTCAATCGAGTCCTTTAGTTCTTGGATGCGTTGTACAAGGTTCATTTTTTCCTGGTGAGCTTGACTGGACTGGTATGCTTGGATTGCGTGGTTTTTTAGGGATTGATAATCAATAGCCATTCGTGAGGCTAAGTGGGTCACGTTGCGACACATGTTGTTAATTCTGATCTTCTGGTCAGTGTTAAGTTTACCTTCTGAAGAAATAGCGCATACTTCTTGCAGGTTCACTTCAATCTTTTTTAGCCGGGTGTGGATGTCACTTGTGGGTATGCCCTTCGGGGGCTCTTCTTCCTGTTGCATGTTTGCTGGAGCGGATCTGGGCGACTGTCCACTCTTGTTAAATGGATTATTCACCGACATTTCCAATTACACTTGATTACTCCAGTTATACATTATATTATAGTCGTAGGTCGCGATAGATGACTAATGACCTAGATAACGTACGATTGGAAATGCAGACAATCACGAATTATGCGCGCGAATAATTAATTATTTTAATAAACACGTCTGATCTCATTGACGGCCAGGTATGACTCAATCAACACCTTATGTACACCTTATGTCTTAATTTTATTATAATACTTTTTATAGTTTCCGAGTAAAATAGCTGTGACATACGGACGGACGGACGGACAGAAAGACATTACGAAACTATAAGGGTTCCGTTTTCGCAATTTTGGCAGATTAAGTACAATGATGAAAGTTTCGGCGCGGCCGAAAGGTTCAGCCGTTTTTTGGCCGAAACCGAACCTTGAGCCGAGACACGTTTTTTTGGCCGAAACTGGCCGAAACCGAACCTTCGGTCGGACACTATTTTTATCCTCAGTGAAACAAGCCAGACATTTCACCTGTGGGCAAAATTTTTTTCGTAAATATGTCCTGATGTCCGAATTTTCTTCTCTACGTATCCAAAGCATATCGCAATAAAATGACGTAGGTACTTCAGGATTTTAAATGTTCAGAAACACTCATGGAATTACAGGCATCATAGGCTACGATGACTGCTTCATTGCTACCACCACGCACATAGTAATAATTCAATTTGTAAAGTACGAATGCCGCTATGGCTCTAAAACAAAAAGGAAGTATTTCATTAAGTAAACCAATGTACTTACGCTCTTTTTGACTTCGAGAATTCCAGATGTGGCGCACAATAAGTTCATTAATTAGTTGTGAATTTTATACGAGCCACAAATTAGATTTCTGTGGATTCAGGCGAAGGTCACGGCGGTTTGTAGATGTATTAGTTTACGAGCCCTGGAGGCCCATTCGCAAAAAACAATCTATTATTGGTGTTATTTTAATTTGATATAGAACAGGATTAGGCCATCCTTGTCTTGTTCTTTAGATATCAAAAAGAGATTGCTTAACGTCAATTAAACAAGATACAAAAAACGTTTTAGTGACATTGGCTGACAGAGTCACAATTTGTTTATCATTTTGATGACGAACGAACATCATTTTAGAATAGAAAAACATTGCAGAAACCATCCACATAGCACCACATAAGTGACAAAAAAAGTAAAAAATGAAAATCTTATTCACTATAGGTACACTTAACACTAAGTACCTACTGCTTAAAGTAACGTACATTAATGACATATATTGATGCTGTAATAGAGGCTACAAAAGATCACCACTCAGCATATGCTCTATTAGCATAGATACGCCACAGAGCGCTGATATTTAGATAATCCTTTTTCTTAATCCGAAACAAATGTCGTGATTTTAAAGTTTGAATACCAGTTAGAAACAAGCCCTTTACTGCTTACAGTTGGAAGTAGTTTGTAGATGTGAATGTAAACAGAAATTGTAGCGAAATATTTAGTCATCCAGTTTATTTGTAAAGGTAACGTAGGGTCAAAAGGTCCGCGGATAGAAAGGTCCATAATCCGTACCCGAGAAGCACAACACCATTAAAGAACCATTTTAGTAATTTGTCAGGACCAATGTTGTGCTACAATTAACTCAAGCGCAACTACCCCGATTGAGGTTATATGCTACGGGCTACGACGTAGCACTGCGTAGCAAGCTAGAGTTTTATGGGCATTCTCGAATCATTTAGAAATGTAAAACATGGTGCCGTATTCTAATTTTAAAATACATAAGCAATACATTAAAAACGCAATCTATCTCAAACATCTAACTCCAACACACATCAAATAATCTTCCAATATTGAAGTCACATTATATTAGAGTTGCATCGGAATAATTTTCAAGCAAACTCTGATATTTCTGATTCAGACGTTTAGGTGCTAGCTGTATTGCGTAGTTAATGCATTCAAGCTGTATTGAAGATCGTGTCTAATTTAAAACACGTATAGACACGATCCAACTTCAATACAACTCCAATGCATTAACAATGAATTACAGCTACGGCAAAAATATCTGAATCTTTTAATATCAGAATTTGCTTGAAAAATATTCCAACGCAACTCCAATACAACTTCAATATTGGTTGATTGTTTGTTGTGTGTTGGAGTTATGTTTGAAATAGGTTGAGTTCTTATTGTATTGGTAATGTATTTTAAAATTAGAATCCGGGGCACCCTGTCGTATTAACGTGTCTCTTATAATAGACGGAGAGCTGGCCACGTCAGATATGACACAATAATGAGAGCAACGAAACCCATGTAGTTAGTTTGCTATATTATGCTTATTTCTAGATCCGGACATCTGGCAGCTGTAAAGTGGTGGAGGTCAAAGAATGCAAATAACTTGAAGAAAACAAATCCTAGAGTTCTGGGTTTAATGAAATATTATGGGAAATTATGTAATTAATCAGGTTATATCATATCCAGAAGGGTCTGTTGGGGGAAAGTAGTGCCAAATGATGTAAAATGCAATTTTTGGTTAGTCGCCTACTGTTTTTGTTTCTGCAATATTAGACAATGGTTTTTAATCTAATGTTAAAATATAGGCCCTGTCCTCTATAAATTACACAACTTTGGCATTTTTTACCTATTTTGGTATTACTTTTTTCCAACTTAAAAACTTTGTTGGTCTGTCACTCTGACATCCACCCATTAAAAGCTGCCAGATGCCCGGATCTAGCAATAAGGATGGTAAAGCAGTCTAACTAGACAGGTTTCATTGCTCTCATTATTGTGTCACATCTGACGTGGCCAGCTCTTAGACCATAATAATGATATGGTAATTTAGGGAACTAAATTGTAACTTAATTGTGACATGATGAAGGCTTGACGACTTAGGAAACTGAGGGAAAAGCGGGAAGGGGACGTGAATAGGGCGCCCGTTATAAAACTATATTCACGGCCTCTGTCTGCTCCTCCCTCAGTTCCCTTAAGCTTCGTTTCCACCAGAGATGAGCGAGGATGCGTTGCGAGGTATGTGTTTTTTAAGAACCAATCCGAGCTCTGCTCTGCGAAGATAAACAAATGAAGTGACTCCATTGGTGCTTAAAAAACACATTCCTCGCAACGCATCCTCGTTCATCTCTGGTAGAACCGCAGCCTTAGTCGTCATGACATCATTTCACGTCACGTCAAGCTTTCGGGCTAATAACCAGTTATGTCAAGTGAGTAAGGCGAGTAACCTCGAGGAAGAGTGTGTTCGTGCCCGAACAAAACCCACCAACCATGACCATCAGTCATGATGAATGCGACCAAGAAGAGTCAAGTGAGCACTCTAAGCTTACTTATGTATCTATGGTTCCAAGATCATTTTGAACACTTTACTCGCTTACCTTCTACTGCTAACTGTACAACAAGACGTACATCTTAAACTTTTATTATGAGCCTGACTTCCGACATTACTTCTCCTGTAAATAATTTAACGGTAATTTAATCAGTTGTTTCAGTAGGGTTGTCACTCAAAATAATTGTCTTGGTAACAACTCGATCGTCGAAAGTGTCCTTGGGAGACGTGTGTCCGTCGAAATTACGTCCTTTGTTAGAAAAGATGTAAAAAACCAAAAATTAAACGAAAATTTTAGTGTTTTTTTAGAATTTGACATTGACCTGATTCTGAGGTTCTTGTCTTACATAAGTTTTTCATCACTAATTACAAATATAAAAATCAGCCATACCTGATTTGATGTGTAAGGTAACAATTTTAATTTATTTATTAATTTTATTCGCAAGTTGCTTATATTCGATTATTATTAGTAATTGCTCGTATTCTACTTATTAAGGGACAGCCAATTGATTCTTTTGGCAAGTCACGTGATCTGTGGCGTGACTTGTCTAACGGACCGATTGAGGGGGTATATTGGCGGGAATAGTCGGCTATATAACAAAGCGACCACCTGAGCAGGCATTCGATTGTGAACTGTCAAGCGAGACGCATCTAGTTAGTACCGATTGAGTTATGATTCGAAAGGATTGTGAAATTTAGATTAATTTATATGAATTAGAAACAGACATATTGGTGCGAACATGGATGTGACCTGGCGGCGCTAATAGGTCAGCAAGTGGGATACAATAAAGGTAACCTGTCTTACTGCGCTCACTACTTACGAATATAAGTACATTTTTAACATTTATGATAGGGATAAAACTATGAAGATTAAAGTAATTGTAGAAGTAAACTTTGATTAAAGGAGACATTCTGTAGTAATTACATATAGCATAAAACTATAAACTGATCATACTCTTAGAATACTATTTGTTATTATAATTCCATTTTTCTTACGGCTAAACCAATTTTACGCTTCGGTCAGTCCATAGCAAAGTGAGGTTTGTCCAAGCCCGATAGGTGATGCTTTGTTTTGTATGCATTGTTATCATGAAGGTCTATAAAGGGGAATTAAATCTTACACTTTTTCCCTACCTAACAGTTTAACCTTATTACCGAGCGAAAGGGGCCCGTCCCTTTATCATTACTCCCTTAATCAAAATGATATGCAGTGCTCACTGTGACTTCTCTTTCGGCTTCACTTTTAGGTCGAAGCGCGCTGTCCGGTATATTTAGGTATTGGATCGTGATTGTTTTAAATAACGTGTTTAGCGAAGGATTAACGATCTATATTTATAAATACAAAGTTTTTGTAAATTGCTTCTTGGTTTGATTTATTTATTTCAAAAGCATTTTTCTTGTGTTAATATCAAACTGCTTATAGGTATAATATTTCTATATAATATGCTTACATTTTTTAAACATTCATTCTTTCAATTACTTTTGATAACTCTAACCATCTGAAGCTTACTTGATGAGCATGAAGCTTAAATTGATTCATTCTTATCCACCCAATATAATTTTTGTTTTGTTTTACGAGAGTCTAAGCATACGGCGTAAGTTTCAGATCACTACGTTTGACATGACCAGCGAGGCTGACCCGTGGAATGGGCCCAGTACTCGTTTCGAGAGGTTTGGATTGGATGAGGATGAAGGCTATGTAAACAGTCGAGGGGAAGGGCTGTCACATAGACATTCGGATGGAATGCCCGAGGTTAAGGGCATAGGAAAGGATGATGGAAGTTTCAGATAAACACGTTTGACATGACCAGCGAGGCTGGCCCGAGGAATGGGCCCAGTACTCGTTTGGAAAGGATTGGATAAAGATGAAGGCTATGTGAACAGTCGAGGGAAGGGGCTGTCACATAGACATTCAGATGGAATGCCCGAGGCTAAGGGCAAAGGAAAGGATGATATATTGGCAGGAGTTGCGTCAGGCTCACGGACTGAGCGGGCAGCACGTGGACATAACACGGCATGCAGGAGGAGCCACTCGACACATCGATCAACAGACTATGACTGTGAGGAAGAGTATAAATCGTCATAAATCATGCATTTATTTGTAGATACAGGTTTTGCAGTTCTTACATAGATGGGATACCACCATGTTTAGCCAATTGTTGGGCATACAAATGTTAATGTCGGGATGGCGCAGGCCACGAATGTAATTTGTATACAAGCACTGATTATAGCTACAAGGCTGCAATAATTTGTAGGACGATTAAATTTCTAGGTCGGAGAGGTGTTCTCCTGCTGAATAATATGCTTTCCTAACTAGCGGTTTAAACAGGCTCTTTTTAAGGTTTGGAGTGTCATCAAGTTCTCTTGATACTTTTGGTAATTTATTATAAATTTTTGGGGCCATGCCGAAAATACTTTAAGCCAGAAAGGGAGTTTGTTTAGCATTTGTGAAAATTCTGTTGCGTCGTCGAATACTATTGCTATCCGAAAATTGGCCATCGTTGTATTTAACGTATACCGCTGTTTCGTAAATGTCAAAACGTTATATCTAATGAAAAGCGGTTTGCAACTTTCAGGTGGTAGTATTCCACATACAGAACGTAAACAGTCTCTTTGTGCCTGAAAAGCCATGTTACGGTACTGTTGAATTACCCCAGAATATGACACCATATCGTAAAGTTAAGGTAACATATGCCTGATAAGCAGTTAGGACTGCTTGTTCATTGACTGTTTTTCTAAGGTTAGATAATACATATGAGAATTTACTAAGTTTTTTTACATATAATGTCAATCTGATCCTTCCAAGTCAATTTATTGTCTAAACTTAAGCCTAAAAATTTCGTTAGATCTGTCTCGTCAATATGGTGTTCTTTATATTTTCCAGTTAGATTAGTTGTCCTGGCAACTCTTTGCTTGAAATTCTTATTCAGTCAATCAATTACTGCCTCTAGTGCTTTATTTATGCTGGTCTCTAAGGCTAAGGAGTCCTGTCCTGTAAAAATAATCATGCTATCGTCAGCGAAAAGAATCATGGGATTTTCTACAGTTTGTGGCAAATCATTAATATAAATTATAAAAAGCAATGGGCCAAGCACACTGCCTTGAGGCACTCCGTATTTAATTTCTTAAAATTTGGTTTTTTGTACATATTTTGTTAATTCTTACGAGTTGCTTTCGTCCAATTAGGTAAGATTTAATTAGACCGTGAACGTTGCCGCGTACGCCGTAGGCATACAGTTTATTTAATAATATGTTATTATCCACAAAATCGAAAGCTTTGGACAAGTCCATGTATAAGGCACAGACCGGTCTACTTTCATTCATTTGAATCATAATTTTATGTAAAAGAGCAAAAATTGCCATATTGATAGATTTGTTTTTCCTAAAACCTTTTTGTTCTTCAGAAAGTAAATTTTGGTGTCTCAAAATATTGATATAAACTATTATAAATTACCTTCTCTATTATTTATGAAAAATACGGAAATGAGTGCTATTGGCCTGTAATTATCCATATTGTCTCTTTCACCTTGCTTAAAGATGGGCTTTACAACGGAGACTTTTAGCGTTTCCGGAAATTTACCTTTTTCGATGCACAGATTTTTTATGTAGCTGAGATGTCGTGCTATTAAGAGTGCTACTTTTTTTACGATTTTACATGGTATACCGTCGTAGCCAGTACTTTTAGTGTTTTTCAAGGAAGTGATAATTTTGATAATGTCATCAGCACTTGTGGGTCTCATATTGATACAAATTAGTATGGAGGAGGAAGAAAAGGAGGATAATTAGGATGAGGAGTTCTTCGTCTTCTGGGTCATCTGAAGTGTCACTCGTACTGCCGGCGAAGATGAAACAGGGAGCGAGAAGTATAAAGACAATTAAAAATAGACAAAGAAGTTTGCTACTAACTTGTCATCGATTGTTTGTTTTGATTAATTACTATTCTTTGAAAAAAATACATGACTATGGAATATTAACTACTATTTATATTTTTAATATTTACATACTATTTATGGTATTAACAGCGAAGGGACTCGCTATGTTTAGGATGGCCGAGCTGTAAGGTAACAATATTTACTTTTAATCGCAAGTTGCTTATATTCGATTATTATTAGTAATTGCTCGTATTCTACTTATTAAGGGACAGCCAATTGATTCTTTTGGCAAGTCACGTGATCTGTGGCGTGACTTGTCTAACGGACCGATTGAGGGGGTAGATTGGCGGGAATAGTCGGCTATATAACAAAGCGACCACCTGAGCAGGCATTCGATTGTGAACTGTCAAGCGAGACGCATCTAGTTAGTACCGATTGAGTTATGATTCGAAAGGATTGTGAAATTTAGATTAATTTATATGAATTAGAAACAGACATATTGGTGCGAACATGGATGTGACCTGGCGGCGCTAATAGATGTAAGGCTATTTTCATTTTAAAAATTAATTAAATTTTCTGAATATATGACCAATGTGACGTGACGAATTTGTGGATGAACCCTTAGGAACAACACAGGCAGACAAGGCACACACTAAACACTGTAAACAGGCATATTCTTTCTTCTCCGTACCGACTTTGTATCGTTGTTATATTTATACAGAATGTATCAAAAATAGTGGTAATCCGTTTAAGGGGCTGACAACAGCTAAATTTCCTCCCTATCTTATTCAGCGCGAGTGAAAGAGAAACACTGTGTTACGATTAGTATGGGAGCTCATTTCAAATTTGACAAAATAAAGAATTTAAAAAAAAACGACGCATTTATTGAGAAATATAAGGCAACGAAGTTTTTAGTATTAGTGTGGTGGAATTTTGTCCTTAGTTACAGACGTATAAGTCAAGAAACTAAAGACATACAACTGTTTAAAGCTAATTTTAAGATGTAACTTTGGAATTATTTTCTATCGAGCCGATTTCGTCCAATCGTGTATCGGACGCAACGAAGTTCTTCCAAATATAACGAATATTAACATACATTTTTTTTACTTTCTCAAAACAAGTAGTTATAGCTGAAACACTGTTTGAGTAAAGTCAATTTGAAGGTCATCGGGTGTTGTCAGCCTCTTAAGGGCATCAATGGTATCGTATTTCGACTAAGAAAAGGTAGAACAAAAAATTTTTGACGCAATTTTTTTGTAAGTATGGGACACGTCATCCCAGCCAGCCGACCCTCCATACAAAACAAAATTTATTTTTCGGGTGAATATTTTTTTTTCTAGTTTTTTAATAATTAGAAGACGATACCAATTATGTCCTTAAACGGATCACCAGCATTTTTGTTACATCCTGTATAACTTCACTTTGGGTCGCTGAGCCAACGGAATAAGTATGTAAGTAACTACTTAATTGTCAAAAAAAATCGGTTGTCTGTAAAGTCGGTATACTGACGATAGTTGAACGTGACAACGTCGTAAGAAAATACTGATGGAATGGTTGCATTTTTCAAAAGATAATTTTAATTTCACTGCACTTCATACTTCACGAAAACATGTAAATGTATTATTGTATAGCAGCTGTCCACGCGGACGCATCGCTCACTCAAGTAGGAGAGAGACAGATGTCGAACGCTGCCGAACGCGAAGGCCGATTGTGCCTCTTTGTCGCTCGTTCCGCGCTCTCGCTTGCACTTCAAGCCTTAAATGGAACGCCTCAGAGCGAGGTAACGCCGCATAAGTCATGTTTTTTCGTGCGTGCAGCCGGCTCCATCGAATTATAAGACGTCACGTCAAAATATTTTTTCTACCAAATATCAACACGTTGCACATCAATCGATAGGTCTTTAAAAATAACATTGAGGTTATGCGTTGTGGTGGCCGGTTTTTTACATAAAAGTTTATTCCTTCAAGATTCGCTCAAATTTATCTACTAGATGGCGCTAAAGGTATTATGTCGGTGATTTTTTAATTTAAAGTTAATCTTAGCAGCGTTATTTCTGCACGCCTATTCAAGCTGATACCATAACTTTACCCAATTCAAAGGCGCCAACCCTAGCCTGCCAAATGTCGAAATTACACCAGTAAATAAGCGTTAATCGTTTGGGCCGAAATTGGTTCCGCTCCTTAACGCCATTAAGATTCTAACCGATAAATTTGTTTTATTTACGACCTGCATTAAATGAGGTAACGGGAGTTTGATTTTACGTAAGAAATGGGTTAAAAAATGAATAATAGAGCAGGCTCCAATGAGATGTTCGTTTGCAAAAATAGCGGACCGCGAAACGTTTTGTGATTCGTCTACCTGATACCCTCGACATTATAAAAAGCCATGTTGCCGCGCGCGCTCACGGTCCTTTGTCATTCAGTCCCCCCCCCCCGCATACATGCACGAACTCTTGGCGAAAAATATGTGATATTTTACCTGGGCTGCACCCTTTAACTGGCTGCGACACTACAAGTCGCATAGGTACAAAAAAACTTGTAATAAAATCAAACTGTTTCTTGCATGTGTAAGCAATTTTTTTCGTAAATTTCGTAATATTTCATTAAATAAAAGTTTTCTATTGGTGTACTGGCTTGTATTTTATTTATGACACATATAGGCACTCATAATTAAAGCCAAAAATCTTTGTATATTACTAATAATATTTGTGTGGAAGGGGGGGGGGGGGGGGGGGGGGGACCACAAAACTGGTTGGCAACATCTGTTAATTGGATGTCTGGCATATATACAATATATATCAGAAGTCAGAATGAGGTCCGCGATTTTTGCAAACGGAACTTCACTGAGAGCCCGGTCTATAAGGAACTGGAGAAGGCACCACACAGAATTTCGGTTATCATGGGTTTGTCTTAAAAAATATGATAGCTAAGTCTAGGTCAACTGTTCTCAAACCTTTTTGGTGACGGAACCCTTTTGGAAAGCGAAACATTTGACGGAGCCCCAAAATTAAAAAATGAATTATATTGATGATGACAAAAGAAAATCGTTTTGATAACAAATCATGATTTTAGAAGTTAGAATTAGAATAACACTGTTAGTTTCAATGGCGTATGTGTCCCCATTTTACTAAACAGACAGAAACTAAAAAGTTTATTTCCAAAGTTGAACCCAGTTTCGCATACCTATGGTCATAAAACCATCCCTAACCAAAACGTGCTGGGGATGTAAACGTGCCCCATGCGTTTTGTGTCCTGGTATGAGAGAGACAGCGCATATCGCTGTCTCTTTCTATCGGGGTCATAACCTGATTTTGGTGGTACGTAATTAGTTTTTCCTGTTTGCTACTAGTAGCCAGTAGTGCATGGGGTTGCCAGTGAAGTGATAATAACTGGACACCATGTGATGACCTAGCCATATCCAGCGCAATTAGTTTGAAAAACTGGCGCAGTCCTCAAGCAATCAGTCTGCCTTACTGTAGGGCTAGCATATCTGACGTTGTCGCCTGTCACTTCATACTTCGAGTTGCGCTTGAAGTATGAACTCCCGCGTCACACGTCAAGATATGCCAGGCGTACCGACGGTTATTTTCCGAAACTACTCAAAAAATTGTATGAGGATTGAAACACTCCGTTTCTTGAATTTTTATTTCCTATATTTCTTGTGAAAGTTTCTGGAAATTTCCGAGGACTTTTCCAAATTGTTTAAAACTTTCCGCAACTTGCACATGAATAGTTTGCCTGCGACTACTAAGAGTAAATAAACAAAAAATAAATAATTAAATATTATGGGACAATCTTACACATACATATATCAACATAGTCCCACGGTAAGTTCAATAGGGCCTGTGTTGTGGGTACTAGGCGACTATATATAATAGATAGATATAGATAAAACACTTAAATACATAGAAAACATCCATAACTCAGGCACAAATATCCGTGACGAACACACAAATAAATGCCCTGACCATCAGGATTCCAACGCGAGACCTATAAATATGTGTCTTTATTAAAATAGTCTTTAATCGGTCACATCACTAGTCCATTCCACAGCTACGCGCTCATAGATCTAAGCGGTAATTTTGTCAAAAGTGTGCTTTACGTCAAGATTATTGTCAACACCTTACTTCACCTAGCTTACTTCTGCTGACTGTACAACGCCCTTTTTTTACACCACAACGGTGGCAAACAAGTATACGGCCCTGATGGTAAGCAGCTACCGTAGGCTATGGACGTCTGCAACCCCAGATGATTCACATGCGCTTTGCCTACCCTTTAAGAATCTATACACTCCTTTTTTGAAGAATCTCATACTGTACTGGTGGGAAAAACTCGGCAGGGAGTTCATTCCACAGCCGCATCGTTTGTTGGAGGAAATTCCACTTAACACATTCAGGGCCGAGAACCCGACTATCGGGTTCTTTCTTCATAGCTACTACGCGCTACATACGACGAATACGTGGCTACGGGCTACGAGCGTAGCGCGTAGCACTAGGTAGCACTGAATGTGTTAAACCGTACAGTGCTCGACCCTTACCTTCGTGTATAAGTATTATTACTTAGCTTAGTGTTTATTGAACTTATATTTATGACTCCAGAGTTCACATGCGCGTTGCTGACCCTTTACAAGAAGGAGGATTCACTGTGTTGACGGCTTAAGGAATAAGAGGGTCCCTTAGTTTGACCAACTCAATACGCGCCCACGGGAGGCTTTTTACCCTTTTAACCGGCTGGACACATGATCCCGGATCCGGATTAGCAACTTGTCGCTAAGCTGAACTTAAGAGGTCACTGTGAGCCCCTAATTAAGGCATTAAGGCCATAACGGCTTAAGGTTTGATACCATTTTTTTACTACTTCAAAAAGGCGTAAGCGAAGTGAAGTTACTTGAGAGGTAACTAACACTGTGGGCCCCTAATTAAGGCATTAAGGCCATAACGGCTTAAGGTTTGATACCATTTTTTTACTACTTCAAAAAAGGCGTAAGCGAAGTGAAGTTACTTAAGAGGTCACTGTGGGCCCCTAATTAAGGCATTAAGGCCATAACGGCTTAAGGTTTAATACCATTTTTTTACTACTTCAAAAAGGCGTAAACGAAGTGAAGTTCTTACAGACAACTTCGGACATAACAGAACTGTCAGCTGGCTACTTAGACGTCTGTGCATTTCGATGGGTTTTTGATTTTGAATAGTTGTCGCGCGATTACTTATTTAGTAACGTTTTTCTGATCTATATGAGATTTGTTGGGGTTGTGGTAGAGCTCAATACAATTTGAGAGTTCGTTCATGAGCATGATCGATCAAGGGGTTATGGAGCTAGAAGGCTCGAGCTCGTTATATTGGTCAACTCGTTTGCAAGAAAATCGCGAGTTCTTAGTTCGAGGCGGACTACTAGTATTTGTAAAGTCGGTTCACAGTCAAATATGAAAGGGTTAACACACACAGTCAAATATGAAAGGGTTAACACACATTTGAACCGAACTTCGACCTTAGTGCGCTCCAGAAAGGACGTGGCTATACGATATAACGAGAAATATTACTGTGGTCGGCTGTCAACACCACAAGCCCCTACACGGTTAGCGCATGAGTGACGCGACTGTATCTCGCGCGCGTGATGGTCTATCCGTCCTTTTCTGACTGTATCAATTAAAAAGAGACGGGCAGTCTATCTCGCGCGCGAGATACTGTCGCGTCGCGCTTGTGCTAACCGTGCTGGGATGTATTTTAACCTCCGACGCAAAAAGAGTGATATTATAAGTTTGACTTTGGCTCTTAAACGAGTAAACTTGAGTAGATTTGAGGGCGTTTTTAGGGTTCCGTACCCAAATAGTAAAAACGGGACCCTATTACTAAGACTCCGCTGTCCGTCTGTCCATCTGTCACCAGGCTGTATCTCATGAACAGTGATAGTTAGACAGATGAAAATTTTTCACAGATGATGTATTCTGTTGCCGCTATAACAGCAAATACTAAAAAACAGAATATAATAAATATTCAAGGGGGCTCCCATACAAAAGACATGATTTTTTTGCCGTTTTTATTTGTCACCAGGCTTTATCTCATTAACCGTGATAGTTAGACACTCGAAATTTTCACAGATGATGTATTTCTGTTGCCGCTATGTTAACAAATACTAAAAAACAGCACAAAATAAATATTTAAGGGGGATCCCATACAATGATTTTTTACCGTTTTTATAGATGGTACGGAAACCCTTGGTGCGCGGGTCCGACTCGTACTTGGCCGGTTTTTTACTTGAAAGCTGGCTGGACTGATATTATCCCGAACCCGGATTTGCAACTTGTCGCTAAGCTGTACTTAAGAGGACACTGTGAACCCGTAATTAGGGGTTAATGCCATAACGGTTTTAGGTTGGATACTATTTGTGAAAAACATTGTTGAGAAACAAACAACAACACCCCTACTTACGATTTTATCCTCCTAACGTTTGTCCCAGCTCAATAGGTCCGAGGGTTCACTCGGTGACCTATTCCCATGAATTGGCGTGACAACGAGTGCAATCTTACACAAATCGACCTAGTCCCACGGTAAGCTCAATAAGGCTTGTGTTATGTTATGAATATTAGGCGACGATATATACAGGGTGGAAAGATAAGTCGGGCCCTGGAGGAAAACTACCTTAAAACGTTCAGATAGCTCAATTCACTGAAAGGAAACATTCTTTAATTTCTTTAAAGGGACATAACTGCATTTACAAATTTTTGGAAAAGAGTACAGTTTTCAAAAAAAGTATTTATTTTGTAATTTTTGCCATAAATATTTTTTATGACAATTGATGCCAATCGATCCTGTTTCCAACGAGGATAAAAACTTCTAAATACCAAGTGTAGGGCAAAAGAGAACCCATCAATAATAATAATAATATTTTTCATACAATTAGTATGAAAAAAAGTGAAAATTAAGAAAAAAACTGTGAATGCAGTTTTAGTTTTTAGGAAAAATAAAAGAATGTTTCCTTTGAGCGAATTGAGCTATCCCAAGGTTTTAAGGTAGTTTCCCTCCAGGGCCCGACTTATCTTTCCAACCTGTATAGTAGATAAATATGCATAAATACATAGAAAACATCCATAACTCAGGAACACATATCTGTGATAAACACACAAACAAAAGCCCTGACCGGGTTTCGAACCCGGGACCTCCTGCTACGAGGCCGTTGAAACTTTAAAATTGTGAAAACTCTAAATGTTGTCAAGATTACTACGAGTACATATGTCCTCACCATGCAAGGTACCTTTCATTTAACGAAAACTACAGTGGAACGGCCTTAAATAGGGCTGCAAATTAGGGATAGTAACATCCTAATTACAAGTTGCGTAATGGGAGGGATAATGCTCTTAAAGGGCTTGTAATCCGTCTTGTAAAAGTTCTTCGTAATTTACTTTGATGATTTTGTATAAGGGAGAATCAACTTTTCAACCGATTTCAATATTTTGAATGATTCTCAATTCGTCGGAATCTTTGTTTTTGCTTGTTTTTTTTTATGTATGTTCACCGATTATTCGAAGATGGATGGACCGATTTGGAAAACTCTTCTTTGTTTGAAAGAGTATACTTGACAGTTGGTCCCGTTCTCATTAGGTCAGGATCTGATGATGGGCTCCCAGAGATATCGAGGGAAATCTTCAACTATTATAAACACAACGATAGTGATTTGAGTATTTTTTACAGCAACTCGGAGGAATCGAGGGAACTCCTCAAATCTTAAAGGCATACATATAGTGATTTTTATATTTTTATCAACAAAACCATCATTTTCATTCAAAACAGTGACATTGGATGAAGTAGAACTGCTGATGATGATCAGAACGGAACTCTTCAACGACGCATAGTTCACGTTTGGCGATTCGTCCTCTTCGCTGTGTTTGTTTAGCAAGTTTAATTGTCAGAACAAATGTTCGGCCAGCTCAAGTTCTGATGATGGGATCCATGAAGAATCGAGGGAACTCCTCAAATCTTAAGGGCTTACACATAGTGACTTTTGTATTTTTATCAACAAATCAAGCATTTTCATTCAAAAGAGTGACATTTGATGAAGTGGAACTGCTGATGATGAACAGAACGGAACTCTTCAACGACGCATAGTTCATGTTTGGCGATTCTTCCTCTTCGCTATGTTTGTTAAGCAAGTTAGATTGTCAGGACCAATTTTCGTCAAGCTCAAGTTCTGATGATGAGTTCCACGAGGAATCGAGGGAATTCCTCAAATCTTAAAGGCATACATAAAGTGACTTTTGTATTTTTATCAACAAATCAAGCATTTTCATTCAAAAGAGTGACATTTGATGAAGTGGAACTGTTGATGATAATCAGAACGGAACTCTTCAACGACGCATAGTTCACGTTTGGCGATTGGTCCTCTCCGCTGCGTTTTTTAAGCAAGTTATTTCATTGTATGGAATCTAAGTGCACCATCTATCTACAATAATCCTTCACCGGCTACCCCCATTGAAGTCGGTTTTTTTTTCTTAAAAATTATTTTGTTTAAATTTATTAATGTAATTTACTCTGTCCCCGTTTTCCGAGGGACATCTTCATACTGTTTCAGAGAAAACGTTTGGTTGTCCGAGGGACGTAACCAGAACCATAGCAACGAGGGCCAATAAAAAGTTGATTGACTCATAGCTGTTCTTTTTTGTTGGAAAAAGCAAGTATGTAAAATGCAGGGTATTTTATTACTAGGTACTCGTCGATTTTCTGGACTCTAAAAAGCATGAATTAAAAAAAATGTAAAAAGATGTAGGTTAAATTCCCTAAGAATTAATCTAGGAGAAACACCTATTTACCCTACTTTAGCACATTTAGAGTAAACTACATATAATGGCGGCACGCCCTTAAACAAAGCTGCAAATTAGGGATAGTTACATCCTACAAGTAGAGATGCGAAAAGTGTGTCACTGAAATAAAAAGATTGATACATATATCTTTAAATCACCAAGATATATATCGCTCTTTTGAGCGAAAAGAGCGATATATATCTTTAGTTCGCTTAGTGCATCTATTTATTTCTAAACAGTTATCTCGATCCCTCGTTCGCGGACTGATCTGTCAATTTACAAAAAAAAAGACCGATATAATTTTAGAGATTTGGCCGATCTTGCTGTCTGACTGTTCATCTATATGTTACATAATTTAATTTTGCTTAAATGACTTTAAAATTTCGATTTTAATTCAGATTATCCTTTAATAAGAAAAACATCACAAATAAAAATTGAAAAAAATATGAAACACAACACATGATTTTTCTTACTGCGCAAATCGTGAGATTAGAATTAAACAGAATGTATTTCTTTCATTTATCGAGACAGCATTCATTTAGTAATAGTTTCGTTCTATTAGAAACAGACGTAAAACAAAGCGCAGCAACAACAGTGGTGAAATGAAACGCTACAAATGTTATAATGTATCACCCACACTAATACAAAAGAACGAAACGAAAGGAGCGACTCATACACCGAAGTGGTCTCAATCACTACACTGCACGCGACAAAGTGAGAAAAAATATATGCACGGTTAATAAGTGCCAGCAGCACAACTTGCCCATCAGCGAGTCGGCTCGGCTGTCAGTACTCTGGAGAGAAGTGAAGAGTTGCTGATATAGAGAGTTATTTGATTTTCCGGTGAGCGAGTGAGTGATTGATTTGAATTAAATGATATAGTTCTTTTCACTCACTCGCGAGCTACACATCTCTACCAACAAGTTGCGTAATAGTGGGATAATGCTCTAAAGGGCTCGTAAGCCTACACGAGACGGAAGGTTTGTTTTGTTTTGTTCATACGTGTGTTTAACCAGATAACAAAAGCAAATAAGTAAATATACAGGCCTTATTACACCGGTTAATTTTCTACAGCTTCCGAATCCAAGGATCAGGACTTGGGAACGATTGTGGAATAGTGCTTTTCGAGCGTAAATGCCCGAATTATTATATATAATATCCAAATCACATAGGTGTAACTAAGAACAAAGTTAATTTAATAAACATTTTGATTTGTTATTCTAAGAAAAAACCTTACCCTATAAATTATAAACTGAAATAGATGTTATTTACGAAGGAAAGTAACCAAGGCTACCAGTGGCTAGAGTTGGAATCGAATGAGCGTCTTCTACATTCGCGGCAGGAGCCCTAACCCCTAGGCTACCCGGGTCACAGCGGCACACATCAAATTTTATGTGTGGTATGTAATCTTTGTAAATGCAAAAGCCTATTTTGACCAATATTCTAAGGCAGACCAGTATAAGCTCGTACCTCCTATCTAAACTACTTGGAAATTTTCTTATAGCGAGAGAGATGGCACTGCCGTCAATACAAGTACCTAGAGAACAAAACGAATAAAAAACAAAAACAAATCAAAACGTTTAATAAAAATAATTTTAAACAAAAAAGAACCGACTTCACTTAGTTTCTTCATTTCCAAAAGCAAATGCCCGAGCTAGCGTAAAAAAAACTTAAATCACTATAGGTGCATGTGCCTATATAATAGTTGAAGAGTTCCCTCGATTTCTCCAGGATACCATCATCAGATCCTAACCTGATGACAATGGGTCCAACTGTAAAGTATACTCTTTCAAACAAAAAAAATATTTTCCAAATCGGTCTAACCGTCTTCGAATAATTGGTGAACATACAGCCTTGGCCAGAAGTGTTGAGCATAGCAGTTTTTTGTTAACAGTTTTGATGGTAAGTATTATTTCCCAATAATAACAACGTACGGTGACGTAAAATGTTATATTTTATTCATATATCTCGAAAACTTCACTTAATAACAATTTCAAGGTACCTATAAAACATGAAAACTTAAGGTCACAAAAATGAGACTAGGTCGGTGCGACAAATTGCAAATATTCTATGCAGTTACTACTAAAAAATAGATGTCATATACTTCAGAAAAAGTGACCAAACCCTCCGGTGTCCGAGGCCAGATTTGAACTGGCGTCTTCAGCTTTCGCGGCTGACGTCCTGACCACTAGACCTTGATCACTAGATCTTGAAGCAAATCAAATTATTTTTGTTCAATATTTTTTGCTTTTTTTCTGAAGTATATGACATCTATTTTTCAGTTTATATATAGTAGTGTAACTACTTAAAAATTGCAAATCAAAAAATATTGAACAAAAATAATTTGATTTGCTTCAAGATTCATAGATGGCAGCACCATCTCTCTCGCTATACCAGAATCACGTAAGAGATTCGGATAGGAGGTGCAAGCACGTGCTGCGCATGCCCTTAGATTATGGTCAACGGCGCCTAGCCGTTTCAAATTCAGAAATTGCATATACATGAGAAAATTTGTCATGTTCCGCCGTGACCGGGTGGTCTAGTGGTCAGGACGTCAGCCGCGAAAGCTGAAGACGCCAGTTCAAATCTGGCCTCGGACACCGGAGGGTTTGGTCACTTTTTCTGAAGTATATGACATCTATTTTTCAGTTTATATATAGTAGTGTAACTACTTAAAAATTGCAAATCATAAAATATTGAACAAAAATAATTTGATTTGCTTCAAGATTCAGTTACTACTAACTTCAACAAAACATGCCTGTTCAGTTTGAATTAATTGATAAAATAACTTCAAAAAAGATAGAAACGGTGGACTAAAGTTTCGAGTTTTGTATGAAAATCGCAAGGGTGCTCAACACTTCTGGCCAAGGCTGTACATAAGAAAAAACAAAGTCCCGAGGAATTGAGAACCTCTTCCTTCGGAATCTTGAAGTTGGTTGATAATTGAATGAATGAATGAATGAAGTATTTATTCAAAACACAGACACAACAATATAAGGTAAACTTATGCTTAAACTAGAGAAATAAAAATTACAATGCTATGACTGGTTTCTGAAGAGGATAACACTTAGCATGTGTCGCAGCACAAAAGTGTTACAACGCTAGTTTTCAGTGTACCCAGTGACACTTATCTAAAATACAAACACAAAACAATACAAAAATTTAATTTGGTAAGATACATTGATTTGTAACTAGGGTTCAAATCAATTTTGTGTTTGTTAGAAAAAGACATTTAACAGTCGTTCTAATGGTCTAAGAGCTGGCCACGTCAGATGTGACACAATAATGAGAGCAATGAAACCTGTCTACTTAGACTGCTTTACCATCCTTATTGCTAGATCCGGGCATCTGGCAGCTTTTAATGGGTGGATGTCAGAGTGGCACACCAACAAAGTTTTTAAGTTGGAAAAAAGTAATACCAAAATAGGTAAAAAATGACAAAGTCGTGTAATTTATAGAGGACAGGGCCTATATTTTAACATAAGATTAAAAACCATTGTCTATTATTACGGAAACAAAAACAGTAGGCGACTAACTAAAAATTGCATTTTACATCATTTGGCACCACTTTCCCCCAACAGAACCTTCTGGATATGATATAACCTAATTAATTACATAATTTCCCATAATATTTCATTAAACCCAGAACTCTAGGATTTGTTTTCTTCAAGTTATTTGCATTCTTTGACCTCCACCACTTTACAGCTGCCAGATGTCCGGATCTAGAAATAAGCATAGTATAGCAAATTAACTACATGGGTTTCGTTGCTCTCATTATTGTGTCATATCTGACGTGGCCAGCTCTCCGTCTATAAGTTTAATGAATAAATATACCATCAGTTTTGATTCGGCACGTTTGGCGGGCATAAAATATTCCTACGGCATTCATGTGACAATAATCCCGGCCACAGTGTCCCGATCCGAACGCTGAATAACTTATAGCACAATGAGGTTAAAACATTTCCAAAGGGTCTGAGCGTTAGGTTAACTATAAAATGGATCACGAACTCTGTCCACTTTTTTGGGAAATTCTTTTTGGAAGATCTGCTGCACCTCTCGTCCGATGCAGCTGGGTGGCTCAACTGTCTTAATGTTGACGTTTAACTTGACGTACATAGTATCATAAGATAAAATATATTGCCTGTTATGTAACAGTATGCCATACTATAAAATACATTTGGGAAATTCCAAACGGTTTTTTATAATAGCTACTAGGTTAAAACTAATTATTTTAAACAAAAAAGAACCGACTTTGATTAGCATCCACCTTTCCAAATGCTCGAACTGCTATAAAAAATACTCAAATCACTATAGGTGTGCCTATAATAGTTTTCGTTCCAGTAAGAGTTCCTTCGATTTCTCCAGGATCCCATTATCAGATCTTGACCTGGTTACAATGGAACCAACTGTGAAGTATACTCTATCAAACAAAAAAAGAAATTCCCAAATCGGTCCAGCCGTCTTCGAATAATCGGTGAACATACATAAAAAAATAGCAAAAAAAAACAAAGATCCCGACGATACCCAAAAATAATTGCAACAACTTACGAGACGAGTATCAAACTTTCTTTCGGGGACTCTGCAGTGAGCGCAAAGCAAGGTCCATGAAGGCGAATGTACGAATGTGGTAAGATGGTAACTCTATTCGTAAGGTTGTTGGAAGACATCGCTTATTAGCGATAAGACCGTCTGTTGTTTGTCCCTGATCGTATGTAACAGGTTTATTGTATTGTATCTTAATTACCTATGAATTGTGCAATAAAGAGATTACTTTTCTTTTAGTTTACTTTACTTGTTTGTTCCATATGATAAAACAGAGAGTGAAAATAAGAATTTTAAGTTTTTCTGAAAGTGGCTTCCCAATTTTCGATCAATCCGAGACTAAATCTATGTAAATTCAGTGTATTATAAAATTCATCGGGCAACCCCAACTGACTTTGATAGTTGGCTTCCATAATTGACAATATACTTGTATTTAACTGAATACTTTACATACTAACCTATATCATCGCAATATCGTAAGTTTATGTAATTCTGATCTTTTATCCGCCATGTAAAAAATCCTTCCTCATGTAAAAAGTTTTCCAACTAGGCACACAAATAAGCAATCAACTTGTCCGGACCATAATAGACCGTGCCACGTACATAATAAGGTCTAATTACCGCTAGCCGTAGACGATAATACTGCTGACGTGGTAATTACTGGGTTCGCAAAACATCGTGCTTTATTTATTACGTACAAAGGTACAGAGTGGGCTATTTAGATCGGTCAGTATGGAGTATGAAACTAGAACATAGACGGAGACCTTTCTTAGGAACCATATCATTGATTTTAGTGACAAGAAAAACTGTATTAAGTACATTATCTAGACCTACACAATCGATGTCCAAATTGAAATAATGTAAGTTATTATTTTCCAATTCGTCCGGGTTCAATTTCCGAACGGAGACCAAGTTTTTTTATATAAATCTAAATGTTGTTCCGTTTCTGAGAAAATAGGTTATTCCTATTCAGTGTGGTATATTGTGAACAAAATAGAGTTTACCAGCCCGGCTAGCACGTCTTTCCAGAGGGACTTAAGCCGCGAGTAGGGAAAACCTACCCGCGCCTGTCAAAAATCTCGCTTTCCGGTAGCATAACATGCACCCGCGGCTGCAACTGACGCGAAAAGATCTCAGAGTTGTGCTAAGGATTTTACTTCAAAGTCGCGAGTCACTGTCATTTTATGACAGTGACTCGCCAGTGCTGCCAACCAGCGACAACGCATGAAGTCGCGCAGATCTGTCTCTTGTCGCGCCAGTCGCGCGTAGGACGTGCTAGCCGTGCAGGGCATAAAAGTCTCCTAATTTATACCTAATAGTTACAGATTAGGCTCAGTTTTCTATCATCGAAAAGTGACCGGATGAGACCATATTTTTAAAACTGTTAAGGGCCCGGAACATAGACGTAAAATACAAATGTCACCTAATATAGAGTCAAGCAGGGCCGATAATGAGGTGGTCGACTAGGGATTTCCGACCGAATTAGGGCTACAAACCATTATCCTCATTATCCCCGTAGTCGGATAATTACGGCTCTGCCCTTGGGACTGCCCAATAATATTGGCAAAAGATAAATAAATCACTAATTAGTTATAAAAACTGTCTTGAGACATTGACAAATTAAAAAATATTTATAACGGGTTACTCACGTTCGTGAGAATGATCATCGTAAATTGATCGAAACATGTCGAGCAAAAATCGACTTAAATTACGTGAGTAACCCGTTACAAATATTTTTTATATACTATTTAGTTATTCATTTATTATATGGAAAATGCACTGTGTTTATTAATTTAATTTAATTCTAAATATACATTGATCCAAGTATTTAATAGCTTCGATCGTTACGTTTTTGAAATCTTCCACGGGGCCATCATACTTTGTATCGTATGATTTTTTAAAGATGTCGAAATTGTAGGTAGAACTCCTTAGTAAGATTCCGACATCTTAAAAAATTGCTACAACTCCTATAAGTGGGCTCTCCAAAACTATATGCCGCACAGTTTGTTTTGGGCACACACACGAAAGTAGAATTTTTTAATAACATAATTATGTCTTGAAAACCAGACCTACCTAAGTAGACACGTTTTTTGCGTTTTAAATCAGGTTATAAGGGATAAGTTCACCTTTGTACACACTCACTATATTTTTGTTGGTCATGTATTTGTTTTGTGCAATAAAGTGTTTTACTACTACGAGGGTTGCTACTTATATATCCGGAAACAAAAAAACAAACAAACGTACACGACTGAAAATGGTTTTATTGTTTTTCAAAGTATTCCCCTTGATGATCTATGCACTTTTGCATTCGCGTGAACCAATTTTTAAAGCACTTCTGCCACTCCGCCTGAGGTACCTCCATAACGTGTTGTTTGAATGCGTCGACAGCATCTTCAGCGGTCGAAAATCGTTGACCGCGTAATTTATTCTTTATATTTGGAAATAAATAAAAATCGTTGGGTGCCAAGTCAGGGCTGTACGGCGGATGACCCGTTAATTCCACATTTTGACCCTCCAAAAATAGAGTTGTTTCGCGTGACGTATAGAGTTGTTTCTCGTGACGTATGACAGCTGGCATTGTCATGATGAAGAATGATTCTTCGTCGCTGGTTAGTTTTACGAATTTGTTCAAATACTTCCGGTAAGCAAATGGTCGTGTACCACTCTGAATTAACCGTTCTACGGTTTTCTAGTGGCACTGTAGCTACATGGCCATTAATACCGAAGAAGCAGGCCACCATTTGTTTCAATGTACTTTTTGCACGAGTAACTTTCGTAGGGTTCGGCTCATTTTGAAACACCCATACCGTTGATTGTTGCTTCGTTTCGGGATCGTATGCATAGATCCAGGATTCGTCACCTGTATAGATGTTATAAACGGCTTTTGAGTCACCACGGTTATATTTTTTTAACATTTTATTGCACCATTCGACGCGAGCATCTTTTTGCTCTTTTGTTAAGTTGTGGGGTATCCAACGCGAACAAATTTTTTTTACAGCCAAATAATTATGTAATATGCTATTAATGTTGGTCATAGAAATACCCAGAGTCGCCTCTATCTCGCGGTACGTAACATGTCGGTCGTCCATTATAAGTTTTCGCACAGCCTCGATATTTTGTTGTACAACGACCGATTTCGGGCGACCTGTCTTAACTTCGTCCGTAAGCATACTACGTCCACGATTGAACTCACTAAACCAGTGATACACAGTAGTTTTAGATGGGGCTTCATCACCAAAAGTTGAAGTTAGTTGATCTATGCACTGTTGTTGCGTTAAACCACGCCGAAAATCATAATAAATCATAGCACGAATATTTTCACGAGTGAGTTCCATTCTTGCTGCGAGATGACATTTAAAACCCGTCAAAAACAAAACACGAGCGTTAATAAGAAAGAAAAAATATACCGGCCAGTACTTAAAAAAGTTCAAATTTTACCATGGAGGTCAAATATGCTATTTAAGAAGATTGTAATCCCGGTTTCCGGATATATAAATAGCAGCCCTTGTACTACTACTACTATAAATTAATATTCGTGTACTAAAACAGCTAGGCGCTCTTCATTTTCAACCGACTTCAAGATTTCGAAGGAGGAGGTTATCAATTCGTCGGGATCTTTGTTTTTGCTATTTTTTTTTTTTTTTTTTATGTATGTTCACCGATTATTCGAAGACGGCTGGACCGATTTGAAAAATTCTTTTTTCGTTTGAAAGAGTATACTTCACAGTTGGTCCCATTGTAACCAGGTCAGGATCTGATGATGGGATCCTGGAGAAATCGAGGGAACTCTTCAACTATTATAGGCGTGTGCCTATAGTGATATGAGTATTTTTTACAGCAGCTCGAGCATTTGCTTTTGGAAAGGTGGATGTTTAGTGAAGTCGGTTCTTTTTTGTTCAAAATTATAATATTATAATTTGAAAATCCCAAACCTGTTTGTCACCCCACTCCCGTATTCAATGTCAACATCCTATTTGGATAACGTTAAATATTTATTATTTATTAGTGAGGTAATACATATTTATTGAGGAAAAACGAGTTCCTAAGTGAAACCGTCGACACGAAACTCCAGAAATGTTCTCATAGGTGTTATTCATATAGCTTAACGAGTCCAAAAATGAGAAATAGTACATTGTTGTAGAGGCTTGAAAGTAAGCTTATAGGTGGATCGAGTTAGTTCGAGGGCCGACCCGCTAGGGGAGGCCCTCGAAGATACGAGTCCACCTATAGCGCTTTCGGCCGAGATATTACATAGTGCTTTTCACGACTACTGTGAGGAAATAAATCATTTTCTTCACTAGATGAAGTCATTTTCACCGCGTTGATACAATTTTCTAGTTTTTCAGTGAAACAATATTATTATCCAATTCAGCATTCCATTCCCGCCTTTTTACTTTTTTTTTCACTTTCAAGAAGCGTTTTTCTGTTGTTTGCTTCAAACCGACTCATTAATTAGAGGCTTTTTTGATAGAAAACCACAAACGGCTAAAAAAGTAAAAACGCCTTAAGGGTGAATAAATGGTTTTGACGTTTCTTGTTTTTTTAAACGGGTAGTTGGCCCGATAAACAACCTTATTTTATTTTTGAAACATAAAGTTGTGCCAAAAAAAGACCTTTTAATGTTTTTAATGAATGCAATGACATAACTGGACAATTTACTTTCCAACTTATGACATTTCATCCTTACAATAACATTGCTGTAGTAGTGGTTCAGGTGCTACAGCAAATGCTTACTTTCCAGCTTGGATTTTGACCATCTTTTGTCACATTTCCGAACAGTAGCGTGAAAAACCAATACCGGTTTGGGTAAGAAATGTTCGCTAAACCGACATTGGCTAAGTGTGAAACAACCGCAACTCCCGGTTCTTTCATACAAGAATGCCCTTGTTACAGATCAAATGTTGAAGTTAAATCAAAAGGTTGAAGTCTAGAAACCCTCCTGCCCTACTGACGTCCAAACAACAACCAGCCTGGAGACTAATGGAGGCGTGGCACGCGGAATGAGAAGCCCACAAGGGCATAACGAATCCCCTCATCCCTCTCACCCCTCGAATACCGCCCTCTGGCCTCCAATAACCCCGCCGGGTGTGTTCGGCCCGTTAACCGCCTTAGAACAAGAGTTGGCAACTGCGCCCACCATTGGTACCCAGTGACTCCCCTGCTTGCGATTGTGGCCACCTAGACCAGACCATCGAAAACGTAGTGCTGGAATGTCCCCTCACGAAATACACAGGCCACATAGATGATTTTAAGAACCTAACTGAGGATGCGGTTGCCTACTTGAGCAGGGCAAAGTTTTTAGCTTTTTACTTTAGTTTCTCTTAATTTTAATTTTAAGTTTTATTATGTTACTAGCGGCTTCGGACGGGATAAAAAATAGTTATTGTGTGTTATCCCTAAGAGATAGATATATACTATTTTTTGGACTTTTTTGTAGACCTTTTTAAGATGTACAATAGCCAGCGTTTGCAATGTAAGCGCAAAAAATGGGTTATTAACGATATCACATTACAAACCTCTAAAATCATCAGTGTTTCTCTACTATATTATGCATAATATTATACATATAAACCTTCCTCTTGAATCACTCTTTCTATTAAAAAAACTGCATCAAAATCCGTTGCTAAGTTTTAAAGATCTAAGCGGGAAGCGACTTTATTTTATACTATGTAGTGATATCCAGTGACATTGTAATAAGCCATACGATAAATAAATAATCAAATGTGATGTCATATCTCACTGGTTACCCAGAAAGTTCGACTCACAAAGTCTCCAACCAATAGGAACGCAGCCAGAAATGTTTGGATCTCAGTTCACAACAGAAGTTAGCGGAACTCCAGGAACTTTTTGTAAATAATCGAACGAACTTAAGGCTGTCCCAAAGTTTACTTTTAATACCTGTTTTTGAAGATTGTGAACGTGTTTGATAGGAATGATAAATATGTGAAGAGGAAAAGATTTGTATAGGCCTATTCAGGCTTTTTATAAGGATATCATGATTTAGTTTGAGCCTATTGCAATAGATTTGTTTTTTGAAATAAAAGCTATATTTTATCCAATAACTAATAGTGTTATTGGATACAGTCACCGGAAATAGTATCTTTCTACACGAAGGCCGCAAAAATATATGACACGCTCTTATGGCCCAACAAATAATATCGGCGCGATATTCGCTATTAAAAAATAAACATTTAACACTTCCCTTTTTAGTTACCGACTCGCGCTTTGCCGCTCTTATGTCAACTCTCTCTATTCTGTATCTATACTCCGTGACAGTTAGTTTACGGGTGTATTTTATAATAATATAAAGTAATCCTTGCGGATTCCCATTAGTTTCCATTTTATTTAACAATTCTGCTATTCAAGGCGGAAATAAATCCAAAAAAATCACTAAAATCAATTCAGCCGTTCTTGAGTTATAAATGGCGTAATGACACGACTTTTGTTTTTTTCTTTATATAGATAATACAGTTTGCAAAAACTATGAATAACATATTTGGGTTTAACTTTAGGGACTAATGCAATTCAAAACATGAGTTAATAGTAGTTTATGTAACTGTTACGTAATAAGGCCTAATTACGTACAGTTGCATACACTGCTTTATCTACACACATATTATAAATCCTAAATGAAGTGTTCGGAAACCATTAGAATGACCGCCATTGCACCGCCATGACCAACTCGATTGTGCCGGCGGTCGGGCGGGCGCGTGTCGGCGGTCGGAGAGGAGGGCAGATTTTCATTACCTTACCGTAGATAATGAAATTTCATACGTTTTTCACACACTGTCACAGATAATACACTGATGTTACGTTACTGGTTGCAATAATGGTGGTTAGAAGTGTTTGTTTACATACGGTTTCCGAACGCGGAATAGAGGATTTATGATATTGGTGTAGATAAACACTTTCAATCGATATTAAAAAATCGCAAACATACGTCTGCGAACAGCTTCCGATTCTGAATAAAAATCATGTAAGTTTTCCAAGAAAAAGATGAAGACATTTTTTTGTATAAATCAATATTCCCATCAAATTTCCCAACTTCGTCAATATTCCAGTATCTCGCGGATTAAATACCGCTCATTTCAATTAACTGCATTTTCTTCATGCAAATGATGTAAATATACCCAATGATGACATTTTAAAAAGTCTTTTACTACTCGCCGACATTAAAGTGAAAAAATTAAAGTAAACTTTTTTTTTTATACCACGACGGTGGCAAACAAGCATACGGCCCGCCTGATGGTAAGCAGCTACCGTAATCTATGGACGCCTGCAACTCCAAAGGAGTCACATGCGCGTTGCCGACCCTTTACAAAAAGGAGGATTCACTGTGTTGACGACTAAAGGAACAAGAAGGTCCCTGTTGCGTCTAGTGCCTTGTTCTGTGCTTGAAGGAGATCTAGACTGCTGAATGAAACTTCTAGCGGACTGTAAACACTATAATAAAGGTTGAACACGCCAAAACTTGGGCACGCAAAATTTGTTTTTAAACCAGTTTGAAAATAAATAACTACATTATGAATACCACATTTAATGACAAATTTAATGAATTCTAAAATCACATTTTTATTTTTAATTAATGTTTACACAGTAAGCCATAGATCGAACTTTTCTACGCACACGGCTCATAAGACTTTGCACCCTCTCTTTAGAAAAGATTTTCGTCGCCCAGTACCTCTACCACGAGTCATGCAAATAAGCCCAATTCGAGATTCGTTCACGAATTCGTAAATTATTTGTATGGAGAATTTGTGCAGAGCCTCTAGCGGTCACTTATAGAACTAAAAATTACTGCCATACCATAAGTTAAATTATCGTTTATGCAATTCGCTCACGAAAGTTCGATTGCTTGTTTCGCTTGTGTAGATTTCAATACTTTACAAAGTGACGTGACGTGACAAACGTCACATCCTTCACACCAACCGAAACCAGTAAGCGCCATTTTATATCTATGACCGAAACAGATTGTAGGTAAACCAAAAAGGTTTTACTTCCCAAGTACATTTTATCTGAAGGTTTAGAACTGTAGACAATTATATGAGCAGTGAACAATAATAAGCATAGAAATCGTACTAGCTCTGAAAAATTACCCTACTTTTTGTGGGTATTTAATACGCTTGCTAGGCCGTTAACTAGGAATAATTTCCGTTTGTCATCGTTTCCCAAGCGGTAAATTTTAAGTCGTTAAGGGCGGTCAATAATCAAGCTTCGTGATGGTCAGCTGCCGTTCCTTGAGTGGGTTGAGGAACGGCAGCCATTTTCTCACATAAAATACATATAAAATAAAATGACCATCGCGTCCGAGTTGAAACAGGTGATAGTTTATATGCTATTACAAATAAAATCAAAATCATCAGCCGTCTGTATACCACTGAAAAGACCGTAAACTAGTCACATGAATATATGGTATTTAGGGTATCAGCAGACGGTCTTTCTACCTCAATACAGCCGGCTGACGATTTTCCTGATAATAAGAGCATCAAATACTGACAGCTGACCTACGCGAGTCATCATTATACTTCGTCCTTAAACACTTCAAAAATTATCATCGCCTGGGACGCCTTGCGATTGGTCATGAAATTTGTTCATTGCTTACGGTTCATGCCATCGGAGCCGGGAAATACAAGCTATGACAGTAAGCCTTTCATCATCATCATCTCAGCCATAAGACGTCCACTGCTGAACATATGCCTCCCCCTTAAGCCTTAAGTGTGGTAAGCCTTTACCTTCTTTAAACGCGCGTGACTTTGAACGCATAAAATGTTATCAACCGACTTCAAGAGTTCGAAGGAGGAGGTTCTCAATTCGTCAGGATCTATTTTCACTATTATTTCATAATGTTCACCGATTGCAACTTTTTTTTAAACAGGGAAATTACGTATTTCGTCATACATATTCAAAGCTAGGAAAAGGGGTGAAAACTGTCAGTACTTCATCCATCCATCCATATACTTATTTCGTCGTAGGATATAGGATTACCTAAGAAAACCAAATTGATGAAATTTCAAATGTACAAATAACACTACTAGTTTAAAACGTCCTAGAACTACGTCCATATGTAATAGGTGATTCTTAATTTATTTGGTTATTTTGTCAACATGACAGCTCGACTTTTAGTGATCAAGATCATAGTGGATCATAGGTTTATTTCTTATTATTTAGGTCTATTGTATAATCACAAAAGGATAAGTACCCTTTCAGGATGTTGTTGATTCTCTAAAGTATTAGGCAGTGCGCTACTGTTACACATCCCACCTGCGTCGACGCCGACACGTTGGCCAAGTCCTTTAATTTATTTACCAGCGAACAAGCCGGAGCGGCACCCGACATCCGAAATCACTACAAGACTATTAAATATAGTTGTCGTTCGTCTAACTATTGTTGGTGTCGAGGCAATCGATCCGTGGAGCAAGGGGCACGGAGCCTCACGACCTAACAAACGCACAAGGGAAGCTAAAGATGCTCCAGCAAGCCGCCGGTTTTCATACATAACACAACGCAGGATGGCGGCTTCTTACATAATGATGGTTTTATTTCTATTTATAAGTTACACGTACGAGTAATTGTTAGTAGTGCTTATAAGTTTCTAGTTTGTGACAATGTTACTTTAAAAGGCTATTTCGCAATAAATAAATCTGTAATATAATTATGTACATTATAATTTCAAAGTGCCCTGTATAAATCTGGATGTCTTTTAAGTAAGCACTATTTTATAGTACTTGGATGCAATAATTCGAAGATCCCGGCCTGTAACGCAGTTGTTACTTCTTGAATATAAAATAATACACCTTCCTGGGATAAATAGTTTGCCTTGCCGGTGATAAGTTAGCTGCTACAGCAATCAATCAGAAATGAATGATGCACAAGAACCTGTAAAAGATGTTTCAATATTATTTGTTATTTTTCACAGTTTCATTGTAATTATTATGATTGAAAATGAAAGTGTTTATAACTATCATATCAAATTTCAACTACTTACCATTCATTTTAGGTTAGAGTTGGTATTTTTGTGTCGATTTAAAATCAGATTAATTGGCTATTATATACATAAATCTCACAAATATTCAGCAGTTCTTGGGTCTAGACTTCTTTTTTAAAAATATTCTTATTGAAGTGTTGATGTGGATATTTCTATTTCTCATATCGGCTTAAAATTTACCGTTTCGTTTTCCAGTTCGTTATCATACTATGCAGTCTTATTAACAAATTATGCTTAATATAAGGCTTTGTCGATATTATTTCGTCAACTAATAATATATAAATATAACACAATAAATACGGATGGTTTTCACTTTCACCATTTTTTGACATCTCACCTTATAATTTGATAGTGAAAGAGTTTTCTACAGTCGATACGGTATTTTTCGGTGACGTAAGTCAAATTAGTGTCTTATGGTAACGTTTTAATAAAACCTATCGATAACAAACTGTACTGTACCTCTACCACGAGTCATTACAGAAAATTATGAAACCTTTCTGCAGTCGTTAACGAATCAACGGGCTTCGAATAGTTTTCCTTCGGTATCGACAGCAAGAAATTCGAAATCTCTATGCTGACATACATCCGTCTCATAGGTAGAACGAGACGGATGTAGTCAGTGCAGTTTGTTATCGATAGGTTTTATTAAAACGCTACCATAAGACACTAATTTGACATACGTCACCGAAAAATACCGTATCGACTGTAGAAAACTCTTTCACTATCAAATTGTAGGGTGAGATGTCAAAACATGGTGAAAGTGAAAACCATTCGTATTTATTGTGTTATATTTATAATTAATTGATGAAATAATATCGACAAAGCCTTATATTAATCATAATTTGTTAAGAAGACTGCATAGTATGATAACTGGAACTGGAAAACGAAACGGTAAATTTCAAGCCGATATGAGAAATAGAAATATCCACATCAACACTTCAATAAGAATAATTTTAAAAAAGAAATCTAGACCCAAGAACTGCTGAATATTTGTGAGATTTATGTATTAATAGTTAATTAATCTGATTTTAAATCGACACAAAAATACCAACTCTAACCTAAAATGAATGGTAAGTAGTTGAAATTTGATATGATAGTTATAAACACTTTCATTTTCAATCATAATAATTACAATGAAACTGTGAAAAATAACAAATAATATTGAAACATCTTTTACAGGTTCTTGTGCATCATTCATTTCTGATTGATTGCTGTAGCAGCTAACTTATCACCGGCAAGGCAAACTATTTATCCCAGGAAGGTGTATTATTTTATATTCAAGAAGTAACAACTGCGTTTCAGGCCGGCATCTTCGAATTATTGCATCCAAGTACTATAAAATAGTGCTTACTTAAAAGACATCCAGATTTATACAGGGCACTTTGAAATGATAATGTACATAATTATATTAAAGATTTATTTATTGCGAAATAGCCTTTTAAAGTAACATTGTCACAAACTAGAAACTTATAAGTACTACTAACAATTACTCGTACGTGTAACTTATAAATAGAAATAAAACTATCATTATGCAAGAAGCGGCAAAGCCGCAATCCTGCGTTGTTATGTATGAAAACCGGCGGCTTGGTGGAGCATCTTTAGCTTCCCTTGTGCGTTTGTTAGGTCGTGAGGCTCCGTGCCCCTTGCTCCACGGATCGATTGCCTCGACACCAACAATAGTTAGACGAACGACAACTACACTCGCGATCAAAAAAATCGACTCAAGCAACATTTTTTACTTTTGGTCGTATTTCCGGAAAGCGGGAAATATTTTAATAAAACTTTGAATGCAATTTTATTACGAATTTATTCAGCTACAAAAAACAGTAAAAGACATCGATCTCAGTTGCGTAGTTTTTAGGTTATCACAGTTTTTGTACAAAATGGCATTTTACATGGTTATGATATGCACGAGTTGTGCCCTCTTGAGACCAATAAAAACCGGTGTAACCGGTTATTTCTTATCATTCGCTTATCAGAAGTTGACCAGTGCACATCTCCTCGCAATCTTACACCGGAATCACCTTCGAAAAATGGATACCACCGAAGCTGAAGCCACCGAAGTCGTCACCTTGGTGAATCGAGGATTCTCGCAGCGTTCTGTTGCTGAGCAGCTGAATTTAAGCCAGTCTGCTGTCTCCAGAGTTTATCGTCGGTTTTGTCGGTTTGGAACCTTGAAACGGAAACAAGGATCTGGCCGTCAGCGGTGCACATCGGAGAGGGATGACCGCTTCATCGCCACCTCCAGTCTTCGTAATCGCCACCGTACCGCTGTTGCCATCCAGCAAGACCTGATGCGGAACCGGGTTGTGCCTGTTAGCACCTCAACAGTTCGGCGGAGACTCAAGGAAGCCAACCTTACCCCAAGAAGACCTGCTACTGGGCCCAAACTGACTCAGAGGCATCGGGACGCTCGGAAGGAATTCGTGGCGACCTACGAAAATTGGACCTACGACCAATGGAGCCGCGTACTCTTCAGCGACGAGTGCAGAGTGTGTCTCCATGGCAGCGACAGAAGAGGACGGGTGTACCGAAGACCTGGAGAGAGGTTCGCCCAGTGTTGCTTCGCTGAAACAGTCGCCTACGGTGGAGGTTCCGTCATGATGTGGGCGGGGATTTCCATGGAGGGGCGGACCGAGCTGGTTTTTGTTGATGGCGGGGGTCGAGGCGGTGGTTTGAATGCAGACAGGTACATCACCGACATCCTGCAAGACCATGTCGTCCCCTACGCCGGGTTCTTTGACGAGGGGTTCCATTTCATGCAAGACAACGCCCCTTGTCATACCGCCCGCGTCACAAAGGAGTACCTTGACGCAGTTGGCATCCCGACTCTGAAGTGGCCACCTCTGAGTCCTGATTTAAATCCTATCGAGCACTTATGGGATTACCTGAAACGCAAGGTTCGAGCTCGCAATCCTGCTCCGGAGACAATTTTGGCCCTGAAAGAAGCTTTGGTCGAAGAGTGGGAAGCATGCCCCCAGGATACCATCAGGAAGCTGATAAGGTCAATGAAGAGACGCATGGCATGTGTGAAAAAGGTTTTTGGTGGTAACACCAGGTATTAAAGATAAAAATAAATTGTTATTCGTTCATGAAAATGTTTTTTCTTTCGTTGTTAAGGTCATTTTTGCACCCAAATTTTACACCTCCTTGGTATGCTAGCTTGTTTTTCATGAACTGAAATTTTTCGCCTGAAAAACATGCTCGTATTGAAAGCTGACACTGTTAGATCTAAAATGGTACCGTTGCTTTTTTGATCTCATGATTGGTTCCTGAGATATTAAACGATGAAATTAAAAATTAGTTTGAGTCGATTTTTTTGATCGCGAGTGTATATGTAATAGTCTTGTAGTGATTTCGGATGTCGGGCGCCGCTCCGGCTTGTTCGCTGGTAAATAAATTAAAGGACTTGGCCAACGTGGCGGCGTCGACGCAGGTGGGATGTGTAACAATAGCGAACTGCCTATACTTTAGAGAATCAACAACATCCTGAAAGGGTACTTATCCTTTTGTGATTATACAATAGACCTAAATAATAAGAAATAAACCTATGATCCACTATGATCTTGATCACTAAAAGTCGAACTGTCATGTTGACAAAATAACCAAATAAATTAAGAATCACCTAACACCACATATGGTCGTAGTTCTAGGACGTTTTAAACTAGTAGTGTTATTTGTACATTTGACATTTCATCAATTTGGTTTTCTTAGGTAATCCTATATCCTACGACGAAATAAATATATGGATGGATGGATGAAGTACTGACAGTTTTCACCCCTTTTCCTAGCTTTGAATATGTATGACGAAATACGTAATTTCCCTGTTTAAAAAAAAGTTGCAATCGGTGAACGTTATGAAAAAATAGTAAAAATAAAGATCCTGACGAATTGAGAACCTCCTCCTTCGAAATCTTGAAGTCGGTTGATAACATTTTATGCGTTAAAAGTCACGCGCGTTTAAATCAGGTAAAAAAAAGGCTTACTGTCATAGCTTGTATTTCTTTAAGCCAGAAACAAATTTCATGACCAATCGCAAGGCGTCCCAGGCGATTATAATTTTTGAAGTGGTTAAGGACGAAGTATAATGATGACTCGCGTAGGTCAGCTGTCGCTCCGTTGGTGGGTTGCGGAACGTCAGTATTTGATGCTCTTCAGGAAAATCGTCAGCCGGCTGATTTGAGGTAGAAAAACCGTCTGCTTATACCCTAAATACCATATATTCATGTGACTAGTTTACGGTTTTTTCAGTGCTATACAGTCGGCTGATGATTTTTATTTTATTTGTAATGGCATATAAATTATCACCTGTTTCAACTGGGACGCGATGGTCATTTTATTTTATATATATTTTATGTGAGAAAATGGCTGCTGTTCCTCAACCCACTCAAGGAACGGCAGCTGACCATCACGAAGCTTGATTATTTACCGCCCTTAACCACTTAAAATTTACCGCTTGGGACACGATGACCAACGGAAATTATTCCTGGTTTACGGCCTAGCAAGCATATTAAACACCCACAAAAAGTATGGTAATTTTTCAGAGCTAGTACGGTTTCTATGCTTATTATTGTTCACTGCTCATATAATTGTCTACAGTTCTAAACCTTCAGATAAAAAGTACTTAGGAAGTAAAACCTTTTTGGCTTACCTACAATCTGTTTCGGTTGGTGTGAAGGATGTGACGTTTGTCACGTCACGTCACTTTGTAAAGTATTGAAATCTACACAAACGAAACAAGCAATCGAACTTTCGTGAGCGAATTGCATAAACGATAATTTAACTTATGGTATGGCAGTAATTTTTAGTTCTATAAGTGACCGCTAGAGGCTCTGCACAAATTCTCCATACAAATAATTTACGAATTCGTGAACGAATCTCGAATTGGGCTTATTTGCATGACTCGTGGTAGAGGTACAGCAGTCTTATTAACAAATTATGCTTAATATAAGGCTTTGTCGATATTATTTCGTCAACTAATAATATATAAATATAACACAATAAATACGGATGGTTTTCACTTTCACCATTTTTTGACATCTCACCTTATAATTTGATAGTGAAAGAGTTTTCTACAGTCGATACGGTATTTTTCGGTGACGTAAGTCAAATTAGTGTCTTATGGTAACGTTTTAATAAAACCTATCGATAACAAACTGTACTGACCTTCAGTGCGTTAACATGACAGATCACATTCGACGTGCCGCATACATCCGTCTCGTTCTAGCTATGAGACGGATGTATGCAGCGCACTAAACGTAATCCGACATGAAATGTCAGCATAGATCGTTTGTATGTGTTGCTGTCGAAACTGAAGGAAAACGATTCGAAGCCCGATTATTCGTTAACGCCTATAGAAAAATATTCAGAATTTTCTACATGACTCGTGGTAGAGCTACAGGTCCATATTTTTTGTAGCTCAGGGATCGATTTTACTTCTCCGTCTATCTTTTTTTGAGTTCCTTTCATAATACTCCAGTACTCTTCAACAGGCCCCAGTTCTGGACTATTTGGCGGATTGGATATTTTGGGTACCACCATGATCCTGTTAGCGTTGTACCATTCCATAACTGATTTTGCGTATTGGCTACTGGCTAGATCTGGCCAAAACAGCGGTGGTGAGGCATGCTGTCTTATAAAAGGCAGCAAACGCTTCTGTGAACAATCTTTCCGATAAATATCGCCGTTTATTGTCCCGGTGGTGATAAACGAGCGACTTATTTTACCACAGCTACATTTTGCCTGCCAAGGAAGGTATTTTTTTGGAAAATGCTCTCTTTTTTTTAATTCAAAATCTTCAGGAGTATCTGTTCGAGATTTGCTAGTATAAAACTTTAGACCAGGTATTTGTTTAAAATCAATTTTTATATACGTCTCGTCGTTCATCACCGCACATTCAAATTTTGTAAGAAAATCTTCATAGAGTTGTCGCGACCGTATCTTTGCGGATAAGTTATGTTTTGAGTCTCGATCTGGTGCGGCCTGGGCTTTATAACTCCTCAGTCCTGCCCTCTGTTTCAGTTTTTGGACATAGGACTGAGACATTTTCTCTTTTTTAGCAACATCACGAGATGAAATCGTATGATTTGAGGAAAAAAACTTTAAAATACTCTTTCCTTTTTCTTATTCTTGACTCCCTGCAACCCACCACTTCCTGGCTTTCTATCTATTGTCAAGCGTTTACGGAAAGTTTTTAATACGTGACTAACCGTAGATTGTGGATATTTCAGCCTTTTCGCGATATCTCTGTAGCTTAACATCGGATTTTTATTTTTTACATGTTCGTGCAAAGTGCGTTCACATTTTTGATGTTGTACGCTCGACATTTTGCCAAAGAATAAATAAAAGAAAATAAAACTATCATCATTTTATAGCCCAGTTCCTTCTGAGAAAATTGTTGTTTAAAAAGTTTGAATATCTCCATTTTTCGAATAACTATAGCTATTTTTACATGCCCAGGTTTTGGCGTGTTCAACCTTTATATTTCGGTAGTTACAAAAGTTAACTTAGGCTAGGAAGGTATTCGCGGCGCGATAGGTGTAGAGCGTTGCGCGAGCGTATGATGAATCCCCGAGCGGTCCCCCGCCGACCGTCCCCGTCGACGGTCCCCGATGACGTCATCGCCGACTGACCGGTCCGGCTAACGGTAAACTCGTCATCGCTGTTGATGTGGAGTTAGTTCGAAGCGTTGGCGGGTTTATCACCAACAGTCCCTCATGGTCAACACACTGGGTCCTCTTTGAGCTATTTGCCAACCTTACTCACCAGCAGGAACACAACACTATGAGTAGGGTCTAGTGCTATTTAGCTGTATGTGGAGGTACTTCCCCAGTCGGGCTCTGCTCCAGATTTGACCGATGACATTCGCTGAACGTGCCCTACCACACTTAGCGAGATGCCATTCGCAGTGCCCAAACCTCTCTTTTTTGCGTAGTTTAAGGACATACCCAGGTCCGGACGTAGTTTAAGGACATACCCCGGGTCCAAAAAATATTTTATTAACCACAAATACTTTTCTAAAATTTTACAGATTATCAATGACTCCCACACTAGGCTAGGCCTTTTTCGTGGAAGTCGGACGTTACCAAATACGTGCCCATCGTGCGATGGTCGACCATCGGGGCCCCTTTATTGTAAACATCGATAATCGTAAAACCGTAAAGTATAGTAAATAGACCCACGCCCCTTGCCGTGTACGCTATCTCCCTCTAATCAGCTGTATTACCTTGCAGACGTGGCACGGCGTTTAGCCTAATTGAATCAATACACCGGGTATAGTACACCGGTCAACGAGGGTTATTCTCTCGTTACTACGATTATTGAAGAATTTTTGGAACGAAGTTCCTTATCGGACGGTTCGCGGAGCAAAAAAAAGTCATGTGACCATCACGAAAACACGACACAAAGCCATACGACTGAGAAACATGTGAAGTGAAATGAAATAAAATAAAATAGAATAAAGTGAAGTGAAGTGAAAAGTGAGAAGTGACAAAGAGAAAAGGCAAAAAAGTTAAAATTTCGAAAATGACTAAAATTACTAAAATTGCAAAAATTACTAAAATGTCAAAAAAGTCAGAAATTAAATTAAATAACATAACTTCTTTCCAACCGAGTGTTCCACGACACTCAAGTATTTTTTTATTAGAAATTACATTTTTCAGTGGTTACTTCATAAATACTTGGTTGAATTAAAAACTTTGTGAGTTTCTAGTTGTATATAATCTTTTTTAGAAGTGTTTGTTTCCATTATAAGACAAGTAAGGATGAAGTTACTATAAAAAACAATACATTATACTGAATAATATTAGGTACCTACGACTACATACTAAAATATTCCAATTTCCTTATCACTACATAGTATAAAACAAAGTCGCTTTTCGCTGTTTGTCCCTATGTATGCTTAGATCTTTAAAACTAAGCAACGGATTTTGATGCGATTTAATAGATAGAGAGATTCAAGAGGAAGGATTATATGTATAATACATGCATAATATAGTAGAGAGGCACTGACGATTTTAGGGGTTTCTAATGTGATGTCGTAAATAAACCCATTTTTTGCGCTTACATTGCAAACGCTGGCTGAACCCTACGAGAGAGATCAAAATAATGTACTACAGTATTGTAAATCTTAAAAAGGTCTACAAAAAAGTCCGCGATGGCATATGTCTATCTCTTAGGGATAACCCACAATAACCATTTATTATCCCGTGCGAAGCCGGGGCGGGTCGCTTGTACTAAAATATTCAGATTTCCTCGTATTAAAATAATAAAGAAGCAGTAGTAATAAGATCAATGCCTTTAAAACTGCGATATCCTATTGTTACATTATTTTTCAACTACAAAGGATATCCTTTTAAGATTAAATCTATTGTGTTTTGAAATATGATGCCGCATAGATCCTCCCGATATTCCGAACGTTGGTAGGAATATTTTTCACGTAATCTGACTACAATAACCAAGGACAGGTATTATTTCAGCTCGGTTCCTTAATGTTTTTTAGAGCGTGGGCTCCCTATTCATTTAACTTAACGTTGTACAGTCGCCATCAAATATATCGGAGCGGCCAAGGTACTCAAAATATCTGAACATGCACTTTATCGGCTTGACAATAAAGGCGTTGTTCAGATATTTGTGACCACCTTGGCCGCTCCGATATATCTGATGGCGACTGTACCCATATAACCATTTTCAGTCGCCGTTACGAAACATGTCGACACATTTCGCGTCGACTGTTCTATTCTAGTAACAATTTCGGTCGCCGTGTGGTCGCCGTGTCGTCGCCGTTACCAGAAATGGCGAAGAGTCGACGCAGACACATTTGGTCGCACGGTGTCGACGCAGTGTAGTAACAATGTTCCCAGTTTGCGACTAGTTTTCGAATAATCATTCCTTCGATCGTTCATTTTGTTCGTTTCCATTGAGGAAGTGTCACCAGTGTCAGTGAAAAAATATATACTTAAAAATAACTAACATTAGTGACGTTGACGCCAACGTCGCCATCGCTTTAAGTTATTCCTCAGACGTAAGTATTTATTGTACATTTTTAATATCAATATTGCCAAGATTATTATGGGCAATTAAACTGCACGAGTGATTTTACTAACATAGTCTGAATTCATCAACGCGCCACCCCATTATTCAAGTTAAGCCAGTAAAATAATAATTAACAGCTCTGTGCAAGTGTAAACGACGAGTCACGACGCTTGCTTTATTTGATGCAATTTTGGTGATCTGAAATATTCTTAGGCAGAATTGTAGCTTCAAAAGTAATAAAAACGCATAATAAACATAGAAACTTGTTAGTTATTATGTATAAATATGTTTTAAGGTTAACAAATATTGCAGTCACAAAGTAGTCGCATAGTTACTGGAATGTGTAAACATGTGTCGAGTTGTTACTAAAAGTAGAAACGACGTTACTAGATTTACAAAATGGCTCCTTGTACTTTTCTGATTCCAGATATCCTCAAAGTTTACCTCGAGGCATTCCTTGGTCAGTCACTGGTTGTGACGGAAGAGGATTACAGAAAACTATTAGGTTCCAGTGATAACAATACGATGAAGTAGCTAGTTACTAAATAATGATGTACAGAACAGCCCTCGTAATTTGTAATAACACTTTTAAATTTCAAATATCTAGTGTCTGAAATAAACTTGTATACATTATTTGACAGTACTCACTGGTGTTTGATTTATGTGCATTTTTGTAATGTTCCCATGGGATGGGCCCATTTTGAAAAACGTTTGTGATACGATTACCTAATCCAGCAATTATGAATAAAATTTGTTTTCGTTTTCTTGTTTGAATGGAAATACCACCAAGCATTGTTGGGCAAACAATTAACTAAATTACAAATTGACAAATTGTAATTACTCAATATAATGCAGTTACAATTACAATAAAAAGTAAATTGAAGCTCCAATTAAAAATTGCAATTACAAAATCAAATTTGTAATTATAATTCGTAATTAATTACGTTAGCAATTACCTACAAATTCCTTTTGCGTCATATCTTTTTAAAATTTGGTTTAAAAGTTGGCTTAAAAAAGCAAATAAGTAAGGCGATTCAAACAAATAGGACTTAAAATGGCCTTTCAGTAATTTCTTTTTATTTTATCTTTAAAACTATTTTTATGAAAGGTTTCTAACAATTTCATAAAAATTGTCCTTAATGTGTGGCGATGGACAAGCTTTCGCCAGGTAGGAACCCGTGCGTACATCAGGCCACTTTTCTGAATTACGTCGCATATTTATTTTATTGATATTAAATCACATATGTAAGTAATTAATTAGATACACCCAATACTGCCACCAAGGTGGTTCCACTAGATTTTGGTTCTGATCTGATGATGGAATTCAGGAAGAATTATCGTTAACTATCTTTTTTATCACTCATAATATAATAATCACTATCATAAGGACAGGTAGTGGCATTATTGAAAAGTGAGGGCACTGGAGTCGCTTAGGTTACATTTTATGATTGAATGACTAATGATTAAATTATTTTGTTTTGTTGCTGCCTACATTTGTTGCTCAAGTAGTGCCAATATTTTTGGATCGAATTATTGGATTCCCCATCGTTTTTAACGATGTCCCTTTGGCTGATGTACCCAACAATTTTATATAAATGATATGCCTAATTAAATTGAGTAATAGTATAAAAAACAATTCAATAATTTGATTAAAAACCATTGGCACTACTTAAGTAAGAAATGCCGCGCATCCAAGCAATGGAACAGTTTGACAATCTTTGGTATTTTATGTAAATTTTTGGTTACAATGTTTCTACACAGTTAAGTAACGTTACGACACATTGTGTATACTTAATTTAAAGTGGTAACGAAGTTTCTACACTGTTTCTACACGTTACCACTTTTTGTTCTTAGTTTTGACATCTGGTCACAAACTGAACGCAAGGTGTATAAAAATGTTTCGAAACAAATGTGACCGAAAAGTGTGAACACTGTGTCGACTCTTAGTTACTAAAAAAAATCTAGTCGCATTGTGTGCACACTGTTACCACACGAAGAAACCAAAACTCAACACAGTCGCGAAGTGTAGTAACTGTTTCGACACTTCTGGGTTTATGTTACTACTTTGAAAATCCTGCGACCAGAATGGTTATATGGGTACAGTCACCGGCAATAGTATCTTCCTACACGAAGGCCGCAAAAATGAGTGACACGCTCTTATGGCCCTAAAATAAGAGCGTGTCACATATTTTTGCAGCCGTTCGTGTAGGAAGATACTATTGCCGGTGTAGGGTTGCAAACAGAAAAAAAAACAAAATGTTTTTTTTTCAAATTTATGAAAAAAAAACATGAAAAAAAACCTCTGGCACCATTGTTTTTTTTCTAAATAAGGTTTTTTTTCAGATGAACAAATATTACGACAAACACGGTTTTTCGTGATTTATTCATATAAGTAACTTAAAACTAAGTACATTAAAGCAGGTATGTCTGTTATGTAACTAAACTATTCTCAGTAAATGCAAAAAAAACTTTGAACTTAATTACTAGAACTATCAGCAGCATAGTACCACTACATATTTCATTAATATAAGTTTAATAAAACCAGAAATTAAAGTTGTTAAATTAAATTAGTTTAATAGTTAACATAAAGTCTAAAACAACCGTACAAAAGTATTAACTGCCTTGCAAATTTTGAGATTTCGTACTTTTGAAAAAAAAACATATTCCAGAAAAAAAACTGTTCTTTTTCACGGTTTTTTTTCAGGTTTTTTTTTCAAGACAGAAAAAAAACCGTTTTTTTGCAACCCTATGCCGGTGACTGTACCTATTATGTATCGCTGTATTATGTCAGTCAGCAGAAGTAGCTAAGCGAGCGAGGTGTTCAAAATGATTTATACATCACGCCTTTCTTGTGTTAAAACAAAAAAGTCGTGCAGAGATAAGTTTGAACACCTTGAGAGTTGCATGCGTCCATAGGCATAACTACCGTAGGTGCCACTTGTTTGCCACCACCATGTTTGTTTGAAAGCATTTGACGTACGTACCTGTAAAAACAGAAAAAAATGCAGAATTAAAGTACAATAAGTATGTCGTGTCGTAGTTATATTATGCAAATATAATAGTGGAACATTTTACGATGGACAGTAAAAAAGGTCTAAAAAACCGCCCAAGTGCGTGTCGGATCACGCATGGAGGGTTACGTACCTTCAATGGAATAAGAACCAAACGAATTCCAAATGATCGTATCTGATGCCTATGAATGAAGTTTTTGGAGATAACTCAAACCTCGATGTTATTTTTAAAGACCTGTCGATTGATGTGCAAACATATTGGTATTCGGTAAAAAAAATATTTTGAAATTTAGTAACATGTATGTATTTAATTAACTACGTAACTAAATAGCGGCATACAAAATACACTTTATGTCTAAATTTTATCAACACATTCAGGGCCGAGATCCCGACTGTCGGGTTCTCTGTTCGTAGCTACTACGCGCTACATACGACGAATACGTGGCTACGGTCTACGAGCGTAGTACGTAGCACTAGGTGAATGTGTTAAGATATGTTTCCGAGTAAAAAATGGCTGTGACATACGGATGGACGGACAGACGGACATGACTAAAGTATAAGGATTCCGTTTCTGCCATATTGGCTACGGAACCCTAAAAAGCTTTTCCTTTTATTGTGCCTTCACTCTCTACAAGATTCGACTTCAGTCATATAACAGAACAGAGTGAATCGTAACACCACACCTATGCGACTATTATACCGACGAAACTGTCCATTCAGCGCAGGAAGTACAAATACGGGCTTCGAAATGTAACAGTGACCTAAATGTCGCTTTGTCACTTTACACTCCACCGAGCAAATAGGAACCTTCTACCGGCGTCACAGAGCGCATTGTTCAATGATACCTCATCTACATAGAACCGACCCCATTTACATCGGAGTTACCATGTCAAATACAAGTACATTGCATTTTCGACTTACTTTCTTCCGATTAAGGTCTATTTACATTTGATATAACAATAAGCCTTAACATTTTTTGGTATTGAAGTAAGCCTACGCTTCAGTTACCTTGCAGCTCATCAGTTGATGATTGAATTTGAACTGTAATTTGAATAACGGAGGGTTGATGTTTGCGTTCTTGGGTTTAAGAGCCCAAATGGGACAGTGCATTAAAATAATTTCACAAGGCAAAAGTTCTATAGAGAACTGAGTCGCGTAATTAAAAGGATAAGTATTCATTACGAGATGGAGGAAATTTTAGAGCGAATTTAACAACGAGCAATATTTGAATTAAGTGGCAAATGTTCATTATTTTAAAAGCAATTGCGACACTCAGCAGCAAAGAAAACGACAGGCTTCGTTCATTGGCTATTAGAAAAATGTTTTCTCACTTTCCATTTTTCACAATTACCAGTTTTAGACGGAGAGCTAGCCACATTAGATATGACACAATAATGAGAGCAACGAAACGCCTCTAGTCAGTTTGCTATACTATGTTTCTAGATCTGAACATCTAGCAGTTGTAAAGTGGTGGAGGTCAAATAATGCAAACCACTTCAAGAAAACCAATCCTAGAGTTCTGGGTTTGATGCAGTATTATGAGAAATAATATAAATAATTAGATTATATCCTTGCCAAATGTTTCTGCTGGAAAGTAGTGCCAAAAGACGTATAATGTAATTCATAGTTTGTCGCCTACTGTTTTTGTTTCCCCAATAATACACAATGCTTTATGTTCTAATATTAAAATATAGGCCCTGTCCTTTATAATATAACTGAGACAACTTCGGCAGTTATTACCTATTTTGGTATTACTGTTTTCCAATAAAAAAATTTTTGCTAGTCTGTCAATCTGACCTCCACCCATTAAAAACGGTCAGATGCCCGGATCTAGCAATAAAGATAGTATAGCAATCTAACAAGACCGGTTTTGTTGCTCTCATTATTGTGTCATATCTGACGTGGCCAGCTCTTAGTCCATTTTAAGTCGAACAGCGAGCTATTAAATATTTAAAAAAAAACTTTTGAATTTTTATCCCATTATTGTAACGCAACGTAAGCCAAGGGACGCCACTACAATGGAAAAGGCAACTGTCAAAGGTTTTGCCAGATGGCACCACCATAGGTTGTACAGTCACCGGCAATAGTATCTTCCTACACGAAGGCCGCAAAACTATGTGACACGCTCTTATTTGTAGGGCCATAAGAGCGTATCACATATTTTTGCGGCCTTCGTGTATGCTGCTGTACTTGTATACCGCTGACTGTACTTGTCACTTTTTCAAGCCAGAAAAATAATTACACTTTTGGCAGATAGGTACAACCTGTGTTGATGCCATCTGTAAAAAGCTTCGACCGGCCAACGCCATTTGATTAAGCATCAAATCAATCCTACCAATTGTACCTACGCCGCAAGACATTGAAAGTTGAAACAGTGAAACAGTGGAATAGGCATGTTGAATTTTTTTCATGTTATGGTATCAATCGATTCGTTTTGTTGTGAGGATCAAATGTCTATATGAGGCCAATTGCGTTAAAGCAAGACAAAAGTCAGAAATGAGACTTAATAATAATAATAATAAATACTCTTTATTGCACACCTCATACAGTTACAAGCACAAATTTTACAATTAGATAAATTTAGGTACAGGTAACAACAGGCGGTCTTATCGCTAATGAGCGATTTCTTCCAGACAACCTTTGGGTAGTGGAGACTAGAGAAAAACAATAAGCAGTAGGTGGTGCATAGAAACAAAAGAGACGAAATAGATAACACAGCACATTCATATGAATATACATACTTAAATAAATACAAAATAAACATACATATACGTACATATATACATATATAATACACACAATAAGAAACAACAGTGTCAACTTAAAAACCTAAGGAAGAGATAAATAGTATTCCTTAAGTTGCGATTTAAAGCTACCAATAGATTGCGCGCGTTTAATGTTGAGAGGGAGAGAATTCCACAAACGAACGGCCTGGAACGTAAATGAGCAATTATAAAATTTGGAAGATGAAGATGGCACTTTTAGGAGCAATTTTTGAGAGGATCTAATAGAATTAAGATAAGAGAAACGCTCTTTGAGGTAGCGGGGAGTTGCAGGGTTAAAAAGTATAGAAAAGAGTAAAGAAAGTATGTGAGAGTTACGGCGGTGACGGATAGGGAGCCATTTGAGTTGAGAACGAAAACTAGAAACATGGTCGAATTTGCGTAATCCGAAAATGAACCGAATGCAGGCATTTTGAATACGCTCAAGCTTATTAAGTTGCTCCTCGGTTAGGTCTAAATAGGAGATATCTGCATAATCAAGAATGGGGAGAAGTAACGACTGAGCAAGCGCAATTTTAGTAGCATTTGGCAGGAAATTCCGGAGCCGTCTGAGAGACCCTATGGCAGCAAACATCTTCCTGCTCACTTCACTCACCTGAGGCACCCATGATAGACAACGATCCATGATTACGCCAAGATTTTTCACTTGGTTGGAAAAAGGAATTTGGATACCATCGAAGACTATCGGAGGGAGCCTGAGAAAGTCAATTTTGGAGATTTGTTTAGCGCTACCCATCACAATTACCTGTGACTTTAGGGGGTTTACTTTTAAACCGTAATTTTGACTCCAATTTGATATGCGGAGCAGATTAAGATTCGTGGCTTCTAAAACTGAATTGAGATCACTATGCATACCCTGCGAATATATTTGAAGGTCGTCGGCATAGAGGTGATACGAAGAGGAGAGATCAAGAGTTATGGAATTAATGAAGATAGAAAATAAAAGAGGAGACAGCACACCACCCTGTGGAACACCAGCTGATGTGCTGCACCAGGAAGAACACGAAGAATCTAGTTTTATTCTTTGCCGACGACCAACCAAATAGCTGCGGAACCAGTCAATCGCTGCAGCCGATATGTTAAGAGACTGTAAGAACGCGAGCAAAATGTCAAAATCGACCGTGTTAAAGGCATTACTGAAATCTAGAAGTGCAAGAACTGTAAGCTTCTGGTCATTCATACCCAAACGGATGTCATCGGTAACCTTGACAAGAGCCGAGGTAGTACTATGGCCCGGACGAAAACCAGATTGAAGTGGGTTTAGGAGGTCATTTCTATTCAGGAAGGAAGTTAGTTGCTGATACACTAGCCGTTCGAGGACTTTGGATAGGAAAGGAAGAATGGAGATGGGGCGATAGTCAGAGAAGGAACTGGGGTTGGATTTTTTGGGTAAAGGAATAATATTGGCATCCTTCCACAGACTGGGAAAAGTACTTGATGAAATGGAAAAATTCAGAATACCGGTGATAATAGGAACAAACAAATCAAGGAGAGGGAGTATCATATTTCGGCTAACACAGTCAACACCAACGGCGTTAGAAGTGATATTCAATATACCCTTCCTAACATCACTCTCACAGAAATGGCTAAAATAGAAAGAAGAGAAATCTAAGGCAGGAAGTGATGAAAGATGATGAAGTGAGTTAGATTTCTTAGGACCACTGAAACAGGTGGACGATGAAAAATGCTGGTTAAGCTGGTCAACGCTAATATTGTTTAAATTGGTTGCCTGTTGAGATTTGCCAACTCCGAGACCTTTCAAAAATTTCCACACTTTGGCTGGATTTCCATCTTCAACAGAACTGTGAATATGACGCCTCTGAGCATCTCGACATATAGTGCTACAGCGATTGCGCAGGGTATGATATTTAAGTTTATTTTTCTCAGAGTTGTTAGCCTTATACTTAGATTTAGATTGATTCTTCCTCTCTATAAGGGCTTTAATATCCTCAGTGAGCCAAGGAGCAGGGAGATGCTTGACTTTTATTGCACGAACAGGAGCATGAGCGTCATAAAGTTGTATGAGGAGCGAATTAAAGAGAGAAACTTGATCGTCTACCGAACCCGCTCGAGCGATACTGCTCCAACCGATTGTTAAAGCGTCATCTCGAAGCTTTTCCACATTTAATCCACTAAATTGCGCTGCAAAAGAATTTTTGATTTAGATTTGGGAGGACGAATTTTGTAAGAGAGATAGAGCAGATCATGATATGAGAAGGCATCCGCGGAGTATTGTCCAAATTTAGACACATGAGAAGTCGAAGAAACTAAAGTTAAATCAAGAAGAGAAGGCGAGCAATTTGGAAAATAGTGTGTGGCGTCTGAAGGGAGAATAGTTAGATTGCATGCATCTACCAGGGATTTAAGGCGCCGGGATCGACTGTCATCCTTCAGAAGACACGTATTTAGATCTCCCATAAGAATGTGATGATTATAAGAAGGCATAAGGTCCTCGAGAAGTTTCTCAAGAGAATCAAAGTAATTAACGTGAAGGGAGGGGGAATAAAAAACACCAAGTAAAAGTTTGGAATGAGAGAGGGAAACGTCGAGAAACATATACTCTGCGGCATCAGAAGTAGAAGAGCTGGCAGATACATTAACAATTGAATAGGGGATGTAAGAACGAAGGTAAATCGCAACTCCACCGCCACCTCTTCCAAGGCGGTCGTGCCGAATTAAATTGAAACCAGGTAAAGAGTAAGACGTTGAAGGCAAAGCTGGTCTGAGCCACGATTCGGAAATTAAAATACCATGAATGTTCTTAATGTCAAAAGAGAGTAACATATCGCTGTAATGTGCAGGAATACTTTGCGCATTTAAATGCACAACGTTAAAATTTTTAGGTACATCATTAAACTGAGATTCCAGAATGTCGTGAAGCGAAGGAGGCAAACTATGGAAACTGTCTTCACTTACACTATCTAAGGAGGAAAAAGATAAATACTGATCACTGTTATCACTGAAAGGCACCTGAAAAATATATATAAAGTTAAAAATATAATAAGTATATAATAAGTGTATACTAATATTCAATAAATATAAAAATATATACAGTAAAAACTAAACAAAAACTCCACAATCTACCCGCCAGCAGCAAATAAAGAAAGAAATACACTTATAAAGAAACGGAAGTTCAATTTAAAAATACATGTTGGCTTCAGATTCGACAGGCATTAAGTTATATCACAAAACTAAGGAAATAATTAACTAAGAAAAACGGAACGTAATTTAATAAGGAAATATTTAACTTGGTAAAGCGGACCGCAATTTAACAGTTGGCAACACTATACCTGCCATCCGTCAGCACACATGTCAACTGTCAATGTCAGTTGGAACTTGGCAAAGTGACATTTAAAGTTAGCAATGAAGTTATTAGAATTAATTTATAATATTTACGGGAGACTATTAAAGAGGGTATACAACAAATAACAGTGATTACACGTCGAAATAGAAAAGCGTCAAGCAGTATAACCCGAACAAATACAGAAGAAAGCTACACTATGTACATACTAAGGCTTCAATTTGGCAGCCGCACGTCTGGGCTTTATCTGTTTCTCCGGTTTCTCGGCTTTGCTGCAATTATCTGCCTTGGGAGGAGCATCTACGCTTGGGGTCGGAGTCACAGGCTGCTCTGGCGCATCCGAGATCGCCTTAAGCTCTGCAAGGCTCACCACACGCCTGCGCACGTCGCTAGCATCCAAGACATGAACAACGCCGTCCCAGGTCCAACATCTTCTGACGCCAAACCGCTCCCGAGCTGCCATGAAGGTCTGCTGACGTGATTTGGTCAAGAACTCGGCTATCGTTACGCCGGAGCCTTTCAATGCCACCTTACCAAACCACACTTTATCACGGACGGCAGTCTCACAGAACTTCACCACAATAGCCCTGGGTTTGCTGCCTCTGCGACGGCCAAGTCGGTGGCTGCGCCTTATGTCATTTGCAGTCACGTCAGCCTTAACAGCTTTGAGCTGTTCAACTACAAGGGCCGTTGTGTCCTCTTTGTCAGCCTCCGGAACACCATGGATGACCAGCATCTTGCGTCGAGATCGCATTTCTATTTGATCGACCTGTTGAGCGATGAGCTCCACCTGCTTCTGGAGTATATTGAGAGAGTTCAAAACAAATGCTTTGAAGCTAGTGAAGTCCGCCGCTACTGCCTCAATACCGCTCCCAGGGTTGCTTGAGCCCGCTTTGTCCAAATTACTCTGCATCTCAGCCATCCTGGCATTGAAGGTTTTAGTGAGCTCCGCAATTGATCCTTGGATTGAGTTGATGTCCGACATAGTGTGTTGATGTTGACAGTTGAAGTAGGTGAAAGTGCAAAAATCAATGTAACTTCCTGGAGAAATGCTTGAATACTACTGGTAGGTAAACTATATTATCTAACCATCAATTTTATTGTTTCAAAGTATCCAAATTACTTTTAATTCTATTTTTTCTAATAAAATATGTGAACAGTGATGTGGTTCGTTTTATTCACCTACCCGTGTACCATACTTAAATTAAAGTATGAGATTTACATTTGTTTCTCAAAACGCTCTTAACAAAATGACGTGCAAAACTGACGTCACGATCAAATAGTCGCCATGTTTAAAGTATGGTACTAAAAGAGTAACAAACTTGGCAGCTGCACTGTCCCATCTGGACCTCACAGCACTCACTGGATTTTCTTCATCATCTACTTCCCCACTAGTACTACCCCAGATAAGAAATGCCTATCCATTGACATGTAGCCATACGATAAATAAAAAGTAAAGTATGGAAAAAATATGAATTTTTTTTTTCAGTGAAATCTTGCGTTTATGTATATGGTTGCGATACAATTTATTTTAGAGTAAAATGTAAAAAATCGAATTAGTAGGTACTTTAAACAATCGAAAAATATTGAACCATTTCAATAGATTTTTTAAGTTTCACTTTATTTGTATATATTAATCATTTGGCATCCCATCAACTATATTTTATGCATAATTCAACATGTGTCAATGTCATCATCCCTATTGCGTCCTTATGAAAGTAAAGTGGCCTTGGCCAGAATATTATGGTGATATTCCGTGTTAAATGGGTCCCCTGCGCCTACTGACGGTTGACTAATGTCGTCTTTTATCTCTTAGATCCGAGGCATGAATACGTGTGTATGTTGACTGTACCTACATACAACTACTATGTAGTTGTATGTAGGTACAGTCAACGCCAAAAATATGTATACAATTTTCTGCAAAAGTGTAAACATATTTCTGCCATTGACCGTACCTAAATGTGAAAGCCTGTTTACAGAATGTATGTCGTTATGTATACTAGTTTCGCTCGCTACATCCTCCGTGTAGTCACATAAAACTTTTAACCCCTTATCACCCCCTTGGAGGTTCAATTCCTAAAATTCTTTAATAGTGGCTACGCTATGACATTTGTAGAATAATGTATGTAATTATTCATTTAAATTGTAAGTAAGCTTATACTATCTATCCGTAATAGCAGAAAGTATATATTTAATAGAGCAACACAGTTTAAAGGCCTGCTAGCCTAGTCGGTAGTGACTCTGCCTACGAAGCAGGAGGTCCCGGGTTCGAATCCTGGTCAGGGCATTTATTTGTGTGTTTATCACAGATTAGACCATTTGTACCTGAGTTATGGATGTTGTCTATGTATTTAAGTATTTATCAATATCTATCTATTATATATATCGTCGTCTAGTACCCATAACACAAGCTTTATTGAGCTTACCGTGGGCCTAGGTCGATTTGTGTAAGATTGTCCTATAATATATTTATTAAAAAAAAAAAGTAAGAACTTTTTGAGGCTCAAGTCTGAAGAGCCATCTGATCGAGAGCAAACCAAAGTTACCGTAGTAATACCGTAATAATAGTAACGCTATAAATTACTAGATGGCGCTGTACTCTCTGCTCTATATTATACGGTAACTTTAGTTTGTCTCGTTCAGATGGCGCTTCAGACTTGAGACTTGGAGCCTGAAAAAGTTCTTAAGACTATGCCGCTCTATTAAATATATAGTCTCTGGTAATAGTGACTGTTTGCATGCTTATAAAAAAGTGAGATACACCATACCAATCTGTAATGTCCACCATACCAGTCTGTATAGTATGATTTATTAAGATGTCGGAATTGGAGGTAAAACTCTTCAGTACGATTCCAACATCTTAAAAAATTACCACTATACCTAAGATTATCTACGCCACATGTGACTACAGAGTTATACAACTTGTTTTTTTTTTGCTTTAATTGCAAGGGTACAGAAGACACCAGTTCTGAAATAATCTATAGTTAATTTTAGCTTTGTGATTGTGTAAACCTCCATTAAATTATTTTTGTAGTCTGAGATACCACAATAACTGATGCACCTGTGTGTAATACGTCAATAAAATATGCTTCCTTTGTATCTCGGAGTATTTATGTTCAAAATTACATTGACATGTCATAATTTTCAATTGTTTGGTTCAGTTAATCAGAATACCCTAATACCCGAGTTACATCAGTGACCGATATCACAATTATAGAATTTTTTTTTGAATTAATTATGTCAATTCGTTTCCTTAATCGTAACTAACCATATGCTGAAATTAAAGCAAATAAAATAACACGCTGTATACATGGTGCCCGCGAGGAAACGGAAAAAAATTAACCACGCATTCCTGAGGTCATAAGAAGGAAAAAACATTATACAAGTTTAGGTGAATTCCACCTAAAAAAAAAAATTTTTTTTTTTACTTTTTGAATGTTTTTATACATAATAAGTAAAATGTTCTTGGAAAAATTATCGATTAATAAAAATTGGTGCATTTTTTTTCCTAAAAACTAGTTTATTCAAAGTGTTACTTGTCACTTTCATATATGTCAATAAGGATGTCTAGACTAGGTCTCACTGCTAGGTGACATTGCCATCAAAACGGGGTTTTGCACTGAAACACAATAAAAAATATTATTTTTTTAAATTGGTATTAACTCTGAAACTAGGCGAATTTCAAAAAAGTTTATATAACAATTTTATCTCTAAATACAATCTAGAATATACTGTTAAAATCTTTCCGTTTCCTCGCGGGCACGTTGTATAAATTAGTTAATATGTAAAAGTCATATGCGGGTCGTGATCAAAAGTTCAGAGCTTCGAGAGATTTGCAGGAAAGATACGCAGTCGCACTATCTCTGCTAAAGTTCGTAGTGTCATCTCTTTCTAGGACTATATTTAACAGGCGGCTAAGTAATAGATGACTATGTTTGTTATATCTGCCACCCTGAATCAAGGAAAAAACATTGATAAATGTATAATTCAAAATTCATAAACTCTACTAAGTAATTAGTATTAAAATTTATCTTAAAATATAATTAAACCCTAAGCCTAATATAATTTTCTATATCTCTATATTCTGGGATCAATGTTTAATGAGATATCGAGGAAATACGATAAACACTTGTTTAAACATTCGGAGCTAATATTTACGAAAGTATTAGTTTTATCCAACAATTGTTTTAGAATACACTTATTTTTTTTAAAAGACCTATCCAACGATATCCCACACATTAGGGTTGGAGTAAAAAATATATTTACCCCCCCCAATCCATGTGTACCTGTACCCGAAAAAATAATATTTTTTCAGATTTTGTTTTAAAACTTTGCTGGCGTGAATGAAACACATACTCGTAACCTAACCCAAGGCGGTAAAAACTGGGTTGATTTGAAACAACTACACAGGTGAAGTCACGGGAGAAGGCTATGGTTTACCTATGTCAAGACCTCAAAGAGTCAGCTTGTGCTGACGACGATTTAGCCGTCCTCCTTTATATTAATGGGTCGCCAACGCGCATGTGACACCTCAGGAGTTGCAGGCGTTCAAATGCTACGGTAGGCTACTTCTTAGGCGCCGTCGTGGTATAAAAAGTAAAAAAGACATTTCTATTATTTTATATAGCGTTGCTCATTAGTGCAATGGAGGCATACACGTGCGCACCAACTTGTTTCCTATACAATTTAAATAAATAAATAATAATAAATGAATATTATAGGACAATCTTACACAAATCTACCTAGGCCCACAGTAAGCTCAATAAGGCTTGTGTTATGGGTACTAGACGACGATACGGTACGAACGACGAAAGTTACCGTAGTAATACCGTAATAATAGTAACGCTATACATTACTAGATGGCGCTGTACTCTCTGCTCTATATTATACGGTAACTTTAGTTTGTCTCGTTCAGATGGCGCTTCAGACTTGAGACTTGGAGCCTGAAAAAGTTCTTAAGACTATGCCGCTCTATTAAATATATAGTCTCTGGTAATAGTGACCGTTTGCATGCTTATAAAAAAGTGAGATACACCATACCAATCTGTAATGTCCACCATACCAGTCTGTATAGTATGATTTATTAAGATGTCGAAATTGGAGGTAAAACTCTTCAGTACGATTCCGACATCTTAAAAAATTACCACTATACCTAAGATTATCTACGCCACATGTGACTACAGAGTTATACAACTTGTTTTTTTTTTGCTTTAATTGCAAGGGTACAGAAGACACCAGTTCTGAAATAATCTATAGTTAATTTTAGCTTTGTGATTGTGTAAACCTCCATTAAATTATTTTTGTAGTCTGAGATACCACAATAACTGATGCACCTGTGTGTAATACGTCAATTAAATATGCTTCCTTTGTATCTCGGAGTATTTATGTTCAAAATTACATTGACATGTCATAATTTTCAATTGTTTGGTTCAGTTAATCAGAATACCCTAATACCCGAGTTACATCAGTGACCGATATCACAATTATAGAATTTTATTTAAAATTAATTACGTCAATTCGTTTCCTTAATCGTAACTAACCATATGCTGAAATTAAAGCAAATAAAATAACACGCTGTATACATGGTGCCCGCGAGGAAACGGAAAAAAATTAACCACGCATTCCTGAGGTCATAAGAAGGAAAAAACATTATACAAGTTTAGGTGAATTCCACCTAAAAAAAAAATTTTTTTTTTTTACTTTTTGAATGTTTTTATACATAATAAGTAAAATGTTAATCTTGAAGCAAATCAAATTATTTTGTTGAATATTTTTTGATTTGCAATTTTTAAGTAGTTACACTACTATATATAAACTGAAAATAGATGTCATATACTTCAGAAAAAGTGACCAAACCCTCCGGTGTCCGAGGCCAGATTTGAACTGGCGTCTTCAGCTTTCGCGGCTGACGTCCTGACCACTAGACCACCCGGTCACGGCGGAACTTGACAAATTTTCTCATGTATATGCAATCTCTGAATTTGAAACGGCTAGGCGCCGTTGACCATACTCTAAGGGCATGCGCAGTACGTGCTTGCACCTCCTATCCGAATCTCTTACGTGATTCTGGTATAGCGAGAGAGATGGTGCTGCCATCTATGAATCTTGAAGCAAATCAAATTATTTTGTTCAATATTTTTTGATTTGCAATTTTTAAGTAGTTACACTACTATATATAAACTGAAAATAGATGTCATATACTTCAGAAAAAGTGACCAAACCCTCCGGTGTCCGAGGCCAGATTTGAACTGGCGTCTTCAGCTTTCGCGGCTGACGTCCTGACCACTAGACCACCCGGTCACGGCGGAACTTGACAAATTTTCTCATGTATATGCAATCTCTGAATTTGAAACGGCTAGGCGCCGTTGACCATACTCTAAGGGCATGCGCAGTACGTGCTTGCACCTCCTATCCGAATCTCTTACGTGATTCTGGTATAGCGAGAGAGATGGTGCTGCCATCTATGAATCTTGAAGCAAATCAAATTATTTTGTTCAATATTTTTTGATTTGCAATTTTTAAGTAGTTACACTACTATATATAAACTGAAAATAGATGTCATATACTTCAGAAAAAGTGACCAAACCCTCCGGTGTCCGAGGCCAGATTTGAACTGGCGTCTTCAGCTTTCGCGGCTGACGTCCTGACCACTAGACCACCCGGTCACGGCGGAACTTGACAAATTTTCTCATGTATATGCAATCTCTGAATTTGAAACGGCTAGGCGCCGTTGACCATACTCTAAGGGCATGCGCAGTACGTGCTTGCACCTCCTATCCGAATCTCTTACGTGATTCTGGTGGTTGGTGGTATTCAGTTCAAATCTGGCCTCGGACACCGGAGGGTTTGGTCACTTTTTCTGAAGTATATGACATCTATTTTAAGTAAAATGTTCTTGGAAAAATTATCGATTAATAAAAATTGGTGCATTTTTTTTCCTAAAAACTAGTTTATTCAAAGTGTTGCTTGTCACTTTCATATATGTCAATAAGGATGTCTAGACTAGGTCTCACTGCTAGGTGACATTGCCATCAAAACGGGGTTTTGCACTGAAACACAATAAAAAATATTATTTTTTTAAATTGGTATTAACTCTGAAACTAGGCGAATTTCAAAAAAGTTTATATAACAATTTTATCTCTAAATACAATCTAGAATATACTGTTAAAATCTTTCCGTTTCCTCGCGGGCACGTTGTATAAATTAGTTAATATGTAAAAGTCATATGCCGGTCGTGATCAAAAGTTCAGAGCTTCGAGAGATTTGCAGGAAAGATACGCAGTCGCACTATCTCTGCTAAAGTTCGTAGTGTCATCTCTTTCTAGGACTATATACAGGCGGCTAAGTAATAGATGACTATGTTTGTTATATCTGCCACCCTGAATCAAGGAAAAAACATTGATAAATGTATAATTCAAAATTCATAAACTCTACTAAGTAATTAGTATTAAAATTTATCTTAAAATATAATTAAACCCTAAGCCTAATATAATTTTCTATATCTCTATATTCAGTAGGCCTAGCACATGAGTGTATCGACAGTATCTCGCGGTCGAGATAGACATCTGTCACTGTCTAACTGTATTCATCAGAAAGTGACAGATGTCTATCTCGACCGCGAGATACTGTCGATACACTCATGTGCTAGGCCTACTGGGATCAATGTTTAATGAGATATCGAGGAAATACGATAAACACTTGTTTAAACATTCGGAGCTAATATTTACGAAAGTATTAGTTTTATCCAACAATTGTTTTAGAATACACTTATTTTTTTTAAAAGACCTATCCAACGATATCCCACACATTAGGGTTGGAGTAAAAAATATATTTATTCCCCACTCCATGTGTACCTGTACCCGAAAAAATAATATTTTTTCAGATTTTGTTTTAAAACTTTGCTGGCGTGAATGAAACACATACTCGTAACCTAACCCAAGGCGGTAAAAACTGGGTTGATTTGAAACAACTACACAGGTGAAGTCACGGGAGAAGGCTATGGTTTACCTATGTACAGACCTCAAAGAGTCAGCTTGTGCTGACGACGATTTAGCCGTCCTCCTTTATATTAATGGGTCGCCAACGCGCATGTGACACCTCAGGAGTTGCAGGCGTTCAAATGCTACGGTAGGCTACTTCTTAGCCGCCGTCGTGGTATAAAAAGTAAAAAAGACATTTCTATTATTTTATATAGCGTTGCTCATTAGTGCAATGGAGGCATACACGTGCGCACCAACTTGTTTCCTATACAATTTAAATAAATAAATAATAATAAATGAATATTATAGGACAATCTTACACAAATCTACCTAGGCCCACAGTAAGCTCAATAAGGCTTGTGTTATGGGTACTAGACGACGATATATATAATAGCTAAATATTGATAAATACTTAAATACATAGAAAACATCCATAACTCAGGAACAAATATCTGTGATAAATACACAAACAAATGCCCTGACCAGGATTCGAACCCGGGACCTCCTGCTTCGTAGGCACGGTCACTACCGACTGGGCTAGGAGGCCGTTGTAAATAGTGTGTCGTATTCTATCTTTCAAATAAATAAACAACATACATTATAATTTTAAACAAAAAAAACCCGACTTCACTTAGACTCCACCTTTCCAAAAGGAAATGCCCGATCTACTGTAAAAAACATTGAAATCACTGTAGGTGTGCCTATAATATTTGAAGAAATCCCTCGATTTCTCCAAGATCCCAGATCAGATCCTGACCTGATGACAATGGGACCAACTGTGAAGTACTCTTTCAAAAAAAAACTGTCCAGCCGTGTTCGAATAACCGGTGAACATACAACAAACAAAATAGAACAAACAAAGATCTCGACGAATTGAGAACCTTTTCCTTCGAAATCTTGAAGTCGGTTAAGAACACAATCTATCCCTTTGACAACGCCGGCCCAAGCGGCCAAATACGACCCAATCAAAAATAGACGCTAGGCGCTACGCCTCGTTAATTGCCGTTTCACCACGCTAACCAATGCTACGAACTTCTACGGCGTAGCAGGCTTTGTCTACCAACATATTGGTCTATCTTGGGCCGTACCGTATTCTAACTTTAAAACACGTTTAGACACGATCCTACTTAACTCCAATGCCTTGATAATAGGCATGGTGAAATTTTTTCATGTATGGTATCACAACTAAAACTAACAGCATCTTAAGTTACTCCGTGGTGATGGCGCACGTATCTGTGCCTAGGGTTTCTGGTTTCTCGACCCATTTTTATTCTCGAGTTTCGAGAATTGCCGACCCCTATTTCTCGAGTTTTCTCGAGTCTCGAGTCTTTTTTGAAACCGTTAAATATTGTTTTAATAAAACAAAAACAAACAAATTCATTAGTATTTTTAGAGTGTTTAGGTTTCGGCTTAAATATCATTGATTTCGGAGGCTCTTCATAGGTTAATATAGATAGAAGATAGGAGGTTATAATAGGTTCTGACACATATGTCAAAGTTATTTTATGAATGTTTTTTTACTCGAGAATTCTCGAGTTCCGGTATTCAAAGGTTATCAGGAGGTCCCTGGTCAGGGCATTTATTTGTGTATTTGTCACGGGTATTTTATTCCTGAGTTATGGACATTTTCTATGTATTTAAATATTTATATGCTATACAGGGTGGAAAGATAAGTCGGGCCCTAGAGGGAAACTACCTTAAAACCTTGAGATAGCACAATTCGCTCAAAGGAAACATTCTTTTATTTTTCCTAAAAACTAAAACTGCATTCACAGTTTTTTTCTTAATTTTCACTTTTTTCCATACTAAGTGTAAGAAAAATATTATTATTATTATTAATGGGTTCTCTTGTGCCCCAAACTTGATTGGTATTTAGAAGTTTTTATCTTCGTTTGAAACAGGATCGATTGGCATCAATTGTCATAAAAAATTATTTATGGCAAAAATTACAAAATAAATACTTTTTTTGAAAACTGTACTCTTTTCCAAAAATTTGTAAATGCAGTTATGTCCCTTTAAAGAAATTAAAGAATGTTTCCCTTCAGTGAATTGAGCTATCTCAACGTTTTAAGGTAGTTTTCCTCCAAGGCCCGACTTATCTTTCCACCCTGTATACATATCTATTATATATATGTCGTCGTCTAGTACCCACAACATAAGCCTTATTGAGCTTACTGTGGGACTAGGTTGATTTGTGTAAGATTGTCCCATAAAGGGCCATAATATTATTTATTATTTATTGATTATTTTATTACTTAATATAGATCATAAAATCCCCTCTTAGACAGTAAATATTCATCATGCCCATGCATTCAAACAGTGTATAGAAAGATGCACTAAAAGTAATATCAAAACAAGTTTTTTAAAGTTCAAATGTCTCTCCGGATCCTCCGGGATAAGCAAAAATAAGGAGTGACAGGATGAGGGAAATAGTGATTAATGTACCCTTGTGTTACGGTATCTCAAAGGTGAAGGATAGTTTTGAAACTACACGTTATCAATTAAAGGTTTATTCAAACAAACATTGAGCTGTTACATAATATTCAAAATCATTACCAACCTTATACAAAGACGCCTCGTTCCGAAGTGCCAACTGTCAATCGTGACTGCCCGATAGTGACGTATCCATTCATTCACTATGACATTAAGCACAGTGTTGCAACTGGAATATTGATAGTCACGTTACAGTCGGCCATCCTTTAGGAACGAGTCTCTTCGTTCTAAGCCTTAGTCTATTTATCCAAGTCCGTTACAATCATAATACTAGTTAATTTCGAATTATACACTTATCTATCAAATACACAACTACCTATATAATAAAATAATTGTGATTATTGACATGAAGTATGAGAGTTATTCTCTCCAACTGCCATGCTGTCATATGTCTGCAATGTTTGAAGCCACTCCTGGGCGGTGAGTTCGTACACCAATCATGCCCGGTTCCAAACACTCTCCCTTATTGTCTACCTATTTACTTTTCAATCAAAAAGTCGTCAAATGACGAGATTTGAGCCACTCCTGGGCGACGAGTTCATACGCCAATCCTGCCCGACTCGATGTCTGCAATGTTTGAAGCCACTCCTGGGCGGTGAGTTCGTACACCAATCATGCCCGACTCAATGTCTGCAATGTCCTGGGCGGTGAGTTCGTACACCAATCATGCCCGACTCAATGTCTGCAATGTCCTGGGCGGTGAGTTCGGACACCAATCATGCCCGCCTTAATGTTCATCTATATCCCTGCTTCAATTATTATAATTTAATCAGTATATTCATAAATGCTACTTCCTTCACAACCTCACGGTTATGGAGCTTGAGCCAATCTTGGGCGCCGAGTCACACGCCAATCATGCCCGTCCCAAGCATCCATGGCTACTATCCTTCTATTTAGAATAATCATGTTTTTATTACATTTCGCAGATAATAATACTATCATATCAATATGATTCTAATATTTATTTGACAACATTTATGTAATTTACTCACTTCACTTCTCTACTATCTTACAAAATAGACCTTCGACATCTGTTCAATAGATATGTTCACATTATCAATCACACCTAGTCAGTATTTTTTTCTTCAATAGTGATGATGACTGGGGGCTAACTACATACCTTATATTAGAATCTCTTATTATCATCAAATTTATTTAATATGTTATGTACATCTTGTGACTACAAATCTATTCTTCATTGCTCCCATCATCTTCACTATTATCACTTGAAGAGCAAGCAGCGGAATTAAAACTAAGCCAAGGAAATATTTTGTCGATAGCGACGACTGTTTCATACCTAGCTCCCTTTTTAGTTAACGGGGTATCCTCCACAAGAAATCGATTGTTAGGTAAAACCTTCTTTATTTTATAAAGACCTTTACATTTTGCCTCTAGCTTTTTAGACTGTCCTGGTTCCGTCACTACTGCCCTCGCAATTCTCACTAAGTCGCCCTCTTTGTATATAGTGCTTTGTTTTTTGTTTTTATCATATCGCTCTTTTGTTTTATTTTGACTTTCTTTTATTTTATCCGAAGCTTCAGACCGAATGTCCGTTAGTGTTTTGTTTTCTACGTCCTGATTTTCAATATCATCCATAATTTCATTCAATATGCCTTGTGACGGGTTTGTGATAGTCCTACCAAATAATAGTTCGGTTGGGGTTTTCTTTGTAACGTCATGGACTGTTGTGTTCAATCCTAACTGTACATCTGGGAGTAAATCTTCCCAAGTATTTTTGTTTTTACCATGCACCATAGAACCAAGGGCAGATAAGATCGTCCTGTTGTAACGTTCGACCTGCCCATTGGCTCTTGGTGAAGCGACGGCATTTAGAACGTGTTTCGTACCTATCGACTGTAAAAAGGTTTTAAAGTTCTTACTTGTGAAACTTGTGCCCCTGTCTGTTATTAACCGTGTCGGGGACCCAAAATAACTGAAAAGCGTTTTAAGAGCTCTAATGCTTTCCTCTAAAAACCTCTTCTACTTTTCGGGAAAGGACCAAGATGGTCGGCATGGAGTGTGTGAAAGGGAACCTCAACCTTTGGGATTGGGTGCAGTAGTCCTTCTCGCGAGCCTGCTGGCAACTTATGATGGGCACACTCGAGACAAGCAGACACATATTTTTTTATAAATTTACGCATTTTTGCAAACCAAAATAAGAAGCGTATACGCTCTAGCGTTTTCTCAAAGCCGAAATGGCCCACACTATCATGATTAGCTTTTAAAAGTTGCCAACGCACTCCTTTCGGGACTACCCACCTCGTTCTCCAATCCTTGAGTACGCGAAAGACACGTCCATTTTTAAGCGTGTAGTCTTTATGGATACTAACAATCTTGGGTGTCTCCGAGTCTTCCAGGATATCCTTAATACGCTTAATGTCGTCGTCAGAGGACTGCACAGTGGTTATCCAATCCTCAGTTCCAATTGACAAGACATCTAATGTGTGAATTGACTCAGGATCCACTGATACAGGTCCCCTGCTGAGGGCATCAACGTGTGACATCCTTTCACCAGGACGGTATTCAATAGTGCGATCAAATTCTAGGAACTGTATCCACCAGCGGGATATGCGTGGAACAAGGTCTCTCTTAGTGAAAGTTGACCGTAAGGCGTTACAATCACTAACTATAGTGAACTTTATACCGATAAGATATGTACGGAATTCACTAAGTGAGCTAACGACCGCGAGTGTCTCAAGTTCAAATGAATGTAACTTCATCTCATCGGGTTGAGTCTGACGGCTATAGTAAGCGACAGGCCGCCAGGCATCAGATTGTTTTCTTTGCATTAGTATGCCTGCAACGCCGTACTTGCTTGCGTCTGTGTGTAACTGTGTCTCTGCGGTGTGATCATATAACGCTAGAACAGGTCTGTCTGCTAGTTTGTTTTTTATGTTTTGAAAGGCTTGGGTTTCCACGTCACTCCACTTCCAAGGCGTATCCTTCTTTAGAAGGTTCGTCAAGGGCCTCGCTATCACAGCAAATTCTCTAACGAACCTTCTGAAGAAGCTTGCGAGTCCGAGAAACCTCCTAACTTCATATTGATTAGTCGGGGTTGGGAACTTGGCTACAGCTTCAGTTTTTGATAGTCCCGGCCTTATACCATTCTTATCTATCTAAAAACCAAGAAAATCGATTTTCTCTGGGAAGAAATTACATTTTTCCATTTTCAAAGTGAACCCTGCTCCTATCAACAAGCCCAGTACTTCCTTAAGACGTTCAAGCCCTTCCTCAAAGGACTTGGATGGTATCAAAATGTCGTCCATATAAATGACGATATAACTAACTTTAGATTTACTAAGGACCTTATGGATAGCCCTCTGAAAAACTGCAGGCGCATTCGCCAGCCCGAATGGCATCCGGTTGTACTCGTATAAACCGTCAGGTGTGATAAAGGCAATTTTCTCACGTGAGTTCTCTGCTATTGGTATTTGATGATAGCCTGAGGCTAAATCTAATGACGTGAATAACGACTGGCCAGAAAGTTGATCTAATAAATCCTCTATGTGTGGTAAGGGATAATGGTCTCGTTTGGTGCGGCCATTGAGAGCGCGATAGTCCACACACAGACGCTTTTCTCCCGACTTATTTTTGACCAATACGATCGGGCTAGCATAAGGAGATTGGGATTCACGCATTATTCCATGATCCAACATGTCACCGACCATATCCTGTACTAACTTACGCTCAGAATGAGCCAAACGATACGGTCTATAGACTACTGGGGTATTGCCTTTAAGCTGAATCTCCATCTCAGTTACGGTAGTAAATCCTAAGTTATGCATTCCGGTTGAAAAACAGTCCTTGAACTGACTAAGTAACTCTTCGCATTGACGTTTTTGATTATCAGTCAATTGTTCACCGCACTTGGGGATCACAGATTCCGGAGGAAGTATGTCGCTTGAAATATGTAAAACGCTCTTACTATTATCTATGAACCTAGCGCGGGTAATAAGTATATTTTCCTTAAAGTGCAAAGGTACAGAGCTAACATTCTGAATAACTAAGTTGCAGCTAACACCTCTGACTTGGTATTCACCTGGCATCAGATAATATTCCTGGCCTGCAGGACCCCTGACCGACCCATTCACATAAATATTACCATGGCATGATAAGTTAGACTTCGCTGGGATAGATGTCATTTCCCCTACGTCTATTGAAATATCGCAGGTTGTGTGTAATTCTATTTTCAAATCATCCGCATCATCCGATCGTTTAAACTTTAATTCTGTGGGTGATTTAATAATTGTCAACGTAGGTCTCTCCGTATAACTATGTCCGAGTAGGACGTTGCATTTTATCAGATGGTCATCTACTATAAATACTTCAACATTTCTTTCTAGAATACCCTGAACCTCTATATCGGCTAAAGTAAAACCTAATGGTAAGTATGGCACATTACCTAGTCCCGTTAGGTAAGGGCCCGTGACGTGCTTCCAAGTTAAGCCCATGTGTAAAGCAGCATTGTTAGTAATCAGAGTAGCCTCACTTCCTAAGTCCACGTGGCCTATTATGGGAGCACCGTTCACGTTTATTAAAATTTTATATTTGTTACTAGTGCTTTCAGACACTGAAACTCTAAGAACCTGCTTTTCTTTAGGTATGTTTTCTTTTGTTTTTGGACAATCTAAAGAATCATGGCCAATGAAGTTACAAGTAGTACACTTTATCAGAGGTTTAGGACATTTAAAACTAGGATGACCTACGCCTTGACAATTAAAGCACTTAATAGCTCCCTTCTGGCCATTGTTTTTAGACGCGCCACCTGTGGTATCGATGGATCTCAGTAAATTATTATTTGTGTTACCTAGACGCTTATCACGGTTCGAATTATTTGTATTATCTAATCGATTTCTGTTACTGGATTTCACTGTTTTAAAGAACTCTAGTACATCCTCAGGCCTGTCAAATTTAGCTGCCTGGGCGCCTACGCGCACACCTCTATCATCAATAGCATAAAGTAAGCAGTCCACGGCTTGCTTTCCAAATATCTTACATCTATTTAAGAGATTAATTTAAAAAAAATAATACATTTCAAATGATTCTCCAGGGCGTACCCGTCCATTAAGCATGCCTGTTAGAAGTTCAGTATAATTAGGTACATGCATGAAGTTTAAATTTTAACGAAATATTTTTTATTACGATGGTTATTGCCATAATGTTATGCTACAAACACATTTTTTTAATTTAGTTAACATTTATTTGCTTAAAATAATACATAAAAAGTGTAAAAATTTCGCGCAAAAACCTAATAATCTAAACGCAACGCTATTGGTCGAACGTACTCGTGACGTCACATACTTGACAGATTTGATATTTTGTTCGTGGCAGACACTGAATTTAGACGAAAACTGATTAAAAATTGTTTCTGTGGTGATTTAGCAGCTTTTTGCGGTTATAATTCAAATATCGGCACTTAAAGACGAATTTGAGGTAAGCATTATGCTGGGTTTCCATTGGGTTTCAATAAGTTTGCTCTTAAATAAAATGTCCTCCATTGGTTCCTTACAAATACGTCAAGCTAGTTTTATTTAGAACTAACCTAGTTTGCATAAGTAAGATGATACTATACTTTTTAATGTGTTTGGTAAATGGTATATTTTAAGTAATCCGATGATTACAATATGCATTATACACTGTAATAAGTAGATTAAAGCTTAGTATCTGAACGAACGCTCGCTCGCTCTGCTCTGCTCTAGTCAGTTTCAGTTGTGCTGAGCTGGAGTGCGATTTTTGAATCTCACCAAGTGACTAATTCTCACCGATGTGAGTGATTTCCGAAATCACTCACATCGGTGAGAATTAGTCACTTGGTGAGATTCAAAAATCGCACTCCTGATGTCAAGTTAATGTCATTATCCTCAACTCAACTATGTCACCCAGATACTGCAGCACTGCCATTTCTCATTTATAATAATATAATACACAACAACGCAGGTACAATGACGGATAGCGGATTTGTAAAGACGCAACTGGACAATTTGCCGAATATAATGACATATATGATGTCGTCCTATTTCACCAATAATAACAATGTCAATGCCTGCCAAGATGAAAGGAGCGAAAACTGCAAGGTAATTATAACTTTTAATCTATTACTTACTTATTTATGTGTAATGATTTAAACTGGAAATCCAAAATAATAACCTATAAGTAACCTTGTCATTATTTTGAAACTGCTACTTAAACTTTTGTCCTACGTTTACATAAATTACCTACCTACTCCAAAAACCGTAACAGGCATGTGATGTGATCTTAGATGTGAAGAGTTATTGCATAATTATAATCATTATTTTCTTTGTGAATCACAGGTACTTGAAATGATGTTACAATAGACATAACATGACCATTGGCCATTGGCATAGCATACTTGCATGCTGAGATGGTGATATGTAAAAGCTAGAATCACCCCGGAGCTACCAAATCAAATATTGTACTGTAACACCACAGAAGGAAAAGTTACATCTGTTAACAGTGAAAACATTGTGCAGCACACTTGGGTAAGGATACATATTTGATTTTCATTTCTGTAAGGAGAGTAACTGACTGGCTAGAGCCATCTTATAGTAGGAGTTCGGCTTAGTGTTGTGAGCAAATGTGGTTAGGTTACCCGAGATAGATTAATTAAAATCTAAATTTTGATGGAGACACCCACCGCTGCTGCTTAATGCGCTTGTGTCCATTCCAGCCTCAGACATAACAAGGATATAGGAATGGTCTAATTATTAGAGCTATTATACATATAATTGTCATGTGAACTGATTTACCAGGGCATAGTTGTTTTTTTTGTTTTAAACATGCCAAATGTCCAATCCCATTTATGTCTGCATTACTGATGCTATATACATCCATATGGCAGTGTTTATAATAAATCTATGACTACAGTACAGTATCAGATTTATTGGAGCACCCAAGATGGTCACAAATATCTGAACAACGCCTGTCACGGTGATAAAGTCCATGATAAGATATTTTTGAGTACCTTGGTCGCTCTGGTATATTTGATAATAACTGTACAACAATATAGTTTAAGTTATCGGAAATTTTGTACACTAGCCCCACAGAAAGATATTAATTAGTTTATTATATTGTTTTAGGAAGAAGGCATGGCTACACCAGTGCAGCGGACCAACCAACAACTAGCATCAAATATTAATGCAAGAAACCCAAACTATCATCAGTTGGTACTAGCCTTAAATTGATTAAGGTCAAGGATATATGTAGTACTATTACAGAGTATATGTATTAAATAGAGATGCAATGTCTAAGAAATTTTTGAGGCTCCAAGTTGCCAAGTCTGAAGCAAGAGCAAGCAAGTTATTGAATGGACATTGTTAGTTTTATAAATTATTTGCAGATCATTTATCAAGTAATGTTAATTAAGATTTATGTGCAGTACCTAACCTATTAACTATTAACACCTAGTAACTATTTCTAACACTATCTTTCTAGCTGCTTACATGTACCTACCTACTACCCCTATTATTGAATAAAAATAAAACATATGTAAAATAGAAATCTTTTTATTATTAAACACAACCTGCATGTTTACTTATCCACAGTCTACCATTATTACCTTGTCTAATACAGATATTAAACTATGGTATGGGGGCTTCAACATGTAGAGCTCTCGGAGCCTATAGCAAAACTCCTTTCTTTAATCAAAGTGGAACTTTTACCACACTTTCCTTCATTATTTTATGTTGAACGTCATTTTCTGTATCCTCTTCGACCTGAAATGAATACATATTTTTATTTTACAAATCTGTACAAGAAAATAAGTCTTAAAAGAAAACCTTTCTTAATGTTAGTAGTTGGTACAATATCGTAATAATATGGTCCTATTGTTGGTAGGTAATCCTTAACTAGGTATAAAAAAAATGCAGCAGTACATAGAATATAAATTATAAACTTATATAGGTATGTGGTATATAACATATACAGTCGCCATCATTCTACATGCACTTTATCGCCTTGACAATATAGGCGTTGTTCAGATATTTGTGACCACATTGACCACACCGATATACCTGATGGCGAATTTACAAAGGAAAAATGTGACCTAGGCCTCCGGTACCCAGGGCTGAGATCGAACCAGCGTCTTCTGCATTCGCAGCAGACATTATATAATGACAAGGTACGCACCGTTCCCAGTGCACCTACACTTGCAAGTAACGTTATTAAGGTATATGTAATTGTAGACACATCATTACTCTAACTAGGTATAAATATATTTGAATACAAGATAAATAGTTATTTACTTACGTTGAAGCGATCTTCACAGCAATAAAAAGTCGTAGTCTTCTCATCATTTTGCACCATGGTTTACAAGTTTTCACGTCTTTCGGCAGATAAAAAACACCTTATTGGGTGCACTTATTATATTGTTCATGCACTTTGGCACTAGGTAATACCCGTATATAAGGGTTTTTTAGTTTCATCCATGGTTTAAGCGAATATAACTTTGAAATATTTGAAACACCAACTGAAGTAGGAACTAATCTCATACTAACTTGATACTAACCTATAAAATTTTGTGAGATGTGACGTCATCACAATCCGTCATTTTCGCGCCAAAAATTATGAGCGTTTCAACCGCTCAAACTTTTTTAAGATTTTCAATATTTGTTTATTAAATATCGAAAAGCTTTTTGAACTAATTTTTGTTTTTTCTAGTGTTAAAACAATGCAAACAGTTAAATAAAAAAATAAAATTACTTCATGCATGTACTCAATTTTCAGTAGCCGGGAATGATTCGCGTAGTATTTCTTTTCACTCAGCCCGCGTATGCTTAATGGAGGGTAAGCCCTGGTACCAGGTCTTTGCAAGTCCTGTAAGTTTGGGCAGGACATAGTGAATCGTTTGTTTATCGTTCCAATTGTAAATTTCAGAACACTCGTCCACTTTATCTAGCCAAATATTTACAGTCTGTTCTTTTAGCATGGGGTCAAACTCAGGTATGACATTCATTACTTAAACTAGAGCCGGAAAACGATTCACTATGCCCAGTATTTGCTCTTAATGCCTTTAAAAATTCTTTAAATAAATCTGATGTCGATGTAAAGACTGTGTACGATAAAATCCGGACATGCATGATCTGGTATATCTTTTTTTCGGTACCACATATTCAAGCAACACTTCTTTTAAATAATTTGTGGTCATCAAGCTACATATTAAAATTACAAACATAATATAACGTTACGTTATCTGTGACTTTGAGCACTATATATTCCACAGTGCCTATATTTTTTTGTCCACGGTGTTCTGACAGTGTTTACCAAATTTTCCTGTGAAAAATAGTTTTTTATTTTTTATTAGATAAGCCAAATTATACCTTATTACATTATCTTTTCATAATAGCTTACATTTTCTAATTGTACTTAGATGTAAATAGTTCTGATTTGTTCTAGTTTTGGTGAGCTTGACTTTTTACAAAAATATGCCTCCCATATAAAAACTACTTTTAGTGCTTGGAGTAGAAAGTCTTCCTGACTGCCTCAAGTAGAAAAGAGTTTCAAATCGTATTTTTATTGCAAGATAAGATTCTAATGAGCATAAAACAGCTTGTGAAAATATAAATACAATTGTGGCATTGTAGCAGGAATTGAGTGAAGATTATGAAAAAATGCTGGACAAAAAATTCAAGATATGATAGAATATATTTGGCAAAAACTCACACAAGCCCATACAATTGTAATATCATTCTATTTTTAGTACATATTACTATAATTCCAGATTATTAAAATAAAAGAAATGCTTGAATATGTGGTACCGAAAAAAAGATATACCAGATCATGCATGTCCGGATTTTATCGTACACAGTCTTTAGTATCTTTATTTTTATCATTATCGGAGTCAAGATCAGGGCTATGTGCCTTTGCAGGTGTTTTAAGGCAACGATCTCTAGTATGACGGCGGCATTGTGATGAATTTTTGCTATCAATTTGATCATAAGAAGCATTTCTTGGTGGTAAAGAACGCACGTCGCGCTCGTTGTCATTTATTCGTGAACGTTTGCAACGTACCTCCCTTTCGAGAGTCCTGAGTTGTTTCCTTTACCGTCTCAGCTCTCGCTCTCGTTCACGCAGTGATTCAGTGCTGCTGACACTCTGGCTCCGATGATGACTGTGACTGTGGCTATGCCTCGCCCGCGAAGCGCGATCGTCACGACGACTGCGACTGCGACTGGGCCGCATCCATGATCTGCGGGGTGCGCGGAGACTACGGCTGCGGCTGCGGCTACGTCGCCCAAGCGTTGCCCGATCATCGTAGCGACTTCGCCCACGGTTGCGTCGCGAGCCTCCACGCTGCTTTCTCTCAGGTACTTCGTCACTCATTTTCTGAAACTCAGATAGATTTATGTGAGTTCTAGACAATTAAATGCATGAAACTCTCATAAACAAGCAGATAAATATATTATCCATATAGTATTTATTCAAGTTTAGGAAATGCTCGAACGAACAACGTAGGCTGACAACAATACAATATTTGATATCAACAATTAACTCTTTTATTGTTATATAAATCCATATTCATCCACTCCATGTGTTGTTATTTCCATCATTAAACGTATAGTATGTGCTTAGAAACATTTATTATTCCAATTATTACATGTATTTTTATATTTCATCGAAACACGAAGACTTAAAAAAATTCGGACTACCTACGGATTATTTTTAAATCCATGTTTATTTCTTCAATCATCTTTTATTTTTATGATTAAAAGCACTTAATTCATGTAATCTGTCCTATTATTTAACTTCTCACCTATATTTTGTAATTGTTTACCGTTTCACAGGAAAAACTAAATATGTCGGCCGAAAATGAAATTTAAAATCCATGTAGATCGGTTCAATAAGGATATATTTTTGAAATATACGCTACCTAATATGACTAGATATCGTAGTTCTTTCTATTTTCGCTTATATTTTGTATAACAAGTCATTTTATTTAAAATTTGAATTCAATAAAAGTCGAGCTAATGGCGTGGTACGAAAAGTTTTTTTTTTTTTCGCAACGATCCCTACTTTTGAGATGTTACGGTATCTCAAAGGTGAAGGATAGTTTTGAAACTACACGTTATCAATTAAAGGTTTATTCAAACAAACATTGAGCTGTTACATAATATTCAAAATCATTACCAACCTTATACAAAGACGCCTTGATCCGAAGTGCCAACTGTCAATCGTGACTGCCCGATAGTGACGTATCCATTCATTCACTATGACATTAAGCACAGTGTTGCAACTGCAATATTGATAGTCACGTTACACTTGTTTGTATTAATCATTCTCCAAATGAGTATCGATCACCGATTAATTCATCTGGGTCATATCTACGGAAATTTAGGTGCTAATTTAGCTTTTCGATTTCCACATAGGATGAGTTTGAAGATGAAACCAAAAATCATTTTTTTCTTAGAGAAAGTGTAGGTACTGAAGATACGTGTCTTTTAGTGATTATACCAGGTACCAGCAGTACTGCATTGGGTTTAAAATTGCAGATATCAGCATCTTAAATATTCATTAAGTTACTCGCAATTAAAAATAGCGAATGGCAAGAATGTATTTGAAATATACAGGATCCTTCATCTGTCTAGGGGCCGTATTCTAACTTTCAAATACGTTAAGACACGATCCATCTCCAATACAACTATAATGGAATACAGCTAACGCCTAAACGTCTGAATCAGAATTTGCTTGAAAATTATTCCGATGCAATTCCAACATTGATTGATTATTGGTTGTGTGTTGGAGGTAGGTTTTAATGTATTGTTTATGTATTTTAAAGTTAGAATATGGCACTAGGTATACATTGTGGACGTGGCCTAACGTTATCATGATAGTAGGCCGCCAATGAATGAAGCGACTCCATAACTCATTCACCGCTAATCACGACACGTTATCGTCACGCCTCTACGAAGCATGTCCGCTTCTTAGCGGAAATCCATGTTATCGGCTACGGCGTAGCGCTACGCGCGCAGCATATCGGTGAGTGTGTGAATTTGCTTTAACCCTTTGACCGCCAAAGACGTCAAATCACGCGCACGGAAACTCGTGCCCTCAGCCCCAGCGCGTGATATCACGTCCAAAATACAAGCGAGTTGCCGCTGGCGCTGAGGAGACGATTTTTCCGTCCGATGCTTGGCGGGGTTAAAGATGGTTGGAAAAACCTATTTTTTGATGCCATCAGTCATTTTCTTGAAAGTAGCACAACATATTCTTTCAAACGAATACAAGTTACATCTATTTGTTACCTATTTATTTCTGACACAGTTTTTAGTCTTATTTAGGTAAATTCAGACATAGTTTTCTTTCAGTCTAAGCCCATGACAAGTTTTACGCGTAACTTCATCGCACTGTTATGTATTTTTTTACAAACTTTTCTGAAGTTTTATCAATATTGTATAACCAAGTAATGAAAAAATCAAACTATTTTAATAGATATTTTTATTTGTTAGTTTGCCTTAGCATTTACAAAAATTGCATATACACGGGAAAATTCGACCGGTGCTGCTGTGACCCGGGTGGCCAAGTAGTTAAGGCGTCTGCCGCGAATGCAGAAGATGCTGGTTCGATCCCAGCCCTGGGCACCGGAGGCCTTTAGGTAACTTTTTCCTTTGTATATGACATCTATATAAGTTTATTGTATAACCGAAGTGAAATAATCCAGGGACTATTGAATTGTATTTCGCCAATTCGCCACAACCCGCTCGCCTTGTTCCGGCCCGTTGGGCCGCGAAACTCTGTCCTTTGATCTCTACATTACCAGATATACAGCTGTTATATAACTACTGTGCGACTGTCGAGAATATTCTATGATATCTTGCATGACGTTATTATCTTGATTGTCTTTTAGCGACTGGTTATATAATTACAAAGCTAATAGCACCTTAACAGGCTAACCCTCACTTTGGCACAAATATGTGAACGTGTCACCACGTTCTCACGTTCTAGGTTCCTTGGTTCTCAATTATACTTATGTTTCTTGTTGGGAAAATAAATATAAATAAATAAATAAATATTATGGGACAATCTTACACAAATCAACCTAGTCCCACATTAAGCTCAATAAGGCTTGTGTTATGGGTAACTACTAGGCGACGATATATATAATATATATATACATATAAATACTTAAATACATAGAAAACATTCATAACTCAGGAACAAATATCCACGATAAACACACAAATAAATGTCCTGACCAGGATTCGAACCCGGGACCTCCTGCTTCGTAGGCAGGGTCACTACCGACTGGGCTAGGAGGCCGTTAAAATAAAGATCGTCTTGAATTGAAATAATCTAATAAAATATTTCTACTGCAACCACTTGTAAGATCGAATGCACCTAAAATATGTATAGTTACTTAGCGAATTTCAATTACGTAAAGGTTAGAAATCCTAAATCCTAATATGGGAATAAGTTTATAAAGAACCGCTGTATATATTTTATTTACCAAGGTATTCAATGAGGATATCTCTCGGTAAGTCAGTTAGAAATGTAGTTGTGGTGTCCCAGTGCCACAATTGACAATGTTGAGTCTGGTCATGACCGCGGCAGTAATATTTTCTACTTTTACATACTTTATTTTCTTTTTTATGACATAGGATTGGAGGCAAACGAGCAGACGAATCGCATGATGGTAAGCAATTAACGCCGATCACGGACGCTTGCAAGACCAGGGGGGTCGCAAGCGCATTGCCGGCTTTTAAGATGGGAGTAGGGTGATTGTGCAAGTTTTAGACCACATATATGTATACCTATGTCAGTTTTCTGTCCACATTTATTTATATATTTTAATTTAAAGTTTTTCACCAAGAAAAATCGTAATATTTAAAATATCTACTAAAGAATTAACAATTTGTTGACCTTATAAATTATTACCATGTATTTGTAGCAGTTTAATTAAGTGGACGGTAAACTGGACTTGGACAGAACACTAGCACAATCACCTACCAGGCTCTTGAAAGATTTGAATTGATCAGTGAATCATGTTATACCCCACAAATATAAGTGGTGCCAATCATCTTTTGTTTTGGGACTGTTCTCATTTGCTTGATTTTTGTCTGGTGTAAGTTTTTATCTACACCAATATCATAAATCCTCTATTCTGCGTTCGGAAACCGTATGTAATTGCCACCATTATTGCAACCAGCAATGTAACATTATTGTATTATCTGTGCCAGTGTCGCAATAATGTTTGAAAATCATAACCACATCGTTTTTAGTAACGTAATGAAAACGACCGCGGTTATCCTCCTCCCCCCCGACCCGACCGTTCGCACAATCGAGTTGACCATGGCGGTGCAATGGCACGAACACGTCATTTAGGATTTATAATATGTATGTGTGTAGATAAAGCAGTGTATGCAACTGTACGTAATTAGGCCTGAACCTTTTGAACGCTTATCCTCTCGCGTCAAGACGTGGCCTACACGCCAATATCTCGACTAGTGAATAACGAATATAAACCTTATCGTCATGACCACTTTAGTGGTCGCTGGCGTGGCAGGCACGACAACACACGACCCATTTAGTGGCTCTTGGCGTTCAAAAGGTTAAAAAACTCGTGTGATCTAGAAACCACACTCGTATTTTAAGGACCCTTATTAGGTAACAGTTACATAAACTACTATTTTAAATCTCTAAGCGTTTACCACATTGCGGCGAAATACCGCTAGCAATGCAATTTCGTGAAGCGTCAGGTTGCGGCCATCGTGGTCGTCTACCCGTGGCCACAAGATTGCACATCGCAAACCGCGTGCACACAGTGAAATTAGTATTCTCTCCACAAAGCTAAGACACGGTGAGTAGTACTAGAAAATAGTTAATTTAGCCTGGTATGGTTTTTTGTCAGCAACCGCAGAATAAAAGTGATTCCTATCTATACTAATTTGTAGCTACAACTAAAGAACAAAAAAATATTTTAATAAATATTTTGTTTTGTTTATTTTAAGTAGACACACTACTATATAAATTATAAACTCCCATCCCAGCTCTGGGCATCGGAAACCTAGATCACCTTTTCCTTTGTATACCTATGACATCTTTATTTGTAGTCGTTCATATTAACAACTTATGTTACTAGAGGACGATAAAACACGGGACAATTTGTATAGAATTTTTCATGCAAAGTTACCCGTTTTTATTATCATTAAGTTATTTATTTATCGTATGGCTACATGTCACTGGATATAGATATAGGCATTTCTTCCCTGGGGTAGTAGTAGTGGGAAAGGCGATGATGAAGCAAATCCAGTGAATGCTGCGAGGTCCAGATGGGACAGTGCAGCTGCCAAGTTTGTTACTCTTTTAGCACCACCCAGGGATCATTAAGTGTAGTTGTGATATGAACGCTATCCAACGCCAAACAGAACCTATGTACCATTACATCGGTCGGGTAAACATACTTACAAACAATATACCAATACAGAACCGCTAATAGGGAGTCCATTCACCGTCGCCCCTTTGTCTCGCAGTGCACAGTATCGCGTTTCTTGTCTATTCTGTAGCTTGATATAGAGCGAGACAGCTTAATGTAGTGCAGAAATATAGTCAATACAATAACAATACAATAGCCGAAAACATGTACACAATTTTGAACCTTATAACAATGGAACTATCCATTGTTATAAGGTGAAAAAATGTGTACGTGTTTTTGGCTTTGACTGTACATTTTTTTTTCGCTTGAAGTACAAACCCTTAACTAGCCATCGGTAGACCTTAATGCCGTTGCAATAGGGCTTACAAATGGCCGGTTGAATGGAGTGTCGGCGATGGTACCTACCTACTTTAATTAAGTTTAAGTTTAGCTTTATATGAAGAGTTTGAAGACGTCAATAGACGTACACCCGAAAGAGTAAAACAAGATGAACCTTCCAAAAATTTCGTGCCAGAGAATATACTCACGAATTTTGATCCGATCTTCAAAACGACGTGCAAATATGTTATCTTTTTTTTTTCATAGCTGACATATTTTCAACCCTTTTTAATTTCGTGCCAGAGAATATACTCACGAATTTTGATCCGATCTTCAAAACGACGTGCAAATATGTTATCTTTTTTTTTTCATAGCTGACATATTTTCAACCCTTTTTTATCTATGAAAACACATTTAATTTTGAAAATTTACAGAAGTTTTTGTGCACATTCCAATAATAACCAGATACAATGTGGCAAATCAAATTTCACAGCAGAAGAAGAAAAACCATACTTATTCCTTTATAGGGGTGATAAATACCTAACCTACTAACTAAACAAATCGACGGTAAAATTCTCTCAGTCTATGCTCTAATCTAAGCAAGAATCTCAGTCACACTATATTTTATGCTATTTAGCACATAAAATTGGTGTCATTGGGATTTTACGTGCCTTTTTCAAACCGTTTTAACGTAAAATATCGCCTTTTTAGCTTCACAATGGCAGAGCCTAGTCGTGCCCGTCAGGTAATTTAATTAAAATAAGTATCTCAGCTGGCGAGCCGTATCGTTTCATACACAGTTTAATTAAAAACTCTATTTTTACTTGGCAATACGGGCGATGCTCTAGGGCAATATAGGTACGTTGTGGTAATATACAAAGGTATTTGAGACTTTATATATTTACCTCGACTACGCATTTACCAAATTTTTTGTTTAATTTTGAACAACTAGTGTAATTTTAAAATACATAAACAATACATTAAAAACACTATCTATATCAAACACAACAAATAATCAACCAATATTGAAGTTGTATTGGAGTTGCATCGGAATAATTTTCAAGCTAATTCTGATATTTCTGATTGCGACGTTTAGGCGTTTGCTGTATTGCGTAATTAATGTAATAATGTTGTATCTCGTGTTTTAAAGTAAGAATACGGCCCTTGTACTTTAGTTATTGCGGAATAAACTATCAAAATGTAGAGACACTAGAGACGTTGTGCTAGACAGCCAATTTTCGATATTCACGGTATTATTCATATTCATAATATTCATATTCATAAATTTATTGGTATAAGTATAGTACACGTCAATTTAATATACATTATTAGGTACAATATGTAAACAATCCTACATTTTTACATTAAAAAGGTAGGTATATAGTTGAAACCAACGTATTTATATTTATACAAACAGTATACACAAACACAGTAACAGTATTTCAATAGTAAATTAAAATGTCTGAAATAAAAATTAAACAATATACATTAACATACCTCCCTTAAATTGCACCATATAGGCTGTCCCTAACAAACGTCACGACTTAAAGAGCTGATAGAACAGCTGATGGGGTATCAGATAAAGCAAATTTGACCCTAGTGAAAATTGCATTTTATTGGAGATATTGGCAAAATGACTACTTTAAGCTTTATTATAAACTGGCGACCCGCCCCGACTTCGCACGGGATAAAAAATGGTTATTGTGGGTTATACCTAAGAGATACGATGTTTTGCTTCACCGAAAAGCGAATGGTAAATATCAAATGATATTTCGTACATAAGTTCCGAAAAACTCAGTGGTACGTACAACCCGGGGTTTGAACCCGCGACCTTCGGATTGAAAGTCTTATGGTGCTCCCACACCAGATGTTATAAATGTTATATAACAAAGTGATGATAAGGCTAAGTAGCACTGTGTTGTTAAAGAAAGATAGTTGCTGTTATATGAGTTTTATAACAGCTGGTGTGGGACCACCATTAACGCCAGATAGAGATGAGTAAATACTGAGTATTTATCCAAAGCACCCAGTTTAGCAGGATCTAAGGTGAGTATTTACTCGGTATTTACTCCTGACTTTTTTATCACTACCCATCTCTACCGCCAGACCACCAGCGCTTTTTTTTTTATGAAATAGGAGGCAAACGAGCAGACGAATCGCCTGATGGTAAGCAATTAATGCCTCCCATGGACGCCCGCAACACCAGAGGGATCACAAGCGCGTTGCCGGCCTTTAAGATGGGAATACGCTCTTTTCTTGAAGGTTACTGATGATATACCTAATAGGCACATAAAAACCATTAGGGATTTTCTTCCTTGGCAGCTGTCAACGTTTAAGTGCCGACCAAATACTTCGACGAACATCTTTACATTGCTTTGAGGGGATTTTACTGTGAGGCGATTATCACGCTGGCGCCGCAACTGGATGCGGCGACGGTGTGCAAGCGTGACAGCGCTATACTCACCGGCGCCGCGTGCGGAAACCGCAGCAGTGTGTAAGCCGCCTTAGTATTCGTAAAAAAATCGCTTATTATCAGTTATCAATTTCTTACGGCAAGCCGGGAAATGGCATTATACGAGTATTTAAGTAGCTTTTCTCTTTTAAATAAGGTTGTGTTACACGTTAAATAGATTTTTTTAAAAGCAGAAAGAATTTAGACATAACGAAAAACATCATCCTTCATTTTACAAAGAATCTTCTGTAAAAAAATATGAAATAGCCTGATAACAATAATTTACTTACTTGTAATAGGATAAAAGGTCAAAGAAGATCAGACGTTAATCTACTTAGTAAAATTAATTCCGTTCATTGGAGTCATTTTTGTAAAGTATACTATTAATTTGATATTATCCTCGATATGATACACTCGCTTACATTGAAATGAATAATAAAACTATTATTGAAAAAAAAACAGCTTTTTATTTCTTGTAGGTTTAGACACAAGGAAATAATTAAAATAAGCAACAATTTCAATATTAGAAAACGTATCGTAATCAAATTTATATAGTCAAAGATAACGAATAAACATAATGTTTTATATTAATGTCAAAATGATTTAGTTAATGTCAATAGCCTAATTAATATCCATACATTGATATAAATATCACAGCCATGTTTCAACTAAGTATAAATATTTCCATTTAGTGTTAAATTAAAATTATGCATGCTTAATAAAATGAAAGATAAAAAAAATAATTATAAATTATTCTGCAAGAACCCCTCATGTGAAGGTGAAGGCCTCCTCCAGTGTCGACCAGTGATCTTTATCTTTGGCGACATCCATCCAAACTATTATTACTAGTATAGTAACTTATGAGTAGCACTACGTGCCAACTTGCGATATTTTATTTTACAGAGTACGTATATATAATTGTTTTCTAATACGAAGAAGTTAGTAACTAAGAGTTTAGGTAGTAATATTGAAAAAGCAAGCCCGACCTCATTTACTATTGTTTATTTTATCAATAGATCTTAATGATGACTTAGGAGCTGTGGTGCAAAACATTTTTAATTGCTCTTGTTCAAACTAACAAGAAAAATAAGCTGCAAAAATTTCATAGCTAGTTTATTTACGAGTACAGAATGTTAACTAAAAATACAAAGCTGATATACGACATTGATGAATACTTTTAGTCTTTTGAGCTTATTTTAAATGTACTTGAAGTGTGACGCTTTGTGGTAATTAATTACCGCAAAAAATGTTTACCGGAATAATTAATTATAACTTGAGAACAAATCTAATTACTTTTCTACTCGTCGACTATAATGCTTGAATTGAGACTTTGTAAACCGAACTACTAGTGCATACTTTTTGATGGAGCTTTTATAGTCGCATATTTTAGCGTCGTCGACGATGCTGAAATGGATTTTCATACAATATTATACGCCGGCACAATCCACCGGGAGATTGAAGTTACTTAATTGTATAGAGGGAGCAGGTTATAAGGCATCTGTCGAACTTAATTCTTACCGGCTTGCCTATTTTTAGCACTCGTACAAAGTGTTGTGTACAATAGTGACATAATTAAGCTTTTCAATCACGTACCTTAACACTCTCACGACCAGGAACCCGACTGCCGGGTTCTCTCTTCGTAGCTACTACGCGCTACATACGATAAATACGTGGCTACGGGTGGTACGGAAAGTGTTAACACGGTACACGACTGAAATGCTCTTCATTATTGTATAAAATAAGTACTATTATACAATATTTGGATTTGTAATTTTTGATGTACTCTAGAGTCGCATTCTCGAGACTAGATTATAGAAGTGTAGTTTAAATTTAAAAGAAAGCCAAGAATAAAATCATTAAACTGAAATCGAAGGCTTCTGCAGCTTCTGCCTTCTGCTATTTATTATTATTACGTACAAGTCTCATGATGGCGCGATGCCAAATGCACGTCCGTATCGGCTGGCTTCACCGGATTGGAATATCGAACATATGTTACCTCCTCGTGTACTGGCCTTGGCCTTGTGGCCTGCACAATTGAACAGATAGGTAGGACGTGTAGGTACTTAAAATAAAGTACTGGAAAGGATGATATTTAATTTACGATAAAAATATAGGACGATGACGTTGAAACACGTCAAGACACGACCCAACTTCAATACAACTCCAATACATTAACTACGCAATACAGCTAGCGCCTAAACGTCTGAATCAGAAATATTACAATTTGCTTGAAAATTATTCCGATGCAACTCAAATACAACTTAAATATTGGTTGATTATTTGTTGTGTGTTGGATTTATGTTAGGAACAGATTGTGTACTGTTTATTTATTTTACAATTAGAATATGGAGGTTGTCATCAAGCCTCGAAGCATTCTCGCTTCATAGCGGGAAACGCATATCATCAGCTACGGCGTAGCGCCACGCGCGTAGCGTAGCGGTGAATGTGTTAAGAAAGTTACGCATTATGCCCATATTATTATTATTTCATGGATTGTTTGATAAACCTATAACACTTAACATAATAATAACCTACAAATTGACGAGTAAACGGTGGTTTCGTGTTTCAGGCGAACAAATAATAAAAGTCACGATTAATTATTAATACTAGCACGCCAGATTCAACAGGTAATACATTTATTTATATTTGTTATAGCCATTTTAGTCAAAGTCTGAAGCTAAATACAGAGCCATGAAAATATATTATGGGAACCAATGACTAGGCAACTTTTTTTTGTAACTTTTCTTTATTTCTTTGCAATGCCCTCCTCTCTCATTAGCCATAAAGTTTCTCCTACAATAGGTTGAAGGTAGTGTATGGCTCGCGTCGTGTGTTACTGGTTTTTTTTTATCCCGGAATTCATTTCCTAAGGAGGTGAAATGAGGGTTAAAAAATACGGAAATTACGGGAATATTTAAGTGAGAGGGCGAGAGGGGGTTTGGCAATTTTCGACTGCTAAGCGGACGAAGTCGCTGCAGGATGAAATATTAAACACATAAAGGGCGGCAGAAAACACAAATCAAGATACTCATAATATTTAGTTAGTTCAGAATGCCGTACCTATGGGCCTTATTACACTTGAGCGATTTTTTTTTTTTTTATACAACGACGGTGGCAAACAAGCATACGGCCCGCCTGATGGTAAGCAGCTACCGTAACCTATGGACGCCTGCAACTCCAAAGGAGTCACATGCGCGTTGCCGACCCTTTACAAAAAGAAGGATTCACTGTATTGACGACTAAAGGAACAAGAAGGTCCCTCACCGTCAACACACTGGGTCCTCTTTGAGCTCTTTGGCAACCTTACTCACCAGCAGGAACACAACACTATGAGTAGGGTCTAGTGCTATTTGGCTATGGTTTGAAAGCGATTTCTAAAAAAAACTCGTACGCGGCAAACTCGCGGCGTGTTCGCTCCCATACAAAACTCGCACGCAAATCGCAAGTGTGATAACGCTCTAAATGTATAATTACTTATTCATGTGTTACAGCTACGAGAAGTTACGACGCATGCTCTTTGCTACGCCGTAGCATAGCAAGACTTTCGTGGCTTTGCGCGTATGCCATATTCTAATTTTAAAATACGTAAACTATACATTAAAAACACAAACTATATCAAACATTACTCCAACACACAACAAATAATCAACCAATATGGAAGTAGTATTTATTAGTTGCATTGGCATAGTTTTCAAGCAAATTCTGATTCAGACGTGTAGGCGCTAGATGTACTGGTAGTTTATGCATTGGAGTTGTATTGAAGTTGGATCGTGTCTATACGATCCAGCAAGTGTCCAGCGGTAAGCAGTAAACAATAGTTCCAAATATCTCCGGGTGGCGCTAGGTTGAGCGTATGAAATGAACTTTATATAGTAAGTGCTTACAAAATGTAAATATTCAAAAACTGCATTAAATACGCTTCCCTAAATATGACATGTTGTTTTCATTTGAAATTATCGATATTTAATAATTATATGACGTTCTAAATAAAATTAATATTCAGTGTTTTTCTTCACCGAAAATAATTATTTTGCAATTATGTATGGATTTTTAATATCAAAAATCATAATATACATAATAACAACAATAATTTACGTACAAAATATAAAAAAATAACGCCCTGACCAGCTTCGTAGACAGGGTCACTACCGACCGGGCTAGAAATGTATGCTCATGCTGCGCCATCAGTTTTACGCCTTTTGACGGACACTTTTGTAACATAGAGATTGACATCCTCCTTATGCCATCCATATGTCCTACCATATAATCCTCCTTATAACCTACCGGTTGATTTTCAATACAAATAAACGAGAGTGATGCAATCGTGTTTAAATCAGTCCTTTTTTATTTTCCGTTTCCTAATACGGTTCCTAGAAAAAAATCGAATATTACAAAGGAAATTCATTCGAAATAACAAATGATATCTCGTTTGAATCTCGCTTGTTTCATATTTACCATATCCTGAGTAAGCGAATAGCATTCTTCATGCAAACTTTAACCGTAAAACCATTACTAAAGGTTTAAAATGTATTGTAGATGTTGGAATGTGCTATTCCTAACATGTGCGGTAGGTTTTTCACTGAATAAACAAATTTTGGGTATCATAAGACAAAGGGAACATCCATCTTGTCAGTTATTGCGTGTGTTATTATTATTACATTATGTGTGTGTTGCAATATAAAATTTACTGCCAACCAATATATAAATATGTGTAAAGTTTGTGCAGGAAGAAGTGTCGTAGTTTTCATAAGAACTAATGAAATGAATTCTAAGACAATTTTCTTTCCGCAATCTATAAAATAGAATTTATAATTGTGTGATGCAATCTCAAGCAATTTCCTGCCATACAAAATGGCTTATAAAGTCATATAAACTGCTGTCAAAATACTTCACTCAGTTAGAAATACTACTTTAGTAAGTTTTTTTTATGATGTGCCGTGTTTATAACCGCTCTACCTACCCTTCGATTTTTTATTTATTAAATACTACATACTGTTGGGTATGTGTCACAAAATAGACAACATATAACGGTGTGCAAAAACCTGGTCTCTATTTTTTTTTATAAAGAAATTATATAAAACTCTAGGCTAGATTAAAAACTTTTAGGGCTAGGTAACTATAGTTTAAACATTGTCGGTAACACTCATTGTATTGAGAAAGTAAGACTGGATCGGGAGAAGTTTAGACCGGTTAGTTTCAATTACGTAGAAAGCTAGTTAGATATTGAAATGAAAAAAAACCGGCCAAGTGCGTGTCGGACCACGCATAGGAGGGTTCCGTACCTTCAATGGAATAAGAACCAAACTAATACCAAAAGGTCGTACCTGATGCCTATGTTAGAAGCAGGGATGTTACAGAGCTCCGGTTCTGGTTCCGTTAAGTCGGAACTTCCGATTGGTTTTAAACATCCGCTTCGGTTCCGGTTCTGTTACTTTCAAAACAGAAGTTATATCGGATGTCATAGCAACGCAGCGGGTGGAAATGAGCGGCGTACATCAAAAACAAACAGGTTTATACATGTCATTTGCTCATGTCCCCGCTTGCCACGTGCTGCTATCACTCGGGCTTCGATTCTGGTTCCGCTTCCGTTTTCGGTTCCGATTCCGTTTCTGGTTCCGATAAACTAAATTTAAAACATCTGATTCCGCTTTCGGTTCCGATAAAACCACATCTGTTACATCCCTGGTTAGAAGTTTTTTGGAGATAACTCAAAAATGGCTGAGCCGATAATGTTCAAAGCAATTAGAAGTTTTTTGGAGATAACTCAAAAATGGCTGAGCCGATAATGTTCAAAACAATTTTCGTGGAAAGTATATTATAAGGCGCAATTCCTCAATTTTTTTTCATAATATTCACTTAATCACAAAATGGTCAAAGAAATGTCAATGTTATTTTTAAAGACCTATCGATTGATGTGTCACAAATGTTGATATTTGTTTAAAAAGATTTTTTTTTAATTTAGTTACATGTATGGTAAAATTACTTTAAAAAAAATGAAAACGTGAACTGTTTTAGCCAGCCGTCAGCTAGAAATCCAGTGTTCTAGTTGCACTATACTTGTCGCGACGTCAGCCCCATACAAAGAGTTGTATCTCGGGTTGCATTGTTGCAGTGACTTTGTAATGGCGCTTTGTATACGATAAACGGCTCGTCTGTCCGTGTCGCTGGCACAGTTTCTGAGGGTTTTTATATAACATAACGGTGTACTATTTTAATTGTTTACTAGTACATAAGGCTTGCATTACTTGTATTTATTTTAAGGACTGTTTAGGAATTTCTACATCGCTCATACGAAAATACTGGTATTGTAAGCTCTTTTATGTAGTACACACGAATGCGTGGTTTGTTAATAGCATTCTTTTGCAGCCGATATCCTTAAGTTTTCTTAATTCATAAATTTTTATTTTTATTTATATATGTATGGTTTATATAAGTTTTTTTTACGCGTAAGTTCATTATTGTTTAGCTAGTTGATTTGCATTTGCAACACCTACGTATTTCTCATTATTTTCAATGGTTTCCACTTCCCAAAGGTTGTCTGGAAGAGATCGCTTTTTAGCGATAATACCGCCAATTGTTTTACCTCTGCTTTAACTGTTTGTAACTTTTATTTTATTTATTTTGAGGTGTGCAATTTATGTTATATTATGTTACGTGTATTAGTCACAAAAGATCCTAATACAGAAAATCTCGCTTACGACGATTTTGATGGACCCCAAATAAAAGGGCGTCTTAAGCGGGAACGCGTATTATGCGGGACCTCAAATTGCAGGGACTGATGTGACACGGCGTATTTGCAAGAAATCGTGATCGTATTATCGGGTTCTACTGAAGGCCGAAATCTCCAGGCTCCACAGCACATCGCTTCTCATTTCCTCGACGGGGCGGAGACGGGATATAATAATATGTAATTGCATTTAGATGCTGTTTAACTTTGTTTGTGCATATACGAGTACATCTCCAAAATCCCCGTTCCCATTTGTCAAAACGGCTTGCATTGCAGCCAACAGCCAGCCATGGTTCTTAGACAGGTTTAAACTCAATTGGCGCTGTTTTAATTTTGTAGGGGATTTTGCCAATTTGTGATTTACTTTTGTTTAACACCAACGATTGAGCCATAATTTACACACATATTCACGGAGTTGAGTATACCTACTGCTAATAGGTAAACATGTGTGCATTTGCTCTCGCAAAGTTTTCGTTCACCGATGAGCTGCCGGTAAGTACCTACATAAGTTCCAAAAACTTGTAGTTACATTTTAGCCGCAGATTCTGCCACGTGACCTTGGTTGGAGCGAGTTGTTGAAGCGAGCGGCTACATGGCTGACAACCAACCAACCGCTTTTGCCAATGGTTGGCAGAACACACCTAGCCACCAAGGGCGTTTGAAGGTCATGTAGAATTTGGCATCAACCACTGGCTACATGGTTTAAAATCTCTGTATTCTGCCAAGGTCTCGTGGAAGAGGGCTGTGGTTGTATGCCGTCTGGCCCCAACTTTATACTTCGAGTTCAGACGTTGCAACATAGGTATCATTTCAGGTCATTTTCGTTGCCAAACTGTCGTCTAATATTAGTAAAATTTTGTACAAAACGAAAGTGTTTTAATATACTTACCGTTATAACCATCAAAACCTAAAATAATTATTATTATGAAAAAGTGCTATTTTCTTACGCTTAAAGAACAGCCGCCGATCATCTTACCTGAAAAGAATAAGTATACATAAATTAGCGTCTTTTAAAATTACACTCACATCCGTTTTTCAAAGATCCTTGACTTTTGTTTCAATTTCCGTGAAAAATTTACATATTTTAGAAAGGCAAGTAATCAAGTTTCTTTTTAAGAGCATATACATTTCTTAAAACTTCTAATGATTAAAATATAATTTGTAGCTTCATACATTAGTAATAAGTACATTAAAATAAGACATAGTGAGGTTCGCCGTAAAAAAAATCAAAGTTGATTAAACCATAGTAATGGTGATGTGACGATTTAAGTGTCGAATAGAGTCACAGAATCCACTCTGATTCGTGATTCAAGTCCAAAAATATAACCTTCCACGCTTATTTTCGCTTGTATTTCTCTGAATAAAGGTAAATGAAATTGCTTTTTACATCAGAGGTAAAAATACTAGGATATACATTAAATCAATGTGGTTCATTTTTTAGAAATACGCGTATATACACGAAACCGGTGAATAAGTGAGGTTACTTTTTTAAACTTAAATTACGAAGCAGAGTATAAACAAAATTACGAATGATTATACAACGGCCCGCTAAAAAATACTGTCACATTTATATAATAATAATATTGCTCCCAGTGCTGATATTATTCCATACTGCCGACCTGACCGACCTAATCAGTAGGTATAATATAGTCATCCATACTTGTGCTAACTCGGGGCAAGTTCTAGGGATTTGATATCGATAATAATTAAAGATGTCGATATATATGAATACATGTGCCAATTAAAAATCCTCGATTACTAACTACCTATAAAAAGGTTCGATATTATCGATATCATGTTTGATATCGAGCCTCTTAACAGGACATGACATCCCTAAGAAATTCTTTGTCCCAAAAGTTGTGGTGAAAATCACTACAGGGGCCCATTTCTCAAAAGCTTGTAACTTGTAATACAAGCGGATGTCACTTTTCGACATCTTTTGCTAGAAAGGGATTTCCGCTTGTATTACAAGTTACTAGCTTTTGAGAAATGCGCCCCACGTCTATACTACTCTTTGATTCTGTCATCAGCCAAACATGGCGCATAAAATGTGTTCTAGATGTCCCATCTAGTAGAATACATAAAAATAGCAATGTCGTAGCTTGCGCTCGACTTTCGACTCGCGCCGTTCGTGCGTCAGTCAGACGAAAAGCCTAACAAAGCCAGACAGGCCAGACGAGAAAATATTTGGCGGGACACTTCCGTCAAAAGCCAAACATGTCCGGCTAAGGACACCTGGCAACCTTAGGCGTAGTCATACCCCTTGTGAAGTATTTACGTCAGGAAAAGCACAAACACCGTAACCATATGTGACGTTTTCAATTCAAAGGTACATCAATGTCGGTGGTCAGTAAGGCATTACTGCCATAAAAAATCATTTAAAAATTAACTCTGTTAACAACTGACAATGATGTACCTTTGACTTGAAAACGTCACATACATTATGGTTACGGTTTTTGTCTGAATGAGCCGGAAAAAGGGGTTTGTATTTATATGGGAATTCCGAAACTATAAGATCTTACGCTAGCACCGCCTAGCTATAAGATCCCATGCTAGAATGTATTTCAGTTAATATGATTATTTGATGACGGGCCTCGAATTTACACTTAAAGTTGTTCGTGTGAGCCGTAGTGCTCGGTTATTCATTAGTATAATTGACCTGACCTTAAAACAAAGTGCTTATATTATCCAAAAAAAACATGGTTATTATGTCCGTTTAATTTGTATAAAGAGTTCAGTGGCCGCTTCACCATAGATTAATTGTTGCGATAGCAGATACGACACATTTAAATAAAATAAAAATATTCATATCGGTACAGTTTCTTTTTATTACCTACGTCGGGAGTTAAGAGGCCTTATTCCCAAAATGCGCGTAATTTGCGAAATGCATCATTTTCTTCGGAGGTTATAGCGAAAATGCTTGGTGTTTTTAAATTAACTTTTAATGCATATAATAGTCCGTTCCTTTATCTAGACGGCCATGGGAAAAAATATTACATTTTTGAGAAAAAAACCTGAAAAACATGGCTTCTCTTGGCAGGCCTCTTCAGAGTTTGCAGTTAGACGTCTGGTTTTTTTTCAGATTACTCAAATAAAGGGAACCTTTCTCATAAAATTTGAATACAATTCAATTCAGTATATCATGTTCAAGACGGCCATGGTAAGAAAAATTGAAGATTCATCTTGGATAATAGACAAAATACCTTCTGAATATTGCAATTTTTTTGATGAAAACAGGTTTACATTTAATTTTTTTCACGGAAGTCCTATAAATATTCTGCCCTAAAGATATAAATATATTAAAGTTCAGCTATAGATCTACCACGAAAAAAAAAAACCTTTCTGTAACGCAAAATTTAAATAAAGTGTAATTTTTTGAAGATGACTCTAAATCGGTTAAAATCTTGACAAAACACATCGCGCCGTCGCCTCTAGCTCAGTATGGAACGAGAGCTCACAGACGACGGACCTGTGCTAAATCGTCCTACGCGCATTACGTAAATTTGCCAGCTAGATACACTAAGAGGCCACTAAAACGGGTAACGTTGTATGAAATCCCCAACACGTAGTGACCGGTTTCCATTGCCCTATAGTTGCGAGAAGTGCGATTGAATTATAAAGATCCTTGAAATAAAAGATTGAAATATTTACTTTACTTTAATATTATTATAGTACATTACTTACCAAGGACTGCCCGTGGTGAGTACACAATTAGCGTAGCGTGCGGTAAAACTCACATTATGGCCAGGTGTGACGTAAAATGATTTTTTATTTGAAAACTAGACAAATTTGTCAATATCGTCATGGTATTCATTTTCGACTAACTCAGGATGTGCAGAATTTAAAAATAATGGTTATTTTAAAAACAAAGATGGCGGTCATACACTTTATGGAAAAATCGTTATGGTAGTAATTTCCGATTAATTCAGTGGTGTAGATTTCGGAAAAAAGGACGGTTTTAAAATCAATGATGGCGGAAACGGAAAATTCTGTCAAAATCGTCATGGTAGTCATTTCCGACTAATAAATAACGGGTAAGCAGATATCGAAAATAATGTCTATTTTGAAATCCAAGATGGCGGTCATACAATTTTTTTGTAAAAATCGTTATGGTAGTCATTTTCGATTAATTCAGGGGTGTAGATTTCGAAAATAAGGTCCGTTTTAAAATCGAAGATGGCGGAAACGGGAAATTCTGTCAAAATCGTCATGGTAGTCATTTCTGACTAATTCGGGTAAGCAAATATCGAAAATAATGTCTTTTTTGAAATCCAAGATGGCGGTCATACACTTTTTTGTAAAAATCGTTATGGTAGTCATTTTCGATTAATTCAGGGGTCTAGATTTCGAAAATAAGGACCGTTTTAAAATCAAAGATGGCGGAAACGGAAAATTCTGTCAAAATCGTCATGGTAGTCATTTACGACTAATTCGGGTAAGCAGATATCGAAAATAATGTCTATTTTGAAATCCAAGATGGCGGTCATACACTTTTTTGTAAAAATCGTTATGGTAGTCATTTTCGATTAATTCAGGGGTGTAGATTTCGAAAATAAGGTCCGTTTTAAAATCGAAGATGGCGCAAACGGAAAATTCTGTCAAAATCGTCATGGTAGTCATTTCCGACTAATTCGGGTAAGCAGATATCGAAAATAATGTCTATTTTGAAATACAAGATGGCGGTCATACACTTTTTTTGTAAAAATCGTTATGGTAGTCATTTCCGATTAATTCAGGGGTGTAGATTTCGAAAATAAGGTCCGTTTTAAAATCAAAGATGGCGGAAACGGAAAATTCTGTCAAAATCGTCATGGTAGTCATTTCCGACTAATTCGGGTAAGCAAATATCGAAAATAATGTCTATTTTGAAATCCAAGATGGCGGTCATACACTTTTTTTGTAAAAATCGTTATGGTAGTCATTTTCGATTAATTCAGGGGTGTAGATTTCGAAAATAAGGTCCGTTTTAAAATCGAAGATGGCGGAAACGGAAAATTCTGTCAAAATCGTCATGGTAGTCATTTCTGACTAATTCGGGTAAGCAAATATCGAAAATAATGTCTTTTTTGAAATCCAAGATGGCGGTCATACACTTTTTTTGTAAAAATCGTTATGGTAGTCATTTCCGATTAATTCAGGGGTGTAGATTTCGAAAATAAGGTCCGTTTTAAAATCAAAGATGGCGGAAACGGAAAATTCTGTCAAAATCGTCATGGTAGTCATTTCCGACTAATTCGGGTAAGCAAATATCGAAAATAATGTCTATTTTGAAATCCAAGATGGCGGTCATACACTTTTTTTGTAAATATCGTTATGGTAGTCATTTTCGATTAATTCAGGGGTGTAGATTTCGAAAATTAGGTCCGTTTTAAAATCGAAGATGGCGGAAACGGAAAATTCTGTCACAATCGTCATGGTAGTCATTTCTGACTAATTCGGGTAAGCAAATATCGAAAATAATGTCTTTTTGAAATCCAAGATGGCGGTCATACACTTTTTTGTAAAAATCGTTATGGTAGTCATTTTCGATTAATTCAGGGGTCTAGATTTCGAAAATAAGGACCGTTTTAAAATCAAAGATGGCGGAAACGGAAAATTCTGTCAAAATCGTCATGGTAGTCATTTCCGACTAATTCGGGTAAGCAGATATCGAAAATAATGCCTATTTTGAAATCCAAGATGGCGGTCATACACTTTTTTTGTAAAAATCGTTATAGTAGTCATTTTCGATTAATTCAGGGGTGTAGATTTCGAAAATAAGGTCCGTTTTAAAATCGAAGATGGCGGAAACGGAAAATTCTGTCAAAATCGTCATGGTAGTCATTTCCGACTAATTCGGGTAAGCAAATATGGAAAATAATGTCTATTTTGAAATCCAAAATGGCGGTCATACACTTTTTTGTAAAAATCGTTATGGTAGTCATTTTTGATTAATTCAGGGGTGTAGATTTCGAAAATAAGGACCGTTTTAAAATCAAAGATGGCGGAAACGGAAAATTCTGTCAAAATCGTCATGGTAGTCATTTCCGACTAATTCGGGTAAGCAGATATCGAAAATAATGTCTATTTTGAAATCCAAATGGCGGTCATACACTTTTTTGGTAAAATCCGTTAAATTTGTCACGGTAGCCATTTTCGACTAATTTGGGTGTGCAGATTTCGAAAATATTGTCTATTTTGAAATCCAAGATGGCGGTTATACACTTTTTTGGTAAAAATCGTTAAATCGAAAATAAAGACCGTTTTAAAATACAAGATGGCGGAAATGGAAAATTTTGTCAAAATCGTCATGGTAGTCGTCTTCGACTAATTCGAGGGTGTAGATTTCGAAAATGATGTCTATTTTGAAATCGAAGATGGCGGTCATACACTTTTTTGTAAAAATCGTTATGGTAGTCATTTTCGATTATTTCAGGGGTGTAGATTTCGAAATAAAGGTCCGTTTTAAAATCGAAGATGGCGGAAACGGAAAATTCTGTTAAAATCGTCATGGTAGTCATTTCCGACTAATTCGGGTAAGCAGATATCGAAAATAATGTCGATTTTGAAATCCAAGATGGCGGTCAAACACTATTTTGGTAAAATACGTTATGGTAGTCATTTTCGGTTAATTTAGGGGTGAAGATTTCGAAAATAAGGTCCGTTTTAAAATCGAAGATGGCGGAAACGGAAAATTCTGTCAAAATCGTCATAGTAGTCATTTCCGACTAATTCGGGTAAGCAGATATCGAAAATAATGTCTATTTTGAAATCCAAGATGGCGGTCATACACTTTTTTGTAAAAATCGTTATGGTAGTCATTTTCGATTAATTCAGGTGTGTAGATTTCGGAAAAAAGGACGGTTTTAAAATCAAAGATGGCACAAACGGAAAATTTTGTCAGAATCGTCATGGTAGTCATTACCGACTAATTCGGGTAAGCAGATATCAAAAATAATGTCTATTTTGAAATCCAAGATGGCAGTCATACACTTTTTTTGTAAAAATCGTTATAGTAGTCATTTTCGATTAATTCAGGGGTGTACATTTCGCAAATAAGGACCGTTTTAAAATCAAAGATGGCGTAAACGGAAAATTCTGTCAAAATCGTCATGGTAGTCATTTCCGACTAATTCGGGTAAGCAGATATCGAAAATAATGTCTATTATGAAATCCAAATGGTGGTCATACACTTTTTTTGTAAAAGTCGTTCAATTTGTCGTTATGGTAGTCATTTTCGATTCAATCGGGGATACAAAAAATTATATGGCCGCTGTCTTGAATTTTAAAACAGAATTTGTATTTGAAATCGACATATCTGAATACCAACGACTTTTATAAATGAATTACCATTTCTGCCATCTTGGATTTTGAAACAGACTTTATTTTTGAAATCTACGCGCCTGAATTAATCGAAAATGGCTAAAATAACAAGTAAAGTGTGTGATCGCCATCTTGGATTTCAAAATAGACATTATTTTCGTCAAGTACCGAAATAGTCGAAAACGACTTCCATGACGAATTTGAAAATTTTTCTTTTGCGCCATCTTTGATTTTAAAACGGTCCTTATTTTCGAAATCTACACACTTGAATTAATCGGAAATGACTACCATATGGATTTTCACCAAAAAGTGTTTGATCGCCATCTTGGATTTTAAAATAGACATTATTTTCAAAATCTGCACACCCAAATTAGTCAGAGACGACAACCATGACGATTTTGACAAAATTTTCAGTTCCCCCATCTTTGAGTTTAAAACGGTCCTTATTTTCGAATTATTCATCCCAGAATTAATTAGAAATGACGTCCATTACGATTTTCAAATAAAAAGTGTAAGGCCGCCATCTTGGATTTCAAAATAGACATTATTTTCGAAATCTGCACACCCAAATTAGTCGAAAATGACTACCATGACGATTTTGACAAAATTTACCATTTCTGCCATCTTAAATTTTAAAACGGTCTTTATTTTTGAAATGTACATCCCTGCAGTAGTCTAAAATTACTACTGTAACGATTTTTACCAAAAAGGTGTATGGCCGCCATCTTGGATTTCAAAATAGGCATTATTTTATCGAAAATAATGATATCGATCTGCTTACCCGAATTAGTCAAAAATGACTACCATGACGATTTTGACAGAATTTTTCGTTTCCGCCATCTTTGATTTTAAAACGGTCCTTATTTTATAAATCTACACACGTAAATTAGTAAAAATGACTACCATGACGATTTTTACAATAATTGTCCTTTAACACCCGTATTGGATCTCAAATCGGTCCTTATATCGAAATCTACACCCCTGAATTAATTGAAAACGACTTACATGATGATTTTTACTAAAAAAGTGTATGACCGCGGTCTTGGATTTCAAAATAGACATCATTTTAGAAATCTGCACACCCTAATTAGTCGAAAATGGCTACCATGACGATTTTGACAAAATTTACCATTTCTGCCATCTTGAATTTTAAAACGGTCTTTTTTTTGAAATATACATCCCTGCAGTAGTCGAAAATGACTACTGTAACGATTTTTACAAAAAAAGTGTATGACCGCCATCTTGGATTTCAAAATAGACATTATTTTCGATATCTGCTTACCCAAATTAATCGGAAATGACTACCATGACGATTCTGGCAAAATTTTCCGTTTCCGCCATCTTTGATTTTCAAACCGTCCTTTTTTTCCGAAATCTACACCCCTGAATTAATCGGATATGACTACCATAACGATTTTTACCATAAAGTGTTTAACCGCCATCTTGGATTTCTAAATAGACATTATTTTCGAAATCTGCACACCTTAATTAGTCGAAAATGACTACCATGACAAATTGACCGATTTTTACAAAAAAAGTGTATAACCAACATTTCGATTTCGAAATAGACATTATTTTCGATATCTGCTTACCCAAATTAGTCGGAAATGACTACCATGACGATTTTGACAGAATTTTCCGTTTCCGCCATCTTTTATTTTAAAACGGTCCTTATTTGCGAAATCTACACCCCTGCATTAATCGAAAATGACTACCATAACGATTTTTACAAAAAAGTGTATGACCGCCATCTTCGATTTCAAAATAGACATCATTTTCGAAATCTACACCCCCGAATTAGTCGAAGACGACTACCATGACGATTTTGACAGAATTTTCCGTTTCCGCCATCTTTGATTTTAAAACGGTCCTTATTTTCGAAATCTACACACCTGAATTAATCGAAAATGACTACCATAACGATTTTTACAAAAAAGTGTATGACCGCCATCTTGGATTTCAAAATAGACATTATTTTCGATATCTGCTTACCCGAATTAGTCGGAAATGACCATGACGATTTTGACAGAATTTTCCGTTTCCGCCATCTTTTATTTTAAAACGGACCTTATTTTCGAAATCTACACCCCTGAATTAATCGAAAATGACTACCATAACGATTTTTACAAAAAAGTGTATGACCGCCATCTTCGATTTCAAAATAGACATCATTTTCGAAATCTACACCCCCGAATTAGTCGAAGACGACTACCATGACGATTTTGACAAAATTTTCCATTTCCGCCATCTTGTATTTTAAAACGGTAACCGCCATCTTGGATTTCAAAATAGACAATATTTTCGAAATCCGCACACCCAAATTAGTCGAAAATGGCTACCGTGACAAATTTAACGGATTTTACCAAAAAAGTGTATGACCGCCATTTGGATTTCAAAATAGACATTATTTTCGATATTTGCTTACCCGAATTAGTCGGAAATGACTACCATGACGATTTTGACAGAATTTTCCGTTTCCGCCATCTTTGATTTTAAAACGGTCCTCATTTTCGAAATCTACACACCTGAATTAATCGAAAATGACTACCATAACGATTTTTACAAAAAAGTGTATGACCGCCATCTTGGATTTCAAAATAGACATTATTTTCGATATCTGCTTACCCGAATTAGTCGGAAATGACTACCATGACGATTTTGACAGAAGGTTCCGTTTCCGCCATCTTCGATTTTAAAACGGACCTTAGTTTCGAAATCTACACCCCTAAATTAACCGAAAATGACTACCATAACGATTTTTACCAAAAAAGTGTTTGACCGCCATCTTGGATTTCAAAATAGACATTATTTTCGATATCTGCTTACCCGAATTAGTCGGAAATGACTACCATGACGATTCTGACAGAATTTTCCGTTTCCGCCATCTTTGATTTTAAAACGGACCTTATTTTCGAAATCTACACCCCTGAATTATTCGAAAATGACTACCATAACGATTTTTACAAAAAAGTGTATGACCGCCATCTTCGATTTCAAAATAGACATGATTTTCGAAATCTACACCCCCGAATTAGTCGAAGACGACTACCATGACGATTTTGACAAAATTTTCCATTTCCGCCATCTTGTATTTTAAAACGGTCTTTATTTTCGAATTAACGATTTTTACCAAAAAAGTGTATAACCGCCATCTTGGATTTCAAAATAGACAATATTTTCGAAATCCGCACACCCAAATTAGTCGAAAATGGCTACCGTGACAAATTTAACGGATTTTACCAAAAAAGTGTATGACCGCCATTTGGATTTCAAAATAGACATTATTTTCGATATCTGCTTACCCGAATTAGTCGGAAATGACTACCATGACGATTTTGACAGAATTTTCCGTTTCCGCCATCTTTGATTTTAAAACGGTCCTTATTTTCGAAATCTACACCCCTAAATTAACCGAAAATGACTACCATAACGATTTTTACCAAAAAAGTATTTGACCGCCATCTTGGATTTCAAAATAGACATTATTTTCGATATCTGCTTACCCGAATTAGTCGGAAATGACTACCACGACGATTTTGACAGAATTTTCCGTTTTCGCCATCTTTTATTTTAAAACGGACCTTATTTTCGAAATCTACACCCCTGAATTAATCGAAAATGACTACCATAACGATTTTTACAAAAAAGTGTATGACCGCCATCTTCGATTTCAAAATAGACATCATTTTCGAAATCTACACCCCCGAATTAGTCGAAGACGACTACAATGACGATTTTGACAAAATTTTCCATTTCCGACATCCTGTATTTTAAAACGGTCTTTATTTTCGATTTAACGATTTTTACCAAAAAAGTGTATAACCGCCATCTTGGATTTCAAAATAGACAATATTTTGGAAATCTGCACACCCAAATTATTCGAAAATGGCTACCGTGACAAATTTAACGGATTTTACCAAAAAAGTGTATGACCGCCATTTGGATTTCAAAATAGACATTATTTTCGATATCTGCTTAACCGAATTAGTCGGAAATGACTACCATGACGATTTTGACAGAATTTTCCGTTTCCGCCATCTTTGATTTTAAAACGGTCCTTATTTTCGAAATCTACACCCCTGAATTAATCAAAAATGACTACCATAACGATTTTTACAAAAAAGTGTATGACCGCCATCTTGGATTTCAAAATAGACATTATTTTCGATATTTGCTTACCCGAATTAGTCGGAAATGACTACCATGACGATTTTGACAGAATTTTCCGTTTCCGCCATCTTCGATTTTAAAACGGACCTTATTTTCGAAATCTACACCCCTGAATTAATCGAAAATGACTACCATAACGATTTTTACAAAGAAAGTGTATGACCGCCATCTTGGATTTCAAAATAGACATTATTTTCGATATCTGCTTACCTGAATTAGTCGGAAATGACTACCATGACGATTTTGACAGAATTTTCCGTTTCCGCCATCTTTGATTTTAAAACGGTCCTTATTTTCGAAACCTAGACCCCTGAATTAATCGAAAATGACTACCATAACGATTTTTACAAAAAAGTGTATGACCGCCATCTTGGATTTCGAAATAGACATTATTTTCGATATTTGCTTACCCGAATTAGTCAGAAATGACTACCATGACGATTTTGACAGAATTTTCCGTTTCCGCCATCTTCGATTTTAAAACGGACCTTATTTTCGAAATCTACACCCCTGAATTAATCGAAAATGACTACCATAACGATTTTTACAAAAAAAGTGTATGACCGCCATCTTGGATTTCAAAATAGACATTATTTTCGATATTTGCTTACCCGAATTAGTCGGAAATGACTACCATGACGATTTTGACAGAATTTTCCGTTTCCGCTATCTTTGATTTTAAAACGGGCCTTATTTTCGAAATCTACACCCCTGAATTAATCGGAAATGACTACCATAACGATTTTTACAAAAAAAGTGTATGACCGCCATCTTGGATTTCAAAATAGACATTATTTTCGATATCTGCTTACCCGAATTAGTCGGAAATGACTACCATGACGATTTTGACAGAATTTTCCGATTCCGCCATCATTGATTTTAAAACCGTCCTTTTTTCCGAAATCTACACCCATGAATTAATCGGAAATTACTACCATAACGATTTTTACCATAAAGTGTATGACCGCCATCTTTGTTTTTAAAATAACCATTATTTTTAAATTCTGCACATCCTGAGTTATTCGAAAATGATTACCATGACGATGATCATTTTCGTAATCTGCACACCCGAAGTAGTCGAAATTTGCAACCATGACCATTTTTACAAAAAAAAATTTCAGCCATATTGGAATAAAAAAAAATAAAAAAAATACTACCTATGTATGTATAAGTAATAAATTATTTCCTACCGAATACAGGCATATTGAAGGAGGGTAAAAAATGAAACATAAGTGTAAAACAGTCTATACAATACTAAATAAACCTAATTTTCGAAATTCGAAATTTATTATACTTTTAATTCGAAAAGTATCTCCAACAGTCCCTACTACATACTTTAATTAGTAGTATCTTCCATATAAAAGAAAATAAATAGCCTGTGTGTAACTTATGCGTAAAAAGAATTTTACTTGTAATTGAAGTTGAAAACGATCAAGATCGTTCGATCGTCGATCATTGCCAGCGGTCGCGTACTGAGCGCTACCGCCATCTATCGAGTAAGATTTCATGAAATTGAGGAACGTTCATGGGAATAAGGCCTCTTAAGATTTTCCGTATATCATATGAGGCCCTTCAAATAATGTCCATTTCTACTAGTTAAGAACATGTAACGATCAAATTCAGATTTTAATTATCATCAACCGGATTTTATTTTAAAGAACGTCACGCCAGACTTCTGACATTGCCGTTATTATAAATTATTACGCTATCCGTTTGCCCTAACTCCTTAGTGTGCAATAGTAGTTTATGTAACTGTTACGTAATAAGGCCTAATTACGTACAGTTGCATACACTGCTTTATCTACACTCATATTATATATATTAAATTAAGTGTTCGGAAACCATAGAATGACCGCCATTGCACCGCCATGGCCAACTCGATTGTGCCGGCGGTCGGGGAGGCGCGTGCCGTTGGTCAGGAAGAAGCGCAGGATTTACATTATGTTATCAAATTCGATGTTCGGAATTTGAAACTCATAACGTATCAATATGATGAGCATGTAAAGTTAAAATTACGTTACTGCCACAGATAAAAAGCTTATCATAGTAAAATCGGTTGTGGTAATGCTAGCCATTGCCTACCGTTTTTGAACACGTTTTAGAGGACTTACAGAGTGTAGATAAAAAAATATAGCACATTTCTAGGGGTAACTCAATCAAGTCAATCAATCGAATATGTGTATTTTCACCTCACAAATCAAATCTAATCAAATGAAATCGTTCATTCAAAAACATAGGTTATACATTTGTATTTTTGTATTTGTAAAAAAAATGTTATTTATATAGGTAAATATATAAAAAAATAGTAAAAAAATGCAAAAGACGTAAGAAAATTCGTAAGAAAAAGGTTTTTTTTTGTCAGTGGCCTGTCTGTGTTTTATGTCATCAGTGGTCCAATGGCCGCTGAGTCGATTTCGCAGACACTCGTCAAATCCTTGATTCGTCAAGTTAGAGGTTAGCCAAATCCTTACCAGCTTATTCAGTAAACAAAGCTTATTAATAATTGGCGGGGCTTCCAACCTCTGTGACTTATTCTTTTGGAACGACAAACTTTAAATTCAAAATTAGTCACGACAAAACAATAAACCTGACAAACAGGCAGTCGACCGATAGACAGTCACACGATATAGACGACTTCTCGAACCAGACCAGACGGTTCATTTGGTCCTCGAACCAGACCAAACGGTTCATTTGGTCCTCGAACCAGACCAGACGGTTCTTTGGTCCTCGAACCGACCAGACGGTTCATTTGGTCCTCGAACCAGACCAGACGGTTCATTTGGTCCTCGAACCGACCAGACGGTTCATTTGGTCCTCGAAACAGACCAGACGGTTCATTTGGTCCTCGAACCGACCAGACGGTTCATTTGGTCCTCGAACCGACCAGACGGTTCATTTGGTCCTCGAACCAGACCAGACGGTTCATTTGGTCCTCGAACCAGACCAGACGGTTCATTTGGTCCTCGAACCGACCAGACGGTGCAATTTGGAAGGAGATAAATTCGTTCGTCGGTACATTGAAACAGAATTGGTCAAAAATGCTGACTCTATCGTACGGAAAGCAGCAGTAGAGGTTGCTAAAGTGGTACTTTTAAGTGAGTTGAGTAATCTGAAAGCTGCCATAAAAAAAAACTGCTTGTATTGTATGCTAGGAGCTGTCAGATTCCCCCGCTACATTAAAAATACCACTTTAAGCGGGTGAAGAATTCAAAATGACTATATCACGCTCTTATTCTCCCAACAAAAAAGTGTTAAGATCATTTTGAACACCTCATCCGTTTATCTGCTTCTGCTGCTGAGTGTGTCTAGTACAGTGTGTCCGTTTTGAAAACCAGTCGTCTCCCAGTGGTCGCCTAATAAGTACTAGTCTCCGCCCGTGGCTTCATCTGCGGGCAAATCAAAAAACTTTGAACCCCCTTTTCACTCCTATAGGAGTTGCACCAAACGGTACCTGTATCAGCGTAAATAAAGACTCCAATCTTAAGTTAGCATTACCTTCAAAACTTTATATTGTAACTAAATTAAAACTAAAAGTAATCCAAATAAACTAAACTAATTACTTCAAACAAACTAATACAAAAGAGGGAATGCGTCTCATCGCCTTAACAATAGACTTTGTCTTAGTTCTATCTTAACAAGATCACGATTCTTGAACGCCGAACTTTCCCGAATGACAGCCCGAAAATATTTAACGACCCTTAAAACGAGGGAACTTTGACAAATTGTTAATTGATCTGGGATTATTATTTGACCTAAAGAACAAGTTTAAACTATTCAGTTCATATATTGCAACAACTTATTTATTCGAATTTCACTTTTGTGTGAATTTCACAAGCGTTTTATTTGTATTCCGAATTTATGGCATAAAAGTTGCTCGTAATTCGTAAAATACGTATTCATATTCATATTACAATGATGTGTTTTTAGGGTTCCGTAGTCAACTAGGAACCCTTATAGTTTCGCCATGTCTGCCCGTCCGTCCGTCCGTCCGTCCGCGGATAATCTCAGTGACCGTTAGCACTAGAAAGCTGAAATTTGGTACTAATATGTATATCAATCACGCCGACAAAGTGGTAAAATAAAAAGTGGAATTTTTTTTTTATTAGGGTACCTCCCCTATACGTAAAGTGGGGAGTGATTTTTTTTTTCATTTCAACCCTAATGTTGTGTGCAGACCGGATTACCACGTTGAACCAAGCAGCGCTGACCCGCTGTACCATTTACCAGGTCATGTAGGGAGATGAATAATAACGCTTATTTAAAATTGTAAAACATTTGAGCAGTGTAGTTGCAGGTGTTTCCCCGCTGGGAGTTGTTGTAGAAGTGAGGTTGAAGTGAGCAACGAGTACGAGTGCTGACCTCTTTTATGGGTTTTCTAGCGTGCTCGTACTAGTGGCTGGTATGTGCCGTGTATGTGAGACATTTATTGGCTAATAAGCTTACAGTATTACATGTTTGTAGGAGGGTTAAAATTGATATTTATATAGGACATTTCTTCGTAAATTAGTACAAAATTCTTATAATCTAGACATTTTGCGTATTTTGACATGATATCAATAAAATTAGACACAGATAAGACTAGACATAGAAACACAATATTTATACACGTTATTAACACAAACAAATTGGTATAAACCGAGAAAATGATTGACTTAGATCTAGTTATACACAAACAATGGCAATTTTAAGCTATCTGCGACAATTCTCCCCCACGTGCGTCAGCACAGTCGATTGGTGCAGAGCAGATGAGAATGAGTCTGGAAACCGGGCGGCGAACTTCTCCTGCGCGAGTACGTACAATGGCTACTCTTATGTGGCCATCAGGACCTGGAAAGAGCTGTGCGATCACGCCTCTAGGCCAAGTACCTCGTGGCATCGTGCCGTCGGCTATAATTACTACATCTCCTACGTGTAGTTTCGTCGCGTTCTGGTGTGCACTGGATCGTGGCATCAGGTTTGGACGATATTCTTTCAGCCAGCGTTTCCAGAAGTTGTCAGCTAGTGCTTGAGCTGTTTTCCAGGACGAAAGGCTCATATTTTCGTCGGAGAAGACTCCCAGCGGGGACATAGCGTTCGATCGGCCGATGAGAAAGTGGTTCGGCGTGAGCGCTTCAGCCTCTAAGTCAGGATTCACTGGGGTCAGCGGTCTGGAGTTTACCAGGTGTTCAGCTTCCAGCAATAGCGTATGGAGAACTTCTTCATGGGGTGCTCTGTCTTTTAGCGTGACTTTCAGAGCTGTTTTCACGCTTCCGACTAGACGCTCCCAAGCCCCGCCGGCGGAGGGGTTGCCAGGCGGGATCTTCTTCCAGATCATGCGTCGTTCGGTCATAAATTGTTTGAGACTATCGGGCAGAGAGTTTTTGGCCTCTGATAGCTCGCGTTCTGCGCCGTAAAAGTTTGTGGCGTTATCTGAGTACAGAACGGTGGGTGCGCCGCGTCGAGACATCATTCTTCGTAGCGATAGGATCATAGAGGCTGCCGATAGGGAGGCGGCTAGCTCTAGGTGCACGGCTCTAGTGGTGAGGCACGTGTAAAGGACGCCCCATCGCTTTTCTCGGCGGCGGCCTATGACAATTTGCATAGGACCGAACAAATCTACGGCTGCTGCGGTAAATGGCGGTTGATTCGCCTTGAGCCTCTCTGGCGGTAGGTCGCCTACAGGAACCTTGAGGGTAGCTCCTTTATAGGTCCGACACCATTGGCACTTATTCGTCAGATAACGAATTGTACCGCGCAGTCCGACTATGTAATATCTTTGCTTCAATTCGTTGATCACCGTCGCATGATTTCCGTGGTTGAAAAGTGCGTGGAAATGATGGATCAACAGCTTGGTAAATGCCTCCTTAGCGTGCAAGACAGGTATATGGGCTTCGTCTCTGTCTATTCGGGCATCTAGCACAATTATTCCGTTCTTATCAAGCTTCATAGCAACTCGATGTAATGCAGACTTCCTCAGCAGCGCGCGCCCGGCTTCCATTAGTCGTATCTCTTCGGCATACGACTCATTTTGGCTCCGTTTAATCAGCAGTATCTCCGCTAGACTTATGTCTTTTATTCATTTCTGTTTCTGGATTTCTATTGACAGACAATCTGGCTTTGAATACCTCGGCAGCAATCAAAACTCTGGCCGTAGTGCGAACCAGCCTAGTGAACTTCGAGAATCTACATGTCTCGGGCAAGTATGCGAACTTGTTTTGAACGGTATTTACAGAGCAAATCGGTTTTATGACGCGCTCTTCGCACGTTTCTACGACGGGTTCTACTGTTTTCTCGCGCGGCCAATGCTCCTCGGCTTGCCGTATAAAATCAGGCCCTATAAACCACCGGTGGTTAGCTCCGAACTGGGCCGGGACGCCCTTAGTAGCGTCGTCGGCGACGTTTAACGCGCTAGGTACCCAACGCCAATCGGTAGGTTTAGTTGTGTTTTCTATTTCGGCTACTCTATGTGCGACAAAGCTTTTGTACCGACGTGGATCCGACCTTATCCAGGATAACGCTGTCCGAGCGTCGCTCCAGAAATACCTATGTTTGATGACATAATCGGACTCCTTTACTACTGTGTCGGCTAGCCGTGTCGCTAGCACACAACCTTGCAATTCTAACCTAGGAATGCTGACAATACGCAACGGTGCGACTCGCGCCTTGGCGGCTACTAAGGCTGCGGACTTTTGTCCGTCCGGGCCTTCGCTAACTAAGTATATCGCGGCGGCGTATATCTTTTCGCTAGCGTCGCAAAAAACGTGCATGTCGGCCTCTCTATTTCTCGCGGGTACGTATCGCGGTATTTCTAACTCCCTAAGTTGCTGAATATTACTCACGAATGAATTCCACGCGGGTGCGAGCGAGGTGGGTATAACGGTATCCCAGCCTATCCCTGTACGCCAGACTTCCTGCATCAATGCCTTCCCTAAGACAGAGATCGGGCTTACGTAGCCTATGGGATCGAATATCGACATCGCGCTACTCGTCACCTGTCGTTTAGTGGGTAATTTCGTACCGTTGAGCACGTCTTCGGGCGTGTTGCGTAAATTTACGTTAAACCCTAACGTGTCGCGTCTATGGTTCCATTTTAAGCCTAATGTGCGCTCGCTTTCGCCTCCCCCGATGAGGGACGTATCCTCTTTGCTAGGAACTACGTCAGAAATTACGTTTGGGTTGTTAGAGGCGAACCCGCGGAGCTCGAACGACGCGCGTAAATTAAGCGCGTAAATTTCGTTTACTATGCGCCTAACATCGCTCTCACACTGGTCGAAAGCTACGACTAAGTCGTCCATATACGTGTTTTTTATAGTTTTCTCAGCGGCGATCGGAAATTCCTTCGCATGTTCGTATGCGTTTTTGTTTTTGACGTACAATGCCGTCGTCGGCGAAGCCGCGGACCCGAATATCAGTCTTTTCATCCTATATTCTTGCGGTGAGGCTGAGCGGTCCTCCCCCCGCCAAACAAAACGTAACGAATCTCGATCGCGTTCTATAATCTCTATCTGCAGGAACATTTCTTTAATGTCGGCTATTACCGCGGTCCTGCCTTCCCTAAAACGGACTAACACGCCGAATAAGGATTCTAACAGATCAGGACCCGCTAGAAGAGCGCTATTTAGCGACCTGCCGTACGCGGTAGCGGCTGCGTCCCAGACTACGCGCATTTTTCCGCGCTGCGGATGAAACGTTGCGAAATGCGCCAAGTACCATGCCCTAGGCGCGTCCTGCGGGGGCGGCGAGTCTACTTTTTCCGCGTAACCTTTGTCTAACAGGTTATTTATGTGCTTAGTATACTCGATTTTCAGAATAGGGTCGCGATCTAACTTATTTTCCAGGCTGTACAGCCGCCGTAACGCGTGCGCTTTATTATTTGGCAATTCTTCGTTATCGGTAGGCCATAACAAACCCGCTCGGAACCTATCTTCCCCGGGGATTTTTTCACATGTCGCTTCTAGTAAATCTATTGCTCTTTGATCGGGATCGGCCCGAGGTAACTTTTTAACTACCCCTAGTGACTCGATATCGAAATGTTCCTTCATGAGAGCTAAAGCTTCATCGTCGGCCGTTTGTGGCCCCATGTGGCCTACAAACGCTACGGTTGCCTCCGATGACCTATGCGGTCCGTGCAGTGACCATCCTAGCCGCGTCAAACTAGCTACCGGGAGGTGCGATTTACCGCTGATAATTTGGCGCGTCACTATCAAATGCCAATTATCTTGACCTATAATTATTGAAGGCGCGGCAGAATCGTAACACAGCTCCTCGGCTATGTCGGCTAAATGGTCGCACTGCGCGACTATGTTTTTGGAGACGCCTTGCGCTCCTACGTTCAATCGATTGATGGTAAGCGCTTCCATCATTTCTAGATGCCTACTGCAAAAGCCGCGGATTGCGAATCGCACGTTACAAGAGTCCGGATCGCTCACGCTCCCACCTATACCTTCTATGTCGAGCGTTTCTCCCCGCTCTCGGGGCATTATACGATCGGCTGTTTCGTGTGAAATCAAACTAAGGGCCGCCCCTTCATCTAACAGGGCTAAGGCTTGCGTAGTACCTAGTGGGCCCGTAACCTCTACGGGCATCATTTTCAAAAACGTGGGCGCTATTCTAATCGCGTGAACGTTACTGACTTTTTTGTCTTCCACGGGCGCTTTAGATGCGTTCAAACCGTGTAGTAACCTGTGATGCCCGGCTTCGCACTGTTGCACTCCGCAAGCCACATACCTGCATTTGAAGCGACCACGGTGCGCCGCGCCTAGACATTTATAGCACAGCTTTTCCTTTTTCGCCCAATCCCAACGTTCGGATACCGATGCATTCAAAAATTTAGTACACGCTTCCACTTTGTGTTCATGATTATGACATATTAAACACTTATCACGTGACGTAAATCGTGCTGGTACCGAATGTTGTTTGGGCTTGGTCCCCGTATACGCGGGCCTTTTAGCCTCGCGGGGCTTCGTTTGAGCTACCGTCGGCGACCTATACTCCCCCGTGTGAGCTCTATCTACTCTATTTCGCGGGCGAGTGCTCTGGTAGCTGTCGTTGGAGTCGCTCGAATAGTCGCGGGAGAACACGGGGGCGGGAGTACGGGTGGGGGCGGTATGACGCCCTGACCTATTGTCCAGCTCAAAGGAAACCGTGTTCACGGCATTTTTCGGCTTCGGACCTCGATGACGACTCGTTCTTTTAGCCGCGGAACTAATTTCTAGCAGAAATTCTGATATCGCGACTAAATCGGGCGAGTTCAAATTAGCTTGTTTGAACTTGCCCCATTCGTACCTAACAATAAGGTTCAACTTATCGACGATCTTGTTGACTAGCTCTGGCGCGTACAAGTATTTTTCTTGCTTTAATGATTTTATTGTCGCTACTGCATTTGCGACGTGCGCGGCAAAAGACACGATATTACTGATATCTTCGGCTAGGCGCGGCATGCGTTTAACATTATGTAGCTCAGTCAACACGATCTCTTCAGGGTCCCCGAACTGCCTCTCTAAGGCCTCCATTATCTCGTATGGATCCTGGACGGTATACATTATGGATTTCACCGCGGTACGCGCTTCACCTTTCAACGCGCGCCTAATTCGACTGACGTTATGTACGTAACTAAACATGGGCGCGGTATCGTTAAATTCGGCACGGAATGCGATCCATTCTGTGATATTACCGTCGAAAGCGGGTAATTCGGGTGGCCTATGCATAATGGGCGCATACTGACTAGACACATCTCGCGGCGGGCGATGAGTACTCATATGCGGCTCGCGGGGCGCGGGGGCGCTGGGCGCCGGCGCGCTAGAGGCGAAATTACGTATTGTGTGTAACGCGGACGCTTCATTTTTAGTTACGTAATTGCTCTGATCTAGCTGGGACTGTCGTTCTACCCAATTCCTCACGCGTTGCTCGTCTTTTTCGACAAGAGGTTCGGACTTACCGCTAACAGATTGCGCCTCATGCTGGGCAATCTGTAGCCTTAACTTGGCAGTTTCCGTCTCTTTATTAGCAACGGCGAGGGCGGCTTTATGAACCTCGAGTTCCGCTAGCAACAGAGCTAACTTTTCGTCGCACTTTTCACTATACACACTTCGATTTTCGCGCACTTTTTTACTACCGCGGTCGCCGCACTGAGAAAAGCGGTCTTTTTCCCCGGCGGACGTGTTAGGTTTACACAATGTCCCCGGTGGACTTTTAACTAACGTCTTTTCCGCGTCGTCTTCCGATATTTCCGAATAAGCGGGCGCCGGCGCTCTTGCCGGCGGCGGCTGTAGACGCGGTTCGACACTAGGACCATCGCCAAGAGTGCTGGTGGTGCCTTTGTCCCATGTATTGGTATCGCCGGAGGTTGTTTCACCAGACGGCGGGGTAACGGCTCTGGAGGGTTGTCCCTTGTGTGAGCGAAGAGACATCTTGAGCGTATGATCGGACATCTTCTTCTTTCTTCTTGCTTCTTGACGCACGTGGGGTTCCCTAACCTTACCTACCTAAAACCTAATGGCTGACACTGCCTAGTGCAGTGAAAGCGGCCCTACGTTCACTTTACTTACTCGTGGGCGTTAATCCCTGATGCACTGAATCTCGCGCAAAGGCTAAGTGCAAGTGCCAGAGCGTCCGAAAGCAGTGTGAAGACGTCAACCATGTGACGTTGCAACGAAAGTTGCCAGGACACGAACGTGGAGTATGGCCTCTACACGAGCGGTCCGTCCAGCAAGCTGGTAAATAGCACAGGGCTCTTCCGCGAAAGCGGGCAGGTGTATCAGCGGTTAGGCCGGACACCGTATGAAGATTCTGAGCGAAATTAATCCAGCTCAGCGCGTACTTGTTTCTTTCTTCAATTGGCCGCAGTTTTCTGATATCCGGAGCTCGAAGGACCAGCTGTTGTGTGCAGACCGGATTACCACGTTGAACCAAGCAGCGCTGACCCGCTGTACCATTTACCAGGTCATGTAGGGAGATGAATAATAACGCTTATTTAAAATTGTAAAACATTTGAGCAGTGTAGTTGCAGGTGTTTCCCCGCTGGGAGTTGTTGTAGAAGTGAGGTTGAAGTGAGCAACGAGTACGAGTGCTGACCCCTTTTATGGGTTTTCTAGCGTGCTCGTACTAGTGGCTGGTATGTGCCGTGTATGTGAGACATTTATTGGCTAATAAGCTTACAGTATTACATGTTTGTAGGAGGGTTAAAATTGATATTTATATAGGACATTTCTTCGTAAATTAGTACAAAATTCTTATAATCTAGACATTTTGCGTATTATGACATGATATCAATAAAATTAGACACAGATAAGACTAGACATAGAAACACAATATTTATACACGTTATTAACACAAACAAATTGGTATAAACCGAGAAAATGATTGACTTAGATCTAGTTATACACAAACAATGGCAATTTTAAGCTATCTGCGACACCTAACGTGTGATATATTGTTGGATAGGTATTTAAAAATGAATTTAGAAGATTTATTAGTCATGTTTACAATAATGTCAATACATATAACATACGTCCTTATAAATTACATTAAAATTTCTTAGCTTAGGCTAACCTGCTAAACTACTCAAAGAGGCCCCCGCGAGTGGTTCCCGGCGCAAAGGTGCCCATCACACTCGCTGCGTTACCGCGCTGGATGGCGATGGATAGCCTTTGCGCCAGGAAAGAACCCACACGAGCATCACACCCCCTCTCCCTAGCACGCCGCCCTATTTCCCTCATAAAAACCATAGCCTCCGCCCCCCAACACCCTGTCGTCTCACAAGCCAAGGGGACAAAGTAATATTTATTTAGTAAGGCCGAATATTTGTCGCGTTTTTTCGCTGCGGCATATTCTGCAGCGGCCCCCGCTATCTGCACCGTACGGCTGAGGTGCGAGGCGGCAAAAGTGCTGACGCACGTGGCGTCCCATAAGAGGCACTTGCCCTTCTGCCACGGCACCAAAGTTAAACCGTCGGGCCTTTTCCCATCCGTTCGACAGAGACCCGGCGGTTCGAGCACACACGGGATATTGGCAGTAATTAAGGCCCTCCGAACGATGTCATTGAGGGCATGGTGACGCGGAAACCTTCCTGAACAGCGACAACAACTCAACGCGTGATGACCATTCGCTTCCACCATGGAGCCGCAAATGCATTTATGAGGTTCACAAACATCGCAGCCCAGGCGGAGCGCCACTGCCACACGCATTGAGTCGTTGTCCAGTAAAGTTCCAAAGTGAGGAGCAGGCAGAGCCTGCAACCACACTCCCGCATCTGCCCTCGACACCGATCTTAATCTAGCTAAAACCACCCCCGGGGCTGCACCAATGAGCCGCGCCAGCGTTTCCTTGGCCCCCACGTTGTCCCAGGCTCGCTGGACCTGCGGAGTCTCGGGCAATGTCGCCGATGGGAAAAGGGTCCCCCACCGCGCCAGTGCATCGTCTACAAACGGAATAATGACCCCGTCTCCATGACAATTTAAAATTTTAGAGACAAGGCCAGCCACTCCATGCGCTGATGCAAGAAAAGCCGGCAAACCCACATCCCCCGCGCGCCGCAAACCCAGGCCCCCATGATGAATGGGCAAAGACGCCTGGCTCCACTGGTCACTAGAAAGGGACACGTTAAGTATAGCTTCCGTTGTATCCCTCAAAGCGTCATCAAAAGAAGACACATTGTCGGGGCATAACCACGTCGGGGTTGTTCTCAAAAGATACATTATCTTCGGGACCGCAAAACACATCCTCAGTAATACCAGGGCGACATGCGCATTAATTCCTTTGAAACGTTCTTGGGCGAGCAAAAGAAGCTGCCTTCTAGCCTCGATAGCGCTTGGAATGGCCTCTGGGAATATTGGGGAACCCAGAAGGGTAAAAGTTCCATGTGTAAGTTCTTTAAGACCAGGAAGCAGTGACGTGAAAGAAGACAAAGTGGAAGAGGAAGAAGTGGGTCCGCAGCAGAAAAGCTCACATTTAGCCGCATTCACCTCCAGCCCCAGCTCCGCAAGACGAGGAAGAAGAGAAGTCAAGTCTTCCTTTACGACCTCAGGATCCCCCCCCAAAGTCCCGTCATCCAAATACCAGATGTTAAGCGGTGATTTAAGAGACGACACTATTTTGTGGATAGCGAGGCTGAAGGTAAGCGGCCCCAGCGGATCTCCCTGCTGCGCACCCACCTGCGAAAGAATCAGGGAGTCATTATATATAAGGTTAGAAGGTGAGTGGTAAACCTGGTACAAAAAAGGGTACAGAGATGGAATATTTTCCTCGACCTCGCTCAAAAGAACGTCCCTTTCGAGTGTGTTGAACGCATTTTTCAGGTCTAATTTTATTATAACACCATCTGCATTACCTGGTTCCGAAGCAAAAGTGCGCGCGGCATGAATTGCCGCCTCACATCCCCTCTGGGTGCCGAAACCTAATTGATGAGGCTGCAAATAATCGGCCATCCGCTCCCTGACCACGCGACACCCCAGTTTGGCTACCAAACGACGAAAAGTACTCCCCACAGCAATTGGCCGTATTCCGCCCTCCTTTTTCCTTAAAGCGCACAGTGACGCACCATATAAAAATGGGCAAACTTCAGGGTTTAGCTGCCCACTGAGTAAAAAATTGCATAACTTTACTAGGGACTCAAGAAGGCGCTGTCCGTTGTCGCCCGCGGAACTCGATGTCAACTCCTTCAGATGAGTTGGTCGAATTCCGTCCAAGCCAGCAGCCGAACCACTGTGAAAAGTCCCTAGCGCTTGGATTACGTCCTCCAAATTGACCGTTAAGGCTTGAGCGGACCGATCTGGCTGCTGGGGAAAAGTTAACACGCGAGACGGGGATGGGTGCTTCGCCCGCAAGGACGCAAGTGTCTCAGGGCCCGGAGGTGCTATGGAGTCGTCCGACAACAGCACGCGGACAGCCCCCCGCACGTCACCTTCATACACCTTAGATTCTATTGTCTTCAGAACAGATGGCACCCGAGGGGAGGCCTCGACGACACTCATTGGTTCCAAAAAATTTGCCCAAAAATCGACCTCAGCTAAATTGGACTTCACCTTAGAGGTGAGGTTGCCCGGGCCCTGTATTTCCGGAGCTTTCAGTGCCGAATACGCAAAAGTCAGTAGCGCACACCAATCGGCGGTTTCATTGGTTTCAATACATTTACCGATGATGAGGCACAATTTCTCCGCCGCCAGACTTCTCGCTCCCTTAGGGATGTGCCGAAGCACCCGCACCGATTTTTTAAGAGCACCTAAGGACTCCAGGGCTGTGCCAGGTGACTCCGAGCTCCCTTGCTCTGAGGAGGCGAGCTCCGGCTGACCAGAACGGGGAGATACCCGAGCGGACGCAGGCTGAGGGCGCTGTCGAACTACGTTCTTATGCACGCGCCCAATGTGAATTTTGAGGCCATGCGAAGTAAACCCTCTAGACGATTCAGGGCAATGGGGGCACGTCAAGGCGTGGGAAGAGGAACTCATCCTAACTTTGAAATGGGACTAGGCACGATACAAAATGTTAAATAAAGTAATAGTAATGTGGCCGTCTCATAACATTAAATAAAACAATGTGTAATAATAAAAACAATAAAACAAAGCAATTCTTTAGACAATGACTAGAATATCCAAAAACTAAACATACAAGTTCAACTTTATATTTTACCAGGAAAATGAAAGAGAACCAAAATCACAATTAAACATTTAAAAAAAAACAAAACAAAAGAGTAATTAATTAACCCTAAATAAAGTTTGGTCGTCTATACTAATCTTTGGTTAGGTAATGTACCTATAATACCTTTAGTGGACAAGGATATAAATTAAATTGCGAGCATACAAACATAAAAAAAATATGTTTTTGAGTCAAAAAAAAAATATATATATATATATAATAATACTAAGTGAAAACAAATAAATTATCCAAATCAACTAGAGGACTATTATACCCAATTAAATTAAACTAAAACAACAGTTATCGCCTTCTAACTGCTACGGTCGGCCAGCGAGCGGGCGCACGGTGCGCGCTTGCATGCATTACCCGTTGAAAATTATTGCGCGCAAAGAAAAAATCCTCCACCTCCGCGCATACAACCATACGGCGTACGGTCTGTCCAGTACTGCCAGTGCTCCTCTCTCTTGCTCCCCGTCGACAGCCGGAGTGTAACGCAGCGCGGCGCTCGGGTCCCTTTCGGCTGATAGTCGGCAAACTCCGTGAGCAGCGATGACTGAGCGAGGCAAAAATAATATGCTATCTCTCACCACAGAGGGGGTGAGGAATAGCCCCGCACTCCATCCAGCGCAGGCGATAATGTCTTGCAACTTTGTTGCACGTAGTTTTGCACACGGCACTACACGCGGCGCTGTAGAATAATGGTCCTTAACCTCCAAATCATTGTGACTTATTTTGCGTTATCCTTATAAATATTAAAATGTTAAATCAAAGACCGGCACGTCCGCCTTCAACCGTTGCTCGAGTAAGAAGTTCAAAAATGAATAGGGGTTTACTAAAATCATTTTTCGATAATGTAAATATTTTCGGAAATAATCGCTCCAGAAGTAAAAAAATATGCGTCCCCCCCCCCCTCTAACTTTTGAACCATAAGTTTTAAAAATATGAAAAAAGTCGCAAAAGTAGAACTTCATAAAAACTTTCTAGGAAAATTATTTTGAACTTGATAGGATGAATAGTTTTTGAAAAAAAAATTACAAAATAATTTCTGAACTAAGTTTGTAATTTAACCGTATAGCAGGTGTTTATTGTACCTGTAATTTGTACAAAATTACAATGAAATGACGTGCTTTCAAATAAAGTAAAAACGGTGAAAATCGGTTCACGCAATAAAGAATTATTCCATAAAAATCATCTTCCATACTATAAGCTCGCGCGCAATAGTTTACTTAATTTGCCGATAGATGTCGCTGTACGTGGAACTCTCATATCATATCCTACATGGCGGTGTTATTAACTCTTAAGTGGGGACACTTACTGTGACGGACGGAAAACTACGGAACCCTACACTGAGCGTGGCCCGACACGCTCTTGGCCGGTTTTTCTTTTAATTTTTCGCAACTTTTATGTCATAAATTCGTAACATAAGGGTGAAAACTTTTTGTAGAGGGCGCTGTTCCAGATTCTATCAAGATACAGGGTAATTTATACTTTACCCGGTGAACTTAACATCTGCTATGAAATGTCACTTTATCTACACTCATATTGTAAGTTCTCTAAAACGTGTTCGAAACCGGTAGGCAATGGCTAGCATTACCACGACCGATTTTACTATGATAAGCTTTTTATCCGTAGCAGTAACGTAATTTTAACTTTTCATGCTCAATTATTGATGTGCTATGAGTTTTGATAACATAATGTACACTTGCACCCTCCCGGGGATCCGCCGACAGCCCGACACGCGCCCGCGCGACCGCCGGCACAATCGAGTTGGCCATGGTGGCGGTGCGATGGCGGCCATTCTATGGTTTCCAAATAAGGCATTTAGAATAAATAATATGAGTGTAGATAAAGCAGTGTATGCAACTGTACGTAATTAGGCCTTAAAACACTCGTGTGATCTTATTATGAAATTCGCCTGCGGCTCATTTCATAAAACCACACTCATGTTTTAAGGACCCTTATTACGTAACAGTTACATAAACTACTATTGAAACTTACCGATAAATTTGATATCGGAACGAAGTCCCTAGTTAATTGTCATTTTTGCCACAAAAACTTCTATGTCTGGTAATGTGGTAATGAGTAATGTAGCTCTTGTCATACAAAGCGGTTTACAATGTATGGTAGCAGCTGTCAGATTACTGTCTTGAATTAAAAATATTACTTTAGGTCTACTTCTATCTATAAGTGAGATTTGGAACGAACTTCTGGAAGTTTCCCAATGACAGCTTCAAAAGATTTAACGGTCCTCGAAACGAGGATGCCGAAGTTTTGAATAATTGCTCTCGGTCTGGGATTTCAAATGGTTAGGGTGCGTTTCCACCAGAGCTGTGCGAGGATGCGTTGCGAGGAATGTGTTTGTCATGAACCAATAGAAACGCTTCATTTTCCTATCCTCGCTCAGCACAGCTCTAGTGGCTTGGCGGAGCGAGGTTTTTGTACAAAACAAGGGAAGGATGTGTGCGAGCAATGTGTAACGAGGTAATAAACTATCAGTTACAAGACGACGTTTGTCAGAGGCGACACGCCCACGCTACGCATCCTCGCACCGCTCAGCAAACCTCGCAACGCATCTTTACACCGCTCAGCTACCTCGCACATCTCTGTGGTGGAAACACTTACAACGTTCCACATCCTCGCTACGCATCCTCGCACCGCTCAGCTACCTAGCACATCTCTGGTGGAAACACTCACAACGTTCCACATCCTCGCTACGCATCCTCGCACCGCTCAGCTACCTAGCACATATCTGGTGGAAACACTCACAACGTTCCACATCCTCGCTCCGCATCCTCGCACCGCTCAGCTACCTAGCACATCTCTGGTGGAAACACTCACAACGTTCCACATCCTCGCTTCGCATCCTCGCACCGCTCAGCTACCTAGCACATCTCTGGTGGAAACACTCACAACGTTCCACATCCTCGTTCTGCATCCTCGCACCGCTCAGCTACCTAGCATATCTCTGGTGGAAACACTCACAACGTTCCACATCCTCGCTAAGCATCATTGCACCGCTCAGCTACCTCGCACATCTCTGGTGGAAACTCTCACAACGTTTCACATCCTCGCTCTGCATCCTCGCACCACTCAGCTACCTCGCACATCTCTGGTGGAAACTCTCACAACGTTCCACATCCTCGCTACGCATCCTCGCACCGCTCAGCTACCTAGCACATCTCTTGTGGAAACACTCACAACGTTCCACATCCTCGCTCTGCATCCTCGCACCGCTCAGCTACCTAGTACATCTCTGGTGGAAACACTCACAACGTTCCACATCCTCGCTACGCATCCTCGCACCGCTCAGCTACCTAGCACATATCTGGTGGAAACACTCACAACGTTCCACATCCTCGCTACGCATCCTCGCACCGCTCAGCTACCTAGCACATATTTGGTGGAAACACTCACAACGTTCCACATCCTCGCAACGCATCTTTACACCGCTCAGCTACCTCGCACATCTCTGTGGTGGAAACACTTACAACGTTCCACATCCTCGCTCCGCATCCTCGCACCGCTCAGCTACCTAGCACATCTCTGGTGGAAACACTCACAACGTTCCACATCCTCGCTTCGCATCCTCGCACCGCTCAGCTACCTAGCACATCTCTGGTGAAAACACTCACAACGTTCCACATCCTCGCTCTGCATCCTCGCACCGCTCAGCTACCTAGCACATCTCTGGTGGAAACACTCACAACGTTCCACATCCTCGCTAAGCATCATTCCACCACTCAGCTACCTCGCACATCTCTGGTGGAAACTCTCACAACGTTCTACATCCTCGCACCGCTCAGCTACCTCGCACATCTCTGGTGGAAACTCTCACAACGTTCAAAATCCTCGCTCTGCATCCTCGCACCGCTCAGCTACCTCGCACATCTCTGGTGGAAACTCTTACAACGTTCCACATCCTCGCTACGCATCCTCGCACCGCTCAGCTACCTAGCACATCTCTTGTGGAAACACTCACAACGTTCCACATCCTCGCTCTGCATCCTCGCACCGCTCAGCTACCTAGCACATCTCTGGTGGAAACACTCACAACGTTCCACATCCTCGCTACGCATCCTCGCACCGCTCAGCTACCTAGCACATCTCTGGTGGAAACACTCACAACGTTCCACATCCTCGCTACGCATCCTCGCACCGCTCAGCTACCTAGCACATATCTGGTGGAAACACTCACAACGTTCCACATCCTCGCTCTGCATCCTCGCACCGCTCAGCTACCTCGCACATCTCTTGTGGAAACACTCACAACGTTCCACATCCTCGCTCTGCATCCTCGCACCGCTCAGCTACCTAGCACATCTCTGGTGGAAACACTCACAACGTTCCACATCCTCGCTACGCATCCTCGCACCGCTCAGCTACCTAGCACATATCTGGTGGAAACACTCACAACGTTCCACATCCTCGCTCTGCATCCTCGCACCGCTCAGCTACCTAGCACATCTCTTGTGGAAACACTCACAACGTTCCACATCCTCGCTCTGCATCCTCGCACCGCTCAGCTACCTAGCACATCTCTGGTGGAAACACTCACAACGTTCCACATCCTCGCTACGCATCCTCGCACCGCTCAGCTACCTAGCACATAACTGGTGGAAACACTCACAACGTTCCACATCCTCGCTATGCATCCTCGCACCGCTCAGCTACCTAGCACATATCTGGTGGAAACACTCACAACATTCCACATCCTCGCTACGCATCCTCGCACCGCTCAGCTACCTAGCACATCTCTGGTGGAAACACTCACAACGTTCCACATCCTCGCTACGCATCCTCGCACCGCTCAGCTACCTAGCATATCTCTGGTGGAAACACTCACAACGTTCCACATCCTCGCTACGCATCCTCGCACCGCTCACCTACCTAGCACATATCTGGTGGAAACACTCACAACGTTACACATCCTCGCTCTGCATCCTCGCACCGCTCAGCTACCTAGCACATGGTGGAAAAATAACTATTTGTGTTGGGAAAGTAAAACAAATATGTATCTTATAGTTAATATATCTTCATATTTTGAAGTATTTACTGTGTTAAGTTCGATACACGATTGGACGAAATCGGCTCGACAGAAAACCATTTCAAAGTTACGTCTTAAAATAAACTTTCAACAGTTTTGTGTCTTTAATTTCTTGATTTATACGTCTGTAATTAAGAACAAAATTCTCGCACACTACTAAAAACTTCATTTTTGTATATTTTTTTTAATTAATGCGAAGGGAATTTGCAATGAGCTCACATACTAATCGTAACTAATCGTTTCTCTTTCACTCGCGCTTATAAAGATTAGGGACGGAATTTACCTGTTGTCAATTGTCATCCCTTTAATTTAGGTACACTCTAAGTATTATGTTTATCTTGTTTTGCACAAGCATCACAAAAAAATTATAATATAAATACTAGGGGTATTCCCGTGTATCCCAGAAAACTAATTACACTCGAGATTAAAACATAAAAGGGGTTTAAGCAATTAAACCGATAAAGGTACTTACATACGTTCAAAGGTAAAACCGTCCGGCCGGAAAGGTATAACCGTCAAGGATCGTTATTTTATCTCACTCGTAGCCTGAAGCAAAAACGCTCCAGGCGGATTCGTTTGACGATACCGCTGATAACGTTGATTCCTTGATTTTTTTTCACATTTATACATTTATGTAGCGTTCGAGGATGGTTATTTAAGTTATCAGTCCATTTTGCATACATTGTACTAAAATGACAAGCAAGCTTTTATTGTCGAAACAGTAAAATTAAATTTCGAATGACGCAAACACGTTCGCTACCATTGACTCTTCCAAACCCTTCACGAAACGATAATTTTCACAAGCACACATGACTAATGAGCATTTTATTAAAATATGAACTTGAGTCGACTGAAATACGGTTGGTTTTCCAAAAATAGAATAAGCTTGGATACGAGATCGCTAAATTAACTGCAGATATATTGAGTCGTTTTCGCAATGACACGTGGCGTGCCATAAACATCGGAAAACAATACCGTTTTTTGTTTACCGTTATTGCGGAATGGTATTATGTGCACTCATGTATTGTATTATATAACGGAATTCCAGAACTCAATCGGTTTTATTTAATATTTATGTAGGTACATTTGATAGTTTGTGCCTATTCCAATTCTAATGGCGAAATATATTCTTCATGTAAGTATTTATAGACTTTAAAGTACAATAAGTCGTGGGAATAACATACCTACGAGTATTTTAAAATGATTTGAGACACGTCTAGTTTGCAAGCGAAATTCGGACTTTGAATAGGATAGGATGTAATCTAAAACGGGTTTAAAATAGCACTTTTCAATGATAGTTGGCAATGTTAGCCAACATAGTTTAAATTAACAACTAGCTTTTTTCCCGTGACTTGTACCTGGTCTACGCGCCGTAACAAAATGTAATGAGCAAAACATTGAATTAGAGCATAAAATCTCTTCCCCTTTTCAGCCCTGATAGCTTAGAGAATTCAACTCGGAGTAGCCATGTCTGTCATTTTCTATTAAAAAAGTCTGCCGATTTTTGGGGGGGAGAGGAACGTCAAATGTATGGCTATTCGTACGTAATGTACAAATAGCCACGTCAGATAAACGTCAATCCATACATGTATATGACCGCCGGTCATACAGACTTGGCCACAAGTGTTGAGCATAGCTATTTTCTGTTTACAGTTTTGATGTTAAGTATTAATTCCCTATCAGAACAATGTACGATGACGTAAAATGTTATATTTTATCTTTGTCTATAAATATATAAAAGAAGAAACTGACTGACTGACTGACATATCAACGCACAGCCTAAATCGCTGGTTCTAGAGATGCCAAAGGAGAATGGGCATTTTTGTATGGGGAGTGTACCATGGATGTATACTGCTGAGACGTATCTCGTTTTAAAGCTCGTGATCACCGGATTATTTTATTATATGGCACCATTGTTGGATATCGTGCAGGGACCGAGATATTTAACAAAAAAGAGCGAACATATAAAGAGCATTTTTTTTTTAAGATACGATATGTAATCCGTTATAGCATGGTTTATCTGAAAGCATATGAGAAATGGTTCAATTCTGTGTAAAACACCCTATGTTTGAATACTTACAGGGCTAGAATTAATTAATTTAAATTAAGCTTGATATGAATATCGCTCGGTTTAGAGCCAAGGTAATGTGTATACGGGAGGCGTATATTACATGTCAAAGGTATTTTTATAAACTATTTTTCGTAATATATACTTTAGCTCCAATGCATGCAGGAACTAAGATATATCGACTTTGTATGTTAATTAATTGTGCTTAATGAAGTTCTAAGTTTTCTACTCGTCACTAGATGGAGCTAGCTTCCAAAATTCTAAATGGCATTAAGAAAAACGACGTGCCGGCGCGTCGGTCTAACTCCATCATGACTCATGACAACGTATATCTGCTTATATTATATATCTGCTTACCATCATATGGGCCGTATGCTTGTTTACCACCGTCGTGATAAAAAAAAACAGTATTATTTTTTGACAGGGCTAAGTCGAAAAAGGAAGTTTAGTCTATCTCCCTCTTCATCGCTCGAATTTGCGAAAACACAAGAGAAAGGCAAATAGACGAATCTTCAAATTCAAATTCTGTTGTTTGAGGTAACCCCCTAGAACAGCTAGTTTATAGTCAACGTTCAGAAACTAACTTATATATAATTACGCGACGTGAAGCCTTAGACCACAGATTTTAGAGCGTTAAAAAGCAATGATATGGAGCCAGCATTATTAATATTTATATAGTTATATAGACTATATTATAGACAGAGTCGAGTAGTTAAAACTACTCGACTCTTAGTCGGTTCTTCTATTGCATACAAGATGTCGCCAGTAACTGATTTTAATTAACTGGTTTTAAGTAGTTAATTGCGGTCATTTAACATTAATTAGTCACAAAAAATTAATGACTTATTTTCAAATTAATTTCAGGCGAATGAACTATGTAAATGTGTATAAAAGTTAACCTTTTTTGTATAGGATAGTTAGTTCCAGATTTTGCTACAGCTAGGCCACAGCGCAGACACGAAATAATGAATACCGGCTTACGTGCACCCTTACGGCCTTCGGTGCCATATAACTAATTAATGCTATGATTAAGACCTTTCATTTGAGATAAGGTTCAATTGTATACGCCAGTGGCAAAAGTTGTCCATTTTGCTGCCAAGGCTCCATCTAGTGTTCAATAGAAGAATTAGGCTGTCGTTAATTACAGTTAATTAACGCATAAAACCGTTTTATTTTGGTCTCTGCATACGTTAGAGTGCAAGTATCATTTACGAAAAATAACTTTTAAAAATACCTTTCAGCTGTTACATACGACTTTTGTATACAAGTTAGCTTCGCCATGCTACAGGTGTTTTTACATATTAGCAAATGTTTCATCTACTAATTCCAGCCCTGTACGTATTTTTCCGATGGTGGTGGTAAATAAGCGTGAAGCATTTCTTATATTCTTTCATATAAAATACGCTATCACTGGTTATAGACCGGATATTTTATAAATTAACCGTTTATATGCGCAACCTTTTTTTTTAAATAGCTCGGACCCTGCACGGCATCCAATGATGGCGTCATACAATTAAATAATGCACTAGTTAAGACCTTTCAAATGAGATATGTCCCAATCGTATACACTCATGGTACAAAATGCCCATTCTCCTTTGGCACGTAGGTTCCTTATAAGGTCTAGGGATGCACTAAGAAAGGATTTTTCAAAATTCACCGCCTCCTAAGGGGTAAAATGGGGGTTCAAAGTTTGTATGGCGAATCAAGATTTGTTAGACTATTTTATTCGAAACTTCACAGGAGTATTCCTAACGATAAATGAGTAAACACGTGTTTCAGGATTTTTGAAAATCCAACCCCTAAAAGGGGCAAATGTGGTCACAAAGTCTGGAAATCAACACGGGTATCGTATCCTTTTTGAGTACTTATAGTACGCGGGCGAAGCCGCGGGAAAAGGCTAGTAGATATATATATATATATAAATTCACTTAATAACACTTTCAAGGTACCTATAAAATATGAAAAGTGGAGGTAACAAAAATGCGAATTTAAGTCGGTGCGACGATTTGCAAATATTCTACGCAGTTACTAACTAACTTCAACAAAACACGCCTGTTCTGTTTGAATTAATTAATCAAATAACTTCAAAAAGATAGAGACGCTGGACTAAACTTCCAAATTTTGTATGAAAATCGCAAGGGTGCTCAACACTTCTGGCCAAGGCTGTATGTTTTCGGCAGAGGGGAACGCCTGTCAATGGCGACTCCGGCTGGTTGAATTCTCTAAGACCGGTAGCGATGATCTATCTATGTCAAAAAAAACCATTCCCTGTCCTTCTCGGGGCCTCGATTTATCTCAATACCAACATATATTTAGGTAAGTAGGTATATCTAAGTAGGTTCAGCGATTTAAGCATGAAAAGTTAAAAGTCAACCGGCCGCCTACGTTGCCTTTGCATTTATAATACACTAGCGACCCGCCCCGGCTTCGCACGGGATAAGAAATGGTTATTGTGGGTTACCCCTAAGAGATAGACATATACCATCCCGGACTTTTTTGTAGACCTTTTTAAGATGTACTTACAATACTATAGTACATTATTTTGATCTATCTCTTAGGACTCAGCCAGCGTTTGCAATGTAAGCGCAAAAATGGGTTTATTTACGACATCACAATAGAAACCTCTAAAATCATCAGTGTTTGTCTACAACATTATGCATGTATTATACATATAAGCCTTCCTCTTGAATCACTCTATCTATTAAAACAAACCGCATCAAAATCCTTTGCTTAGTTTTACAGATCTAATCTAAACAGCGGAAAGCGACTTTGTTTTATACTACGAGTATCACGAGGAAAAGAAGGAATAGTAGATTGTGTAACAAGGGAGCAAAATGAAATATTTACGGCGAGGGCGTATATTGATTCCCAAACGAAGCGATGGAGTCTATAATAGAATCCAGAGCGTAGCGAGGGATTCTAAAGTAGACTCCTGAGCGTAGTGAGGGATTCAAGTGTTAACGCCCAAGTTGAAAATAGTTTTGCTCCTATGTGACACATACTGCTTTTCACATCACCTTAGAGGAAAATATTTTTTTTTATTGTTGAATCATATTTATTTTAACTTTATATGTGCTTAGTGTGCTTCTTGATTATAATGAATCTATTAATTTAATAAGAAATTTGATTGTGATGACGGACTGGCTGAAAAAAATACGAATGTCCTAGAACAGAAAAGTGCCACTTTGTTCCCTTCTAGCAGGGAAGAAAAAGCCCGTATACGACTAGGTGGTGTGAAAAAGTTAATTCTATATGATCGTGACACAAAAATGAACATACACCCCAAAAACCATTACCCTCCATTGTTCGTAAAACGAGTTAAAACACGAATTAAGCCCCGTTATCCGATTCCATGCCAATCTCGTAATCCGATAGAATCATTCAGTGAACGAGTGAATGGTTCGTCAGAGCTGTCCGAGTGAACGGTGAAATAGAGCATTGGATTAATACCGGTATCTATATACCAGTTATGTACCATAACCATGTGCAAGTGCCAATGAGAGGGCGTATTCGGAAACGGAAATGCATTAGCAATCCAATATTCAAAGAATTCAAAGGAGCGAGCTACGTAATAGACGGAGAGCTAGCCACGTCAGATATGACACAATAATGTCATAGTCATAGTCATTTATTCATAATATTTAAAATATTACATGTCTAATTACAATATTATTACATTGGTACTTATTTATTAATACATTATTTATTGGTACTTAATTCTTAAATTAGATTTTAAATTAAACGACGGCGATGAGAGCGACAAAACTCCTCTCGTTAGTTTGCTATACTATGCTTATTTCTAGATCCGGACATCTGGCAGCTGTAAAGATGTGGAGGTCAAAGAATGCAAACCACTTTAAGAATACCAATCCTAGAGTTCTGGTTTTGATGCAGTATTATGAAAAATTATATAAATAATTAGTTCATATCATTGTCAAAAGTTTCCGATGGGGGAAAGTAGTCCAAAACGACGTATAATGTAATTCATAGTTTGTCGCCTACTGTTTCTGTTTCCGAAATATTACGCAATGTTTTTTGTTCTAATGTTAAAATATAGGCCCTATAAATAAGATAACTTAGACCGTTTTTACCTATTCTGGTATTACTTTTTTTCAATTCAAAAACTTTGCTAGTCTGTCACTGACATCCACCCTTTAAAAGCTGCCAGATGCCCAGATCTAGCAATAAGGATAGTATTGCAATCTTACTACATGGAAATCTTCTGAAATCACATTACCTTTCGCTGCCTTAGGTTGCCTTCGTTTATGTATGCATTTATGTATTTATATATTGTGTATTTATGTATGTATTATGTATTTATATACTGTGTATTTTTGTATATATTATGTATTTATGTATTTAGGTATAAGTTTTTAAAGTAAGTACTTACTATTACTAGTATACTTATATCATATCGGCACTACCCCTTAAATGTTTTGAGTTCATAGTTTTCAGCTACCCAAAGGCTGTCTGGTAGAGATCGCTTTTTAGCGATAAGACCGCCTGTTGTTACCTAGTTTTTATCACTGTATCGCTGTATATTTTTTTCTTTTCTCATGTGGTGCACAATAAAGAATATTTATTATTATTATTATTCTCTTTATTCATTTTTCTTCTTAGGATTAGGTTTTTTACAATATTTATATAAAAGTAAAATATAAAAATACATCTAAAACATACAAAAACAATAAAAACATTATAAAAAACCTATCCTAGGGTGCCGCTGGCAACGGAGCAAGGCCCAGGCTGCCGGTGGTCAGGGCCGCAGAGAGAGGAACCTTCGGACTATGCGCACCGTGTCTAGGATAACCGCCTTCTGGATCTGACCCTTGATCCAACCACAACCCCGTAACGAAAGTCTCTCTAGGTGTTGGTCGAGATTCTTCGCTATGAGACCGTTCGCAGAAACAACTATCGGCACAATGATCGCCGAATCAACCTCCCACATGGCGGTTACCTCGTGAGCCAAGTCTAGGTACTTGCTGGACTTGTCCTTCTCGGTCTTCACGAGGTTCTCGTCACATGGGACGGTGATGTCGACGAGCATGGCCCGGCGTTGCGGTCGATCTATTACCACGATATCAGGCTTATTGGCTACAATAGTCCTGTCCGTGATAATAGATCGATCCCAATAGAGCGTGGCACGACCATTTTCGAGAACTGGTGCAGGTGTGTACTTGTAGTACGGCACTTCGTGGTCCACAAGACCGTATAGGAGAGCAAGCTGCTGGTGTATAATCCTGGCTACGAGGTTATGTCGGTGCAAGTACTCGCCGTTAGCAAGATGAGAACAACCGGAGATGATATGCCTGAGTGACTCTCCGGGACGGCGGCATGCCCGACAAATGTCGACCGTACCGTCCTTCAGGATATATCTCCGGTAGTTATTCGTCATGATAACTTCGTCCGCAATTGCACAGACAAAACCTTCGGTTTCTCCAAAGGTCCCCGAATCGTAACCAGTTCACCGACGCGAGCAGGTCTACGTCGGGTCCCGTGAGGGCCCTGTAGAACCGCCCGTGTAGCTCCTTGCTCTTCCATACCGCCCTGCGATCCTCGGTGCTTAGCACCACAGGTTTGCGCCAGTTCTCGTTTGCCAAGGAGAGCGGTTATTATTATTATTATTATTTTGGGTTCTTAAATTTCTCAGTACACAGGTACTGGCGTAATGAAAAAAGTACGGGCCGAGGCCAAGTGCATTTCATATTGGATTCTTAAAATAAAGTTTCTAATCTACATAGGTGGTTTTGTTAACATGGGTGTTTACTGTTTAGATTTGTTAGCTAGGTTGTTAGTTGAATATCATTCTGCAAAAAATTTCGGACGATTCGGCATGTATTGAGAATAACAGCTTTCTGCATAATTATATAAGAAGAAGGTGGCAATGATAATGATTTCAAGGAGGCGTGTAATTGTTGTGGGACGATACCTGTAGTTGATAAAACAATGGGTACTATAGTTACGTTGTTAAGCTTCCATATCCGGGTTATTTCTTCTTTTAAATCGGTGTATTTCGACAATTTTTCAGCTATTGTACTTTGAATATTATGGGTGTTTGGGATTGCTATGTCTATCAAGAGGGCTGTCTTATTTGTTTTGTCTACTACAGTAATATCAGGTCTATTATAATGTATGGTTCGATCTGTTAATATAGCTCTATCAAAATACATCTTATGGGTTTGGTTTTCCAATACATTTACAGGCGTGTACTTGTAGTAGGCGGTGGCTAGTGATATTTAAGGGCCAGTTTTTGATGAACTACATTTACTACCTGGTCATGCCTGTGTTTATAATCGGTGTGGACTATTGCTCTGCATGCTCCGGTTATATGTTGAATGGTTTCAGCTGAACTATTACACTTTCTACATAAGTCGTCGGGTCTATTTTTTATTATGTACTTTTGGTAGTTTCGGGTCTCAATAACTTGATCCTGAATGGCCATAATAAAGCCCTGTCTCTGGAAAGAGTTCGCCACGATTCAGCCATGCGTTCGACGCCACTTTGTCGACAATGGGTTGGCATAAATCATGACGATGTCTTCCATGTAGAGACTTTGCGCTCCATTCAGTTATTTTGCTTTTGTGGTCTGTTATGAATTCGGTTTTTTGGATAGTTTTATCAATGAGATTCAGGGGGGTGAAATTACGATCATTCTGTTCTATGGCTTTGTGGATGAGAGAGGAATCAGATTTTTCGTGAAAGTACTTTCTTAGCGTTGTTACTTGTTTGTTATGAAGGTTTGTTATATCTATGAGCCCTCTGCCACCTTCCTTTCTTGGCAGGGTAAGTCTCTGGAAACATGATCTAGGGTGGTGTTTTCTAAATTTAGTCATAGTGGTATTTACTGTACGCTGCAAAGATTTTAGGTCCGATTTACACCATCTTATTATGCCAAAAGAATAGGTCAAAATGGGTACTGCGAATGTATTGATTGCCTTAATAGTATTTCGGGAGTTTAACTGAGATTTGAGTATTGAGTTGAGTCTGTGTTTAAACTGTAACTTTAATTTGTCTTTCGTGTCTTTATAATGAATACGTTGTGATTGCAGATATCCTAAGTATTTGTATCCTGTTATTTCTTCTACGGGGTTTATTGATTGTCCGGTCTCTAAGGTGTAACTATGTTTGTAGCTTCTTCCTGCACTCATGGAATAAATTTTACATTTATCTATCCCGAAATTCATTTGTATGTCTCTTGAGTAAATTTCTGTCAAGTTAGCTAATCGATCGAGATCAGTTTCGTCAGATGCGTACAGCTTTATGTCATCCATATATAGAAGGTGGCTCAGATATACTTCGGTTTGGTCGGTGGTTCGGTTTTCTGTTTCGGGTTGATATTTGAGTGAGTATCCTATGTTAGTGCTATTGAGTATGTTGGATAGGGGATTTATTATTATTAAACCCATCGGTTTCATTGCTCTCATTATTGTGTCATATCTGACGTGGCCAGATCTTAGACCATAATTTGATTAAGCATTCGGTCTACTCGTAGTTCATGTGTTTTTTTTTATGTGCGAGCTAACCTTTACGGTCTAATACTATTCGTTGCCAAACAAATGATTTCAATAATTCAATATGAACATCAGCGTGGCACTGTTTTCACGGACATAATAAAAACGAAGAATGAAACTAGAAGGGTTATTCAGGCCTCAAAAATCACCGTGCGTAGGTGTAAATATGATCATATTTTCAAAGTTCGAAGCTCTAAAACGAGTAAACGCATGCAATCGATATCAATATATTGTAGGAAATAAAACACTTCCTGATCAAACTTGGGTTCTATAATCAACGGTGTTACAATAATATCACGCAATCGGCTCGAATTAACTAATTTACAAGATAAAGCAATGTCCATACCACGCACGAGTAGCGACGTAAGGATAACTGACAGTTCTACCGTGTTCCAGCCTAAATTGACAGCTACTGTCAATGTCACGTTTAAGGCGTGCCTATACACTTTAAATAGTAAAGCGAGGTCTACACGAATATCTAATAATATTGATATTTGATTCGTGAACACCGCCAGAATATGTCCCTTGGATATGCGATGAAGCCTGTGAAGAGCTTAGTCTATTGACGTGAGCTTTCAGTGCCTCACTTGAGAGTAATATTGGTGATTGATAACCCTACAACTTCGTTTTTTTTTAGAGATTAGAAATAGAGTAAACATAGAAGCAGTACTTGCCAACCTGTTCTAAATGTTAAATTTAAATAAACACACTGCAAGCACACCAACAAACGATTAGTTAAGAGTTCACATTTGTGATTGTTTTACATAATAACAATTTGCAGATTAAATAATCCAACACAACAATAATAATTTTAAACAACACAACAATAACAATTTGCAGATTTTTATGACATTTATTTAAGTGAAGATAATATGTATTAAATATTCATAATGTCACAAAATATTACATGTCCAAAGTAATAATAAAAATAGCAGTCCAATTAAAATTAAAAAATATGTCAACGTAATGTCAAATAAGCCCCCACGAGTTGTCCCGGGCGCAAAGGTGCCCATCACACTTGCCGCGTTACCACGTTGTATGGCGATGGCCAACCTTCGCACCAGGTAAGAACCCGCGCGAGCCTCAGAGCTCCTCTCCCTAATACGGCGGCCCACTTCGTTTATAAAGGTTAGAGCCTCCGACCCCCAGCACCCTGTTGTCTCAAACGCGAGAGGCACGAAATAATAGTTGGACTCAAGGGTACAGTACTTGCCCCGCTTTCTAACCGCCGCTAACTCCGCTGCAGCCCCAGCCGTTTGAACCGTTAGACCGAGGTGTGAGGCGGCGAAAGTGCTGACGCACGTGGCCTCATTTGCAGATTAAATAATCCAACACAACAATAATAATTTTAAACAAAAAAGAACCGACTTCACTTAGCCTCCACCTTTCCAAAAGCAAATACTCGAGCTGCTGTATAAAATACTCAAATGACTATAGGTGTGCCTATAATAGTTGAAGAGTTCCCTCGATTTCTCCAGGATCCCATCATCAGATCCTGACCTGGTTACAATGGGACCAACTGTGAAGTATACTCTTTCAAACAAAAAAAGAATTTTCCAAATCGGTCCAGCCGTCTTTGAATAATCGGTGAACATACATAAAAAAATAGCATAAAATAGCAAGAAAAAACAAAGATCCCGACGAATTGATAACCTCCTCCTTCGAAATCTTGAAGTCGGTTGATAAAGGAGCGGTATTCTAACTTTAAAACAATAATTTGTTACAGACGTTTCATCAATATCTGTTTTTGACATAAACATGACATCTAAACAAATTGGGATTCTAAAGATCAATGTCACTCGTTTTATGTAAAACGTTGAACGTATCGGTATTGACGTTTATCCTATAATAGTTGAAGAGTTCCCTCGATTTCTCCAGGATCCCATCATCAGATCCTGACCTGGTTACAATGGGACCAACTGTGAAGTATACTCTTTCAAACAAAAAAAGAATTTTCCAAATCGGTCCAGCCGTCTTCGAATAATCGGTGAACATACATAAAAAAAATAGCAAAAACAAAGATCCCGACGAATTGATAACCTCCTCCTTCGAAATCTTGAAGTCGGTTGATAAAAGGAGGCCTCTAACCGTGAACCTCTTCGTTCGTCAAATCGTCTATTTGCATCACTCTCTTTCGAATCAAGAGCGATAGAGATGGAGATAACGAAATTTCGATTTTCGAAGTTCGCGGTAGGCCTGCTGAATAATCCAAATGTGACTTGACAGTTCCAATTTTATTTTGTTCAATATAAATAAAATCAAGCATATTAAAAGCTTCTGTTTTGTAAATTGTAATTTTGAGGAACATTATCACACAATATCTGCTGATTTCTTGTGTTATTAAAGTTCGAAATCCCGATATATAAGCATTGGGCCTCTGGAATCCTGAATTAAAACTGGAAAAAAACAATAATTGCATGCATTCTCGTTGAAAATAAAGATTCATTCGTTACCGCGTTTAATTAGTTTGTCGGCAAACTGTCGAGTGGCCGGTTAATCCATTGTAAAACGCGTCCAAGTCGGATTGGATTCTGATTGAGTTAGCCAGTAACTCTGATTGTACGGAATACCAGACCAATCGTCGCCTATTCATTACTCTGAGACGAACCATAGAAATAGAATACAAAAACTTGTCATAACCAGACACGGCTTCGTTTGACGTTCGGGATGTTTCGAAAAAAAATCAATCATCCATATGGGCTAAGTACCCTAAACTAAAGGCAAGGATGATTAAGACATGGATGGACAATGCCTATACAAAATCGCGTTCCTCGAACCTTCAGGCTATACGTCTGTTTTCGGTACTGAGTGCCACAGCGCCATCTGTTGAGTCTGGAGTCGAGTTATTCTCTCAGCGTTAATCGCCGAACAAAATATTAGAAACTAGAATTTATTTATTTAATCTTAATTGCACTAAATTAGATGGTACAAATGGCGGACTTAATGCCATAAGGCATTCTCTACCAGTCAACCAATGGGCGTAACAGAAAGGTTAAGTAGGAATTTAGTGTTTGTGGTGACCGATAGATGACGTTAGTGCTTTAGCCTGAAATAAGGGAACGCGATTTTGTATAGGCATTGTCCATCCATGCCTTAATCATCCTTGCCTAAAGGTAACATTGCCCCGTTACCTCTGAGGTACTTGTCAAATGACTGTGTTACCGCGTGTAGCCTATTTATCAATATATCAGAAAACTGTCGAGTGTTCAGTTAATCCATGCTTCCAAATCGGATCTAATTCTGAATTTCTGTTTGAGTTCGCTAGTATCTGCGCACTGGGCTGCGATTCCAATAGTTGTCAAGCGCGGATGAGTTGATTATAAACCAACTTCAAAAAAAAGGAGGCTCTCAGTTATACCCGTATGTATGTATGTATGTTTGTTCGCGATTATCTCGCATTTGGCTGAACCGCTTTGATGCGGTATTCAGAAAAGTATTTTTCTACTCTAGCCTCCCGTAGACACGTAGTACCGTCAGCATCAAAAGTAACTACGCAATCGAAGACGTCAAAAGCTCTTATTCCTTTCTAAAAAGGACTTTTGACGTCTTCGTTTGCGTAGCTGACCGTACATCAGCTGCAATTACTCGAAAGTTTGGACTGTCAATTTGATAAATTTAAATTTAAACTAACAAATTTTTAAATTCGATTGTCAAGCTATTATATCAAACTCAAACAACATCAAGCTATTATATCTACTTCAAACCAACTTAACTACAAAACCCTTTAGTCCCGTCTCGTTGGCAATATTTTGAGGGTTAAGTTTCGAAAATTCTAAAGTCACTTATTATTGAAGTTGGAAATACAGTGTGTACATGAGAATCTTTCAGTGCGTTTTGTGTCATATTCAATTGGTGCTTTTTTTGTAATTCAATAATTTGAGGTTAACTTTTTTAGCTTGCCATAACTTGAGTAAAAGAATATTAGAGTTAGAAAATATAACTGTTTTGTATTTAGAACAGTTTTATTGTTGTACAAAACTAGTTTGTGTCATTTACGTCGAGTGCAATTTTATATAGTATGACAACGCTAAAAAACTACGTATAAAAAATTAGAGTTCATAAAATAAGGATTAACTATATCATCACCTCAAAATATGTCAATAAAATCAATATGTGTCAAATTAAGCAATGAAAATTTAAGTTTCTTGGTAATTTCGTATTTTTAGGCTGTTATCGTTTTAATAAATTATTAAAGTCATCAGAGTTCACATTCTAATAATCAAAAAGGGATTTTAAAGTAGATATTTCAATTTGTGTCACTTTCATCAATGATATTGCGTCTAAAATTAAACAGAAACAATATTTGCGTTCAGAGGAAATCTTCTTAACTATAGCGCGTGACCTTGATGGTACGCCTGTTCGGCTTACTTCTGTAATGACCACTAGAAGTAGACCCCCGGCTCGCTTCTTAACAAGCTAATCCATGGGTCAACCAGGCGCTGGCATCTTAGCTGTTACGATGTAGGTACTTGCTCACGGAGGCGCGCGCGGGGTGATAAAGCTGACATACTCGACAAAGGAACTGAGCGGAGGAGCGAGTCACGGGAAGCCGGCGAGTAGGGCAATGAACTCGTGCGTGTCTCGCCAATACGTACCTTTTTGAGCGGTAGCCGCTTTGTTTGTGTTTTGACTAGACTGTTGAGTACATTTTCGAAGATTTCAAGCATCGTGAATTATGGGTAGAAAACGCAACGTAATATTTTTATTTAGTTCTGTTTTATTGGAACGAAGTTCCTTATCGGACGGTTCGCAGATGGGGGGCTAGGCGAAAAAAAGTCACGTGACCGTCACGAAAAAGCATTGAGAAACATGTGAAATGGAATGAAATAAAAAAAATGAAAAATAGAATAAAGTGAAGTGAAAGTGAAAGTGAGAAGTGACAAAGTGAAAAATGTCAAGTTAAAAATTTTCTATAATATCAAAAATTTCAGAAATCTCAAAAATCTCAAAAATCTCAAAAATCAAAAAATCTCAAAAATCTCAAAAATCTCAAAAAGCTCAAAAATCTCAAATCTCAAAAATCTCAAAAATCCCAAAAATCTCAAAAATCTCAAAAATCTCAAAAAATTCAAAAACGACAAAAATTACGAAATAGTCAAAAATTTAATAATATTACTTCGTTTTAACCGTGTTCCACGACACTAACGTATTTTTTTTTACTTTTGTTTTATTTTTATTTATTTTTTTTCGTCTGTATTTTGTTTTTATTTTGTCATTTTGTATTGATTCTGTTTTTATTCCGTTTATTTTGTTAAATTGTATTCTTATTTTACTCTTTTTTTTATATACCACAACGTGGCAAATAAGCATACGGCCCGCCAGATGGTAAGCAGTAGCATATGGATGCCTGGAACACCAGAGGTGTCACATGCGCGTTGCCGACCTTTTACAAAAAGGAGGAACAAGTTCAGAGTTCATTACCTCGGCCATTTTTAGGGTTCCGTACCTCCAAAGGAAAAAACGGAACCCTTATAGGATCACTTTGTTGTCCGTCTGTCTGTCTGTCTGTCTGTCAAGACCATTTTTCTCAGGAACGCGTGGAGGTATCAAGCTGAAATTTATATCAAATATTTAGGTCTATTGTCCCTTAGAGCTGTGAAAAAATCAAACTTATAAGCTAACGCAATCAAAAGATACAGTCGTTTATGCTGTAAATTTTATAGTTTTTCGGCACTCGCAAAACCTACGGGGTACTTCCCGTGAACTCAGAAACTTGAAATTTGGCACAAAGCAACGTCATATAGCATAGACAATGGAAAAATTACAAAAAGTGGACATTTTTAGTAAAATCATACAAAAACATATTTTTTTAAATTTTATACTTACTACCTTTTTCCTCGTAAACGCGTAGAGGTATTAAATTCAAATTCATGTCAAATACTCAGGGCAATAGGACCTTTCAGATGTAGCAAAACCAAAGTTTTATGTCATCCCAATCAAAAGAAATAGCAATTTAAGTCGCATATTTTCAAACTGAGTACTCGCAAGAAATTCAAAACCTAAAGGGTACTTCGCGTAAACTCAGAAACTTGAAACTTGGTACGAAGAAACTTCATATAGCACAGATAGAGGAAAAATTACGAAAAGTAGACATTTTTAGTAAAATCATACCAAAAAATTTATTTTTATTTTAAACTTACTACCTTTTTCCTCGTAAACGCGTAGAGGTATTAAATTGAAATTAGTAATAAACATACTACAACTTTTGCTTGTTATAGGTTTGTACGGAACCCTCGGTGCGCGAGTCCGACTCGCACTTGGCCGGTTTTTTGATTTTAGAGCAAAGTTTTTTAAATAAAACACGCTTATTTTAGCGTATTCTATATGGAAAAATCATAAAAAGGACATGTTATAATGACGTCCCGTCGATGGATTTTTTTCGAAATCCTAATTATATACATGTTCAACGTCTATTATCTCGGCCATTTTTGATTTTAGAGAAAAGTTTCTCAAATAAAACACGCTTATTTTAGCGTATTCTGTACAGAATAATCATAAAAAGTACACGTTATAATGACGTCCCGTCGATAGTTTTATTTTGAAGTCCAAAATATATACAAGTTCAAAGTCCATTTATCTCGGCCATTTTTTATTTTAGAGAAAAGTTTCTCAAATTAAACAAGCTTATTTTAGCGTATTCTATACGAAAAAATCATAAAAAGTACACGTTATAATGACGTCCCGTCGACGGTTTTTTTTCGAAGTCCAAATGATATACAAGTTCCATGTCCAATCGGCCATTTTCGATATTAGAAAAAAATGTTTTTAAAATAAAACACGCTTATTTTAGCGTATTCTATACGGAAAAATCATAAAAAGTTCAGGTTATAATGACGTCCTGTCGATAGTTTTTTTTTTCAAATTAAAATTATATACAAGTTCAAAGTCCATTATCTCGGCCATTTTTTATTTTAGAGAAAAGTTTCTCAAATAAAACAAGCTTATTTTAGCGTATTCTATAATGACGTCTCGATATGCAAGTTCAAAGTCCATTATCTCGGCCTATTTTGATTATGAAGAAAAGTTTTAAAATAAAACACGCTTATTTTAGCATATTCTATACGGAATAATCATAAAAAGTACACGTTATAATGAAGTCCCGTCGATGGTTTTTTTTCGAAGTCCAAATTATATACAAGTTCAAAGTCCATTATCTCAGCCATTTTTGATTTTAGAGAAAAGTTTTTCAAATAAAACATGCTTATTTTAGCGTATTCTATACGGAAAAATCATAAAAAGTACACGTTATAATGGCGTCCCGATATACAAGTTCAAAGTCCATTATCTCGGCAATTTTTGATTTTAGAGAATAGTTTTTCAAATGAAACACGCTTATTTTAGCGTATTCTATACAGAATAATCATAAAAAGTACTTGTTATAATAACGTCCCGTCAATGGTATTTTTTTTGAAGTCCAAATTATATACAAGTTCAAAGTCCATTGTCTCGGCCATTTTTGATTTTAGAGAAAAGTTTCTCAAGTAAAACACGCTTATTTTAGCGTATTCTATACGGCAAAATCATAAAATGTACACGTTATAATGACGTCCCTTCGATGATTTTTTTTCGAGTTCCAAATTATGTACAAGTTCAAAGTCCATTATCTCGGCCATTTTTGATTTTAGGGAAAAGTTTTTCACATAAAAGACGCTTATTTTAGCGTATTCTATACGGAACAAATCATTAAAAGTACACGTTATAATGATACCCCGTCGCCATTTTATTTTTTAAGTCCAAATTAGTCCATGTAGTCAATCTTCAAAGTCCGGTAACTTCGAAGTTTTTGGGTAAAAAAATTTTTCTTATAAATCTTGCTTATTTTAACACATTCTACAAAATAAAGTATGTGTCATAATGACACCATTCCAATCAAAATAGTCCAAATTGTACTTAACCTTCAGGGCCCCATAACTTCGAAATTATTGAGTTGAAAAAAAATGTGTTAAAGAAAAGTTGCTTATTTTTATGTGTTATATAAGATAAGTTAATAAAAACAGCCTTATTATGACATCACACTGATCAAAAATTTATTAAGTCTAGACCGGCCCTTTGCTAGTCCAACCGAGAGGCAGATAACGATATTTCGATTTTCGCGTTTCACGATAGCCACTCTGTAAACAAGCCGCCTTGATGCATAAATTACATATTTATTAGTTACAAATTATGTGTGACAATTTGCCAAAATACTGTTTAAATGGTAAACTAGGTTTACCGTGGCACACAGATCCGCCGTTGCAGTCCCTTATGGACTACGTTTACATTAATTATCCTTAACTTACTTAAGTTTTATATTATTGCTTTCTTTACTATGAAAAATAAAGAAGAGCGACTGAAAAATCGCTGTTTGTCTTTGTCGCACTTATTACTACTATTACTATATGTATGCATAGAGTAATAATAGAAAACAAGCCGCTAGGCAGCCTGGTCGGCACATGAACCCCGCCCGCGCCTTACTCTTCCCCGCGCATGCCCTTTACGCAAAACAAGTTTTCATTCTGAAAAATAAAAATAATCCATTGATTATAATGACACAAATTTCAAACATTGTTTCGATACGCTTTTATAAAAATATTGATGCAAACTTTAATAACTTTAATATTTTATTGTACTGTAAACAGGGGTCATACAAGAAAAAAAAATTAAAGTAAATAAATATCATTGATTAATATGGCACAAATTTATTCAAATAATAGATACCGATATATTAGAAAGCACAGTACCTAATCGATCAACTCTAATTTTATATAGGCTTGTAAAAGTCCACATATATGTGCTGATTGAACGTCAGTATTCCCATTGACGAAAGTGACACAAAACGCGTCCGTGCGTCAGTAACAACTTTGCTGTTACAGTGAAAAAACAATTTTGATCTCTAATTTTCTATTTAACAAATAATGTTTAAAAAAAGAAATGCCTAAGTTTCTACCTACGCAATAACCTAGGATGACACAAATTATTATTATTAGCTAAGTTGGATGGCCTGAACTCTGTATGCGAATAATAAGCATCTTTAATATTATCGAAACTTCATAATTTATCGGTACGGGTCTACTTAATCTAATTTAGATCAACGACTGCTCTGTTGTCAATGATGATAAACGCGCAAACCAATGCATAGATGGCTCTATAATCGTAAAAAAACATATATTTGGTTATGCTTATTATGTCAAATCCATACAATCAATAGTAAAACCTATTTGTTTACTCGGTTGTGTTTTGTGTTCTCTCTTGTTTTTAATTTGTCTATCAAATATTTATTTATTTTCATCACACTTGCTCGTCAATAGTGATGTTACACGCAGGCTTACAGAGCAGTTATGGCCGATTTACCTCCCACGAGCGGAAAAGTTTAGTTTTAAAATATACATAGAAACTTCACGTCAGTTGCGACTAAGGAGGTTTCATTCCCGCCAAGGTTTATTTCCTATCTTGAAAATTTTGCTACAAACCATTTTTACTGGATATTAAACTGATACGGTAAGTACATTCAATTGCATTATATTTAAAAAGTTCTTTTTAATCAGTGAGTTTACAATACTTTTATCAAATTTAATTTTGAAAATCGATAGATACCTACAATCTGTTAGTGTAGATTTGAAAATTAAACGCAGTTCTTGGCATTATCTGTGAAAGAGTTTGTTGAAAAAAGTTGACAATCACTTTTAGCGCAAACTATTCATTTTATTGTTGTTTTCAAAGCATATTTCGTTGTTTAGGCACAAAAAATAACATGACTTTCTCGTCAGAATCAGACTTAGATGGATGTGCATTAAAATCAACACCAACGGAATTGTTAAGTGCGGCTCAAGTGATCAACGACAATTTGCTTCCAGAAAAGTCAAAAGAAAAGTATAATCAAGCTTACGAAAACTTATTGAAATACAAAATTTAAAAAAAAGGCCACTTCACTTTCGGAAAACGTTTTAATGGCTTACTTTTAATATTGAACAGTATTAATAAGTACTAATTGTACGATTACTTTCAACTTTAATAAATTATTTAAAAAAAAATTACATTTTTTATTTCCTCGCAAATGTGATGAAAAACATTGTGTGTATCTCGGGCAGGAAGGGAATTACAAACTCGAGTCATCAAAAGCCCTCCGCCTTCGGCGTCGTAATTTCCTTCTTCCCACCCTTGGTGCACAATGTACTATTATCTACTTGCCTACAACTACAATCTATGTTTGCGAACAAGTATAAGCCTACTTATATTTTTTTAATAATCAAATAATAACGTAGATCAATTAATCTTGAAACGCAGTTTAAATATTATATTTAAATGTAAGGTGTAATGGGGATTCTGGGTTTGGCTGAAAAACAGCGCTTAAGTGTCGCCCATGTGGGATGCCATCTTTCAGCATTACGCTGACACCAAAACCGTTTGCCATAACCTGATTTCAGAAATACGTTCATAGAATAGTTTAATTTAAATTAGCGTAGTTGATTTTGTATATAATAAATATTGTTTTGTGGCACTAAACCGTTTCATTTCATTTCTAAACGTACACGGTTTAAAAAAAGAAACTTATTCTCAGCAGTGGGCGACAAAAGGCTGTAATGATAGCGATATTTAGATTTCCAAAAAGAAAAGTCAGTCGGGACAATTTACTATGTGTGGATTTTTATCACCATGAACATCAGCGCAGCAAAATCGTATATACAGTGTGGAAAAATAAGTCGGGCCCTGGAGGGAAACTACCTTAAAACGTTGAGATAGCTCAATTCGCTGAAAGGAAACATTCTTTTGTTTTTCCTAAAAACTAAAACTGCATTCACAGTTTTTTCTTAATTTTCACTTTCTTCCATACTAATTGTATGAAAAATATTTTTATTATTATTTATGGGTTCTCTTGTGCCCTAAACTTGGTTGGTATTAAGAAGATTTTTATCCTTGTTGGAAATAGGATCGATTGGCATCAATTGTCATAAAAAATATTTATGGCAAAAATTACAAAATAAATAGTTTTTTGTGAACTGTACTTTTTTCCAAAATTTTGTAAATGCAGTTATGTCCCTTTAGTTAATTAAATAATGATTCCCTTCCCCGTTTTAAGGTAGTTTCCCTCCAAAGCCCGACTTATATTTCCACACTGTATGGAAAAGGATGAGCATAACGTTTCGCATGCGGTGCGAACCGATTGACGATGACAACCCTAGCGAGCCGAAAAGGACCGTGTTTTGCGTAATAGACAAACGAGTTCATATATTTTCAGAAAACCGAAATCATTTATTTATTCGTGATAAACTTAAATGGCTTACAAAAGTTTTTTTTAATTTTTTTATACCACGACGGTGGCAAACAAGCATACGGCCCGCCTGATGGTAAGCAGCTACCATAACCTATGGACGCCTGCAACTCCAAAGGATTCACATGCGCGTTGCCGACCCTATACAAAAAGGAGGATTCACTGTGTTGATGGCCAAAGTATAAAACGTTTAAAACATACAATTTACCACGAAATGGGCCGTCTGAGCATAATGGTGACCCGAAAGCCAGCGCTGATCTACCAACGAGACCATTTGTGGGCCACGATCACAGCTGTACGACGATATTTATGAGCTTTAGATTGATAAACGTCGGCTTTGTTATACAGTAGATGTTTTGTAACTATAGCCGAGTGTCCAAACTAGCGCCGGCATTTTTTATTTTTAACCGACTTCAAGATTTCAAAATGGAGGTTCTCAATTCGGGTTGTACGAGTATGTATTCAACCGACTTCAAGATTTCGAAGGAGGAGGTTATCAATTCGTCGGGATCTTTGTTTGTATGTTCACCGATTATTCGAAGACGGCTGGACCGATTTGGAAAATTATTTTTTTGTTTGAAAGAGTATACTTCACAGTTGGTCCCATTGTAACCAGGTCAGGATCTGATGATGGGATCCTGGAGAAATCGAGGGAACTCTTCAACTATTATAGGCACACCTATAGTGATTTGAGTATTTTTACAGCAGCTCGAGCATTTGCTTTTGGAAAGGTGGAGGCTAAGTGAAGTCGGTTCTTTTTTGTTTAAAATTCATTATATATATATACATACAGATTGGTCCCGTTTTTATCAAAACGCAGTTCTGATGATGGGATCCATGAGGAATCGAGGGAACTCCTCAAATCTTAAAGGCATACATATAATGATTTTTCTATTTTTATCAACAAATCCAGCATTTTCATTCAAAAGAGTGACATGTGATAAAGTGGACCTGCTGATGATGATCAGAACGGAACTCTTCAACGACGCACAGTTCATATTTGGCGATTTGTTCTCTCCGCTGTATTTGTTAAGCAAGTTATTTCATTGTATGGAATCTAAGAGTGCACCATTTACAATAATCCTTCACCGGCTTCCCCCATAAAAGTCGGGTTTTTTTTCTTAAAAAATATTATTTATCGCATATAGCTATTAGTTTATCTAATCGTCACCGGTGTAACACTCGTGAAAGTGATTAATATACTTCATTATACAAGATGTAACAAAAATGTTGGTGATCCGTTTTATGGCATAATTGTTATCGTATTTTAAGTATGAAAAAAATAAGAAAAAAAAAATCCACGCGAAAAAAAATGGTTTTGCATGGAAGGTTGGCCAGCTAAGACGACATGGCGTCCAAAAAAAATTTCTTCCACTTTTTCTTAGTCGTAAATACGCCAAAAAACGGATCACCAGTATTCTTGTTAAACGCTGTATGTACTTCCGAATATATTTCCAATATACTTTCGCATCACGTGTAGTGTAGAGGCCACCGTAAACTAGAGCCGAACTTTTACAATCAAGACAATTGTTTGTGAATTAGCTCGTACAGCGAGCGAACAAACTTAATACAATGGCAAGTTAAATGACACGAAACTTACGTTGAAAGGTGTACTTGAATACGTTTAATGAACAAGAGTTTCTTGATGTAGTTTGTTGTATGTAAAGTTTGTATGGTTCTGTTTGGAACTTGCTATTGAATGTAACGGGGATATTGCATTTAGTGTATGTATGAAGCGTTTACGTGTCACTTTCTAGATTTTGTGCCTGCGTCAAAGCACGCTGGATTTATGAAGTTTGACGGAGTTGATCGCAGATATATTTAGGACGTTTTTTAATTTTATGTCTGCGTTCAGCCCAAATTCCGTTAAAGCTTCAAAAAAATATAAAGATTAAGTATTTAAAGAAAAGTAACTTTGCCACATTCTTTAGACGAAGTAAGCACACACTTAACTGACCATTGATAGACCTTATGCCGTTGCAATAGGGATTATAAATGGTCAGTTAACAGTGTTGGCGATGGTACACCTATGGATGTAACTGAACGTATAGAAGATGGTATCGTTTATATCAAAACACCTTGAATTCTGCATAAAATTCGACAATCGTTACGAGACGCCGTTTTTATATTCTTGGCAGCCATTAATAAGCTTTAATTAGCGACCGTTTACTCAAACTTACACAGTTTAATGGGCATTAAAATGCGAAGAGATATGCGATATTTAAACTGCTTCTATGATTCATTTTAGTGAAAATGTATTTAAACGGTAAGCTGTTTCATTCCACCTGGCAAAACCTTTGACTAGCTTGTGCTGGAACTAGGAGTAGAAGGTTAACCACCAACAGATTATTGCTAAACCCTGATTTAAATTTTCCCGGTTTTTACACATATATTTGTACTAACGGGACTTAATTTATATAATTTTAAAATTACCTTCGACGTTTCGAGGACGACATTGTTCACGGGAACAACGGGACCACGGGGTCCCGAAGAAAGACCCGTGGTCCCGAAGAAAGACCCGTGGTCCCGAAGAAATACCCGTGGTCCCGAAGAGACCCGTGGTCCCAAAGAAAGACCCGTGGTCCCGAAGTCTTTCTTTTAGATAGACTTCGGGACTTAGAATAAATAGATTATTGCTAGTGTTTCGGCTCCAGTTATTAATAGTAAAGCATACTAACTAGTGGGGTTTGGTTGCACCGCCGATTATATGCAACTAGTGACCCGCCCCGGCTTCGCACGGGATAAAAAATGGTTATTGTGGGTTATCCCTAAGAGATCCACATATACCATCGCGGACTTTTTGCTTTTTGCTTTATGCATGTATTATACATATAAACCTTCCTCTTGAATCACTCTATCTATTAAAAAAACCGCATCAGAATCCGTCGCGTAGTTTTAAAGATCTAAGCATACATAGGGACAGACAGCGAAAAGCGACTTAGTTTTATACTATGTAGTGATGATGATAGTGATAATATGTAGTTAATAACCTCTCCGTATATGAGTATTCCCTAAAATTAAAAACACCAATCTAATGTTTTTAGTCTTAATCAAAACCACCAAAAATAAGCCCATCTAAACTTTTCCTCAAACGAGGTAGTCATTAACAATTTAATCTGCAATTAACTGTTAAACCGGAGGGACACTGCAAAATTATCATAACCGTAATATCACAACTTAACAAACTTATCAAAAACATTGCGCAATGCCGCTATAATCAACTCCCTATGGAAATTAGTACGAGCGGAATTAGTTCTAAATTTAGCCACCCGCAGAATTAATTTTGCGCGTGGATTTGTACAGTCGCCATTTCCATTATCATCCTGTTACCTCTCACGTGTTTTACGTTTTCGCTGAAACACCTTTACTTTACATATTGGACCTGTGCCAAGAGGCTCATAAAGTTAAAATGAACCGAATTAACTAGATGGTAAGGTGTTTATTTGTTGGCGACGGTTTCGATTAAGAGTTCAAAGGGGAGGCAGGGCCGGATCCGAATATCAAGGTCATCGCTTGATGACCTGTTGCCTGGAATTGGAATCGAATTGGTTTTTGTCCTGCTGATTGTTCCGGATTTGGACAAAGGGTTTCGTTGAATATTCAAGAGATGTCTGCAAGTATAATATACAACTGAAAATCCTTTCTGTATTAGGATTAAAAATAAACATAAAAACCGTTTGTTCCTTTTATATAGGTATATATAAATTGTAGTTAGGGGAGAGACAATAGATATTGAAACGGACACAATATATATCTTTAAAAAATCTGAAGGAAATTATTCATGTCTTTGGTTGTTGGCAACACTAAATGGCGATGACGCCGATGACCATCGGTAAACCCATAATAACGAACAGATTCCGGCAGCCACTCTTTCGTTCACCTCAATTTTACGTATTTCCGTCACCTTAAGGACAGTTAACGAGTTCCTAAGTTTTCAACTACAGTATGTATTTACCTACTCGTAATATTACTTCAATCCGCGTCTCTCCCCTATAGTCCTACGTTGTATGACTAATACGTACATTAGTCATACAACGTAGGACTATATGAGATTGCAAGGCACCATAGCTAACAAAATAAAACAATTGCAGTATACATAGATCTAGTTTCAACAACTGAAAAGATTAATTAAATATTGATGTGTTAGTCTAGAACAAAAGGCCCGCCAACGTTTTTATAGTTCGAATACAATAGTGAATCTGTACAACATACAAAGTTAAGCTACAATTAGGTACTTTGAGAAACTCAACCATGTTAAAAACTAGATAAACATCAACAACGTTAATCATAATCGTCTGACAAACAGATTTTAAAATTATATTGTGTATAACATTATGCCGGACATTCCAATTTGCGAAGGTTTGGAAAATGTGCGAGCGTGAGAATTAATGACGGCATTAGACATTCGCACGTAGGGTGCATTTTGACAGTTGATGTATGGATGTGCGTATAAGAGTGACGCTATGCGTCTTTTAATATGTGGCAAAAAATCGACACGAGTCGCAAAAGCACGAATGTCAGCATTTTATATTCTTAAATCCATTCGGAAATGTAGCACTACACCGGCAAATTCGCAAATTTTAAATCCAGTAAGTGACGGGGGGCAGGCATACCTACATTCAATCAGAATGCAAATAAATAGAAACAGGCATAATCTATTTAATCAGATTACGTTGAATCGAAAAGACTAAAAAATCCTACTGTGATAAGTGTGATATGACTTCGTAAGTGACTTATTTTCGACGCCATTTTGTTTTTTGTTCTATTTTAATGTGCACTATGTCACTCCCACAGTCGAGACGCCAATCGAATCCAATAACACCTCACACGTCATGATGTAGGCTGTAGAGCGAGCCAAAGTCATACATACTCTCAAAAACCATAACCCTCCTCCGCAGTCGGGTAAAAATTACACTACGAGATTATGAGGATGATGGAATTAATGGCTATCCTTCTTAACTTAAACACTCGTAGATATAACACAAAAATACCAATTTCCACCTTACGGTTCAAAATTCGAGTCGCAAGAAAATGTCAAGCAAACAACAATAATGAAATTGCTTTCCAAATTTCCAAGTAATATTTCAAATTTCAATAAACTGGGAGTTAATTCACTTTGAGCCTTTGTCGAGTGAATTTCGTGATAGGAAACATGTCGCCCGCAAGCCGGGGTTTGATAACTAATGGAAGATTAAAGCTGGGCCAAGGGCGAGGCCGTGATCTAGAGTCCACTCCATATCGAGGCCGTGGCGACTTGCTAATTGTGTGATCAAAATACGGCCCTGTGCGAAATGGAACATTATTTTTGAATACAACATGTGATTGGACCTGATTGGAATTGATCTTATAGCGTTCATTCCTATTCGCACAGGGCGATTAATCCAAATGGGTCAGCATGGAGAAGTCAGAAACGATGAGAGATAGCGAAATCTGTTCTTAGGAATCATGGCGTGGATTATAGATTTAATAATAATGACATTCAAACTTTTTTTTTAACTCATACATAACCGGGAATCGAACCTGATCAATTTATACCTAACATTGTTTACAGAGACTTCGACCAGGTTCGATTCCCGATTATGTCTGTGAGATTAAAAAAATTGAATGTCATTATTATTAAATCTAAAATCGAAGCCATGGTTCCTAAGAACAGATGTCGCTATCGCTCATAGTTTCTGACTTCTCCCTGCTGACCCATTTGGAGATCATCCTGTATAGTTTAATAATGCTGTACTCGGGTATTTCACTAATAATATATTTTTAAAAGTACATGATAATGACGTGCATATGAAGTTGACATTGCAGTAATTTTAACGGCCTCCTAGCCTAGTCGGTACCCAAGTAACACAGGAAGCATTATAACATATGAATAGTTAACTTATTTCGAACTTAAGGACCGTATAAACTCTTATATACGTTCACCGAGCAACTTGTCGCATTATATGATGCTTTGAGCTGTATAACGGTTGTATAATGGCATATCTAAATGCTTTTGTAAAGCCTTTAGCTTTAGTGCAGCAAACCACAACGCAACTGTACAGCTTTCGACTGTTTAAAAGCACTTAAGTGCTTTAGGTTCTACAATAGCATTATATAATGCTTTAAGCTGTATAACGGTTGTATAATGGCATGTATAAATGCTTTTTTAAAGCCTTTAGTTTTAGTGCAGCGAACCAAAATGCAACTGTACAGCTGAATGCTGTTGCGTTTTGGTTTGCTACACTAATGCTTCGGTGTGGTTTAGTGCCTTAGGTTCTACAATAGCATAAATAAATGCTTAATGCTGGTTATGAGCATGAATATTAGCCATTATAATGCCACGTAAATCCGGTATACAGCTTTCAGCTGTTTTTAGTGCTTTAGGTTCTACAATAGCATTTTATGATGCTTTACGCTGTATAACGGTTGTATAATGGCATATGTAAATGCTTTTGTTTAGCCATTAGTTTTAGTGCAGCGAACAACATGCAACTGTACAGCTGAATGCTGTACAGTTGCGTTTTGGTTTGCTACACTAATGCTTCGGTTTGGTTTAGTGCCTTAGGTTCTACAATAGCATAAATAAATGCTTAATGCTGTTTAAGAGCATGAATATTAGCCATTATAATGCCACGTAAATTCGCTATACAGCTTTCAGCTATTTTTAATGCCTTAGGGTGTACAATAGCATTTATAAGTTGGTAATACGTTCCTAATGCAGTATAATAGCAATAATATAAACCATTATAAAGCCAAGTAATTCACTATAAGGGGCTGTTCATAAATTACGTCATTTCAAATGGGGGGGGGGGTCTGGACATCGGATGATGGTAGCATGACGTAGGAGGGGGGGGGGGTCATTCCGAAGATCACATCATCAATGTGTAAAAAAGGAATGAAAGTCGTGTTTCTATAAACTTTTAATGCTATAAAATATTATCTACTAAATAGTTTTTTATTTTACAATTAATCTTAAAACGCATTTTTTTTAATGACGTCACTTTATTTGGCAGCTTTACTATCAAAAATTTATGACGTAATTTATGAACAGCCCCTATACAGCTTTTAGCGGTTTTAGTGCCTTAGGTTCTACAATAGCATAAATAAATGCTTAATGTTGTTTAATAGCATAATTATTCACGTGTAATGCTGTAGGCATAAATAAGGCATTTTTTAAGGTTCACTGAGCTGCTATTGGACTAAGAGCTAGCCACGTCAGATATGACACAATAATGAGAGCAACAAAACCCGTCTGGTTAGATTGCTATACTATTCTTATTGCTAGATCCTGGCATCTGGCAGCTTTTAATGGGTGGAGGTCACAGTGACAGACTAGCAAAATGTTTTAATTGGAAAATAGTAATACCAAACTAGGTAAAAATTGCCGAAGTTGTCTCAGTTATAAAGGACAGGGCCTATATTTTAAGGGGCTCCCTGGCGCCAACGACCTTAGATCTGATTCCCTTAGTTTTCTAATTATTTATATAGCTTATCATATTATCAGTAACGGCTTTAAACAATATAGTATCCTATATTTACTTCAATATTCATTGTCTTCGAGATATTTGACATCAAAGTCGAACCGGTTTAGGCTAAAAAAGTGGTTTTATGGTCATAAATTTTGTTTTAATTAGTTAAAAATTAAAATCTCTCTACAGTTTTTAGAGACATCAAAGAGGAACCCTAATAAGTAGATTACGTATATGTAAGATTCTTTACACCATTCGAATATCGATAAAAGTGTTTTTTTTAGACCATATTTTAAAAATATCATAAAAAAATAACGGCTCATTTATTTCAAGATCCGGCTCTACAGAATGGAGATAAAAGATTCAAAAACCGATAGTCGTTTGCCTTATAATTCTATCTATAGTGAATATGTTGGAATATCGACTCAAAACTGGTCAAAAATCGATAAAAAAAAACGTTAGACCAAAAAATATTGTGTATTCTTACCATACATCGGGGTTTTCGGTGCGGGAATGTTTGACATTAGCCAAAGAGTAGGCATTAACTTAAAAAACAGAATGTACTCTAGCACGTTTCTACCTAATGAATAATTGATCGAAAAAATCATAGGTATATACAATTTATATGAAATAGCTGACTATTATGTATATATATTGTAGGTACATATACCTATGATTTTTTCAAGTATTTTTTTATTAATTCATGTAGTGACTGATCATTGTCAACCTCTTCAGTTAATCAAATAGTTCATAAATATCGGACGTCAAGATTAATATTTGACACTTACTATACCGTGTCTTTGTCTTAGGTAGATCTTGTTAATAAATTTCGGATATGCAATTGCATTTTTAAAATACTAAGTATATAATAGTCAATACAAACATGCCTCTAAGAAAAAAAGCTCGTATCATAGTGTGTAAGCTATTCACAGAGAGGTAGTTAGTTATTCATTAAGAATAATATGATATTTTCTCAGACTAACTCTCAACCTATCTGTTTATCTCTACTCTTTCTCAAATCGTTCCCGCACCGAAAACCCCGATATATGATTATTACGGAAACAAAAACAGTAGGCGAAAACTATGAACTATATTTTATTATACATCGTTTGGCACTACTTTCTCCCAACATAAATATTTGTATAATTTCTCTTAATATTGTATAGTATTTGTATAGTTTCTCATAATATTGCATCAAACCCAGATCTCTAGGATTTATTTTCTTGAAATGGTTTGCATTCTTTGACCTCCACTACTTTAAAGCTGCCAGATGTCCAGATCTAGAAATAAGCATAATATACCAAACTGACTAGAGGGGTTTGGTTGCTCTCATTATTGTCATATCCGACGTGGACGTGGCTAGCTCTCCGTCTATATAGACCAACGCCATTTTGTAAATAATTAATAACCTAAAAATAAAATCATGCGGACCTATTTATACAAGGAAAATACCTATATAATAAAGAAATTACTTAAGTTAAGACTGCTTAACCAACACTATTGTGTTAATAGTGCAAAACTCGTTCTATACGAGGATTACACAATTGTTTTGTTTATTTGACGCATATCTTTTTATAATATTTTATAGCAAAACCACAATAAATCAAAGGCGCGTGAAAATTTTCAATGAAACTATAAACACAGTAAACTACATTGCGCAGTCATATTTGAAGGATATAATAACGTAAAAGTGTCAAAAACTTTTATAAATTTTGTTAGGATGCAAACAAATATGACGTGTCACTCATTCCGTTTTTTGTACCGTCTTCGTCCATTTTATATTGCGAGACAAAGTAGTTAAATCACAACGTTCATTGTATTATAACATTTGTTCCGTCGGTATTAGAGACGTTTTTGCATTGACGTAAGGTTTATTTTACTACACTCTTATGCTAGTATAATGCGTTTGTATTGCGATTGGCAAGTTAATCGAGAGTACTTATGCTTCTTTACTGCGATTAGCAAGTTTTTTGGCCGTATTAAGGCTTCTTTAATGCAGTCGGCAACTTAATAGAGCGTACTAATGCTTCTTTGAGGCGATTGGCACTTTCCATGACAACGATAATGCTAATAGCGCAGACATAATGCGCCTGCAATGCTATTAAATGACCTGTATATGATCTCAAGCTGGGTAATTTGTGCCCATTTAAGACCTATATCAGCACTATAAACGTTTATAATGCTACTATAAAACGAACTGAAAATGCTAAAAGCATACAGATATGCTGTAAGACGGCCGTTATACTGCTTTGATGTGTTACTTGGGTAGTGACCCTGCCTACGAAGCAGGAGGTCCCGGGTTCGAATCCTGGTCAGGGCATTTATTTGTGTGTTTATCACGGATATTTGTTCCTGAGTTATGGATGTTTTCAGTGTATTTAAGTATTTATATGTATATATCTATTATATATATATCGTCGCCTAGTACCCACAACACAAGCCTTATTGAGCTTACTGTGGGACTAGGTTGATTTGTGTAAGATTGTCCCATAATATATTTAATAATGCTGTACTCGGGTCTTTCACTAATAATATATTTTTAAAAGTACATGATAATGACGTGCATATGAAGTTGACATTGCAGTAATTTTATCTTACTTTGAATGGCCAGCTTATCGCAAAATAAGTTGAAACTAATGTCAATTGTTTGAATAAATATGGGAATTGGAAGTTATTAAAGTACTGATACTTTGATCGTCATCATCATCATCATCATTTTAGGCGAAAGACGTCCACTACGTACTTTTAGTTATTCTGTGCCACTACTGGACAAAAGCGTACCCCGAAAGATCTCCACAACGAACGGTCATTCGCCGCCCTTAACCAGCGTTAACCGGGAGACGCAGTGTGGGAAGGCCCGAGACTAGGTGGACCGACGATCTTGTTAGAGTCGCGGGAAACAGCTGGATACAAAGTTATCTGGTACAAAATCAGTCGAAGCTTTGAAAGGGACTCTGAAACAGTGGTAGCACCCATAGACTTTTCTGCAGGGTACTAAAATCTACATAGCAATTCCAGGACATTGAACTGAATTTTCCACATCCACATTTTCCATACTTTAGGTCCAGGGTCCTTTGGAACTCGTTTTAGAGTTACGTTACATTTTTACTCTACTAATAAGCGAAGTTTAGACTAGCAAGAACTTGCATGCAATTTTCATGACATTGCTGTAATTGGACGATTGAATTCATTGCGTTGCATTCAGTAGTAGATGTTTTTTTACACAAATACAGGCGTTTGCAAACTTTTATGAAAAAGAGGGTTAATCTTGATTTATAGAGTTTAAAAGCTTTCGCTTTTTTTAAGTCCAGCCTTTGTAAAACTATGTCATAAACGCATTACAACTAAAACACAAATTACACTGTTATAGTCAACAGTCTGAACTTGGACCTGCTATTTAGGAAAAGTACTTGAGCCTATGTAAATGAGGGAGTCGGGGCAATTTGCACCCTTCCAAATTGCAGGGCAATCTTGGTCAGAATTAGAATAATCACTTAGCGCATTGTTTTGGGATTCAATTATTTCCGGGACTGTATTCGGGAACGGCAATTCTAATACAATACCAATTTGATTGTCATATTTTTATTCTCTACCACGACGGTGGCAAACAAGCATAAGGCCCGCCTGATGGTAAGCAGCTACCTTAGCATATGGACGCCTGGAATTCCAGAGGTGTCACATGCGCGTTGCTGACCCTTTACAAAAAGAAAGATTCACGGTGATGACGACTAAAGGACCAAGAGGGTCCCTCATCGTCAACACACTGGGTCCTCTTTGAGCTCTGTGGTAACCTTACTCAGTAGGTTCTAGTGCTATTTGGCTATGGTTTTCTGTAAGGTGGAGGTACTTCCCCAGTCGGGCTCTGCTCCAGATTTTAGCGAGATGACATTCGCTGAGCTGTGCCCTACCACACATAACTTTTGGACATAGTTTAAGGACATGTTTTTTGTCGACAAGCAATCAAATACGTTTTATGTTTTTCTTCTTTACAATAATATTTTTATATTATTACAATAATATTTTTATATTATTACAATAATATTTTTATATTATTGTAAAAAGCGAGCGAGAAACTGTAAAGGACCGAGCAAAATAGCGTGCTAATATGTCGGACGCCAAGAATGATTTTGGATCGTTAAGTAAGATCTTACAGAAAGCCAAAGCCGGCTGTATTCGCGATCTAAAATAATTTTAAACAAAAAAGAACCGACTTCACTTAGCATCCACCTTTCCAAAAGCAAATGCTCGAGCTGCTGTAAAAAATACTCAAATCACGTGTGGCCTATAATAGTTGAAGAGTTCCCACGATTTCGACAGGATCCCATCATCAGATCCTGACCTGGTTACAATGGGACCAACTGTGAAGTAAGTATACTCTTTCTAACAAAAAAAAGAATTTTCCAAATTGGTCCAGCCGTTTTCGACTAATCGGTGAACATAAGTACATAAAAAAAAATTAGCAAAATAAATCCCGACATATTGATAACCTCCTCCTTCGAAATCTTGAAGTCGGTTGATAATGTTTTTGTAATACAAGCCAATAAGCAATAATTTTAAGCAAAAAAGAACCGACTTCACTTAGCCTCCAAAGCAAATGCTCGAGCTGCTGTACAATATACTCAAATCACTATAGGTGTGCCTATAATAGATGAAGAGTTCCCTCGATTTCCCAGGATCCCATCATCAGATCCTGACCGGGTTACAATGGGACCAACTGTGAAGTAGGTATACTCTTTCTAACAAAAAACGAATTTCCCAAATTGGTCCAGCCGTTTTCGACTAATCGGTGAACATAACTACATAAAAAATAAATAAAAAATAGCAAAAAAAATCCCGACGTATTGATAACCTCCTTCTTCGAAATCTTGAAGTCGGTTGATAATGTTTTTTTAATACAAGCCAATAAGCAATAATTTTAAGCAAAAAAGAACCGACTTCACTTAGCCTCCAAAGCAAATGCTCGAGCTGCTGTACAATATACTCAAATCACTATAGGTGTGCCTATAATAGATGAAGAGTTCCCTCGATTTCCCAGGATCCCATCATCAGATCCTGACCGGGTTACAATGGAACCAACTGTGAAGTAGGTATACTCTTTCTAACAAAAAACGAATTTTCCAAATCGGTCCAGCCGTCTTCGAATAATCGGTGAACATAACTACATAAAAAATTAATAAAAAATAGCAAAAAAAATCCCGACGTATTGATAACCTCCTTCTTCGAAATCTTGAAGTCGGTTGATAATGTCTTTTTAATACCAGCTAATAAGCAAAAATGGAAGAATTACTCTAAGCCCGTAAATATATGGAATAACAATGTTAAATCCCCGATTCTCCATCATGTCGGCGATGACAATGAGAAGTTAATACATGTAAATTGGGCCGTTCCAGCTATCTACACCAAAAACCCCAAATTGTCGGGTATTACATCCTTAAAGGATGACACTTAACTCATTGTTAGAATTGTAAATAACACTGATCTTTAAAGATAAGATAAACAAAAAAGAGAAAGATATATTTATTCTTCAATTTTAGCACACTTTTACGATTTCAAAAAACTGCTATGGATTTTGATAAAATGTATAGATACGCGATAGATGGCGGTAATGAGTTTACTTGAATTAAAAATAAAACGCGATTTTGTATAGACATTCGTATTATGTACGGTTAATGATATAAGGCAGGGGTTCCCAACCTTTTACCCTAATGCGCCTCACCCAACGTTATGCTGAAACACTACGCCCCCCCTAGGTGTCGAAACAGTTTAAATCTGGAGCCGCTGGCTGCACCCTCCCACCCTTCTGCTCACACTACGCCCCCCTAGTGGGGCGCGCCCCACTGGTTGGAATACCCTGATATAGTAAGGGTAAGGGTAAGGTAGGGTAAGGCACCAAAGTAGCGTTTCTTGCCCAACCTGTTCTACTTTTATTTGACGCTCTTTTTTCCAAAAAACTAAATAATTCCACCTTTTTTGATGATGCTCAACAAGCCTGCTATGCTCTTTTTCTTACCTGAAAAGAGAAAAATCATACATTAATAAAATTCTCGCTATGAAATAAGAAATAAATGCGCGCTACATGCTACGGCGTAGAACCCGTAGCAAACTTGCAATTTACTTAAGTTATTATAAACTGGCCTATTGCCGTAAGTATTCGAACTTTAAAATACCCACATAAACAATACTTTAAAAACTAGTGTCCGACCGAAGGTTCAGTTTCGGTTTCGGCCAGTTTCGGCCAAAAAAACGTGTTTCGGCCCAAGGTTCGGTTTCTGCCAAAAAACGGCTGAAATTTCAACATTGTACTTAATCTACCAAAATGGCAAAAACGGAACCCTTACAGTTTCGCATGTCCGTCTGTCCGTCCGTCCGTCCGTATATCACAGCTATTTTACTCGGAAACTAAATAATATATCTTAATAAAATTAAGACATAAGGTGTATATTGTATGCCGCTATTTAGTTATTTAGTTAAATTGCAGAAAAAATACTTTTAGGGGGGGGGGAGCGCTCCATACATGTAACTAAATTTCAAATTTTTTGTTAGCCAATATCAACATGTAGCTGAAATTTGTACGATTTAAACATGTCCATCAAAGTTTCGGTTTCGACCAAAACTGGATACAGAGCCGAACCTTCTGTTTCGGTTTCGGTTTCGGCAAAAAAACATGTTTCGGTCGGGCAAAAAAACACAATCTATTTCAAACACAACTCCAACACACAACAAATAATCCACCAACATTGTTGTATTGGAGTCGAATCGGAATATTTTTTAAGCACATTCTGATTCAGAGGCGTTAGTAAATTTGAATAGTTACTGCATTGTAGTTGTATCCTGTCTTAACATGTTTTAAAGTTAGAATACGGCCCCAAGTGCGAGTCGTACTCGAGCAAGGAGTGTGCCGCCATTACTTGTTATTAAAAAAAAAACTCTAAAGGGCGGTATTTTGAAATGGTATGCACGACCAAATAATGTATCTGCGATCTTTTTATTATTTTTGAACGCTCACAAATAGTAGCTTCAAATCAAGTGGTTGTACGCTGTGTAAGTATACAGCGTACACGTTACCTTCACTAGCTTCACCTATAATTCATAAAAAAGGCTGCCAAAATGCAAGGTCTTCGCAAGGCCATACCTGCCACTTAAAATCCTATTAGCCTTAGACCCAAAATACTACATAAAATGAGAGGCAAAGGTTAAATATTGATTCGGCCAAATGCCAAAGGTCTGCTGTTTTTGTGTAACGGAATTCGTAAATTGAATTACTTTCGGCGTCAGTTTTCTTTAATGCTGGTTTGGCGATTTGGAGTTTAATTTTTAAATTATGTTGTGGGTGAAATTGGAGGATTGGTTTCATTTTAAATTGGTGTTAACCAAACCTGTTAAAGGTAACATTTAGCTTATTCAAATCATCCTTTTGCTGTTATTTTGAAATAAACATTACTATAATTGGCAGAAAACAAGTAATACATAGTCTAATCTTTAATTCCGTAGACTAAAATGACATTTCATGTGTTGCTCTGCTTGTTTTTTACGTCTTATAAATAGTGATGTGCTATAACCGGTATTAACCGAAAATAAACTAGAGGGAGATACTTATGTTTGTTGATACATATGTTGGTAATGCAACAAAAGTAACAAAATAATTTTAAACAAAAAAGAACCGACTTCACTTAGCATCCACCTTTCCAAAAGCAAATGCTAGAACTGCTGTAAAAAATACTCAAATCACTATAGGTGTGCCTATAATAGTTGAAGAGTTCCCTCGATTTCTCCAGGATCCCATCATCAGATCCTGACCTGGTTACAATGGGACCAACTGTGAAGTATACTCTTTCAAACGAAAAATAATTTTCCAAGTCGGTCCAGCCGTCTTCGAATAATCGCTGAACATACATTAAAAAAAATATAGCAAAAAAAAACAAACAAAGATCCCGACAAATTGATAACCTCCTCCTTCGAAATCTTGAAGTCGGTTGATAACCGTGAATGTACTGCGACTTTTGCGTAAATCTTGTTTTAGGTTCTAAACTTTTATCACATATAACCAAACGTGCGTAAGTTTTATAAGTAGGTATCAAATACAAACGGAATTTAAAATCCAACAGCGCTCAACGAAATAAAAATAACTCAGAACAATAACAATCCACGGAACGTGGCATCCTAAATACCGTCTCTTGAAATATTGCAACACTGGCATTTAGAGAATAAGAAGGATTCCAAATGCTCAGCGAAGTGTCCATTCACGGCCGACGTTTTAGATCCCTACTCGAGGGTTGCCAGGATTCTGAGTTGAACATTCTACCAGGCCTATGAATCATGCCCGCGCGAGCGAGTTATATACCTACGTTTTGCGACTCCCTCGAGGGAGCTAAAGTCAGTGGGCTACCAACGCGCTCATTGAACGCACGTCGTATCGCGCGCGACGCTACTCGGAACTCGGAACAATGTCATCACGAAAAAAAAAATTTATTGCGATGTGGTTGGATGTAAAAATAGCAAAGCTAATAAAAACTTATCGTTATTCGCTCTGCCGACGGATGGGGAAAGGTACAAACTTTTTTTTATACCATGATGGTGCCAAACAAGCATACGGCCCGCCTGATGATAAGCAGCTACCGTAACCTATGGTCGCCTGCAACTCCAAAGGAGTCACATGCGCGTTGCCGACGCTTTACAAAAAATGAGGATTCACTTATGTTATAATAATAATAGACATGTTATCTTTATTAATCTCTCAAATAACTATGATGATATTGCTAAAAGGCGATTAGAATAAGATTGATATAGCTGTCAATCCATATTAATTTTGACAGTGTGTGGCAAATCTGTCAAGATTAATCATACTCTCATCGCGGCAACAAAATATCAATCAATATTACGTTCGTTTGTGGAATTCTCTCCCTCTCAACATAAAACGCGCGCAATCTATTGGTAGCTCATCAAAATCGCAACTTAAGGAATACTATTTATCTCTTCCTTAGGTTTTTAAGTTGACACTGTTGTTTCTTACTGTGTGTATTATATATGTATATATGTACGTATATGTATGTTTATTTTGTATTTATTTAAGTATGTATATTCATATGAATGTGCTGTGTTATCTATCCCATCAAAAACACAAATGTGAAAGGCTGCCAAGTTCGATACTATGGGAATGCTTCGCCTATAAAAGTGAGATCTGAATAAGTACCAAGTTCCATAAAAATACCTCAAATCATAAATAGTTATAGGAATGCACAATTGATTTCCAGCAGTTTTTAAGGTACATTTTGAATAAGTATCACGTTACATAGAAATACCTAAAATTATAATAGTCAAGAGAAACGCACACCGGTTTTTTAGCAGTTTCCTGATAACATTTATTATTTTCAGTACTTTTTAATGATGTTACTTGGCAAGTTTTCACACACCACACACCTTTTCAATGCAATGAATCGACACCTTTGGACTGCAATGTGTCAAGTATATAATTTTCTATTAAAACTTGCCAAGTTACATCATTAAAAAGTACTGAAAATAATAAATGTTATCAGGAAACTGCTAAAAAAACCGGTGTGCCTTTCTCTGACTATTATAATTTTAGGTATTTCTATGTAACGTGATACTTATTCAAAATGTACCTTAAAAACTGCTGGAAATCAAGTGTGCATTCCTATAACTATTTATGATTTGAGGTATTTTTATGGAACTTGGTACTTATTCAGATCTCACTTCTTTTATAGGCGAAGCATTCCCATAGTATCGAACTTGGCAGCCTTTCACATTTATGTTTTTGATGGGATTTCATTTATTTTTGTTAGGTGTAGGTTCTTTATTATTTTTTTATCACTTTTGCTTTAGGAAATGTCTCATTCCACTTAGGTATGTACTTTATACTATACCCTTTATACTAAGCGTCTAATTCTATTTTACTATTTATTTATAGGTGATTTTTACAAATAAACTGGCTCCCTAGACCTATAAAAAGTACCTACTTACATATAATTACATACATCAATAACGTACTTTATTCTGTTTGTAAGTACGCTACCTACATAGATAATTAATAACTTGGTAATACCTACTGCAGTGAAACACTTCTTACTTGCATTAATACGTTTAATTTTGACGACAAAGTAAAAATATTTAATATTAGCAAAAATTATCGATTATTTAAAATTTAGCATTTCACGTAAAAATCACAATAATGGCATCTAAATAAGGGTATTTCACATTCAATAAGTTCCCTAGTGGTCAGAATACAATTAAATTATAATAACAAAAATATTTAAATTTAGCACTTCACTTAAAAATGAAGAGAACTGTACCTATTTCACTTTCACATTCAACAACCTCCCTAGTGACCAGAATGTAATTAAATTACAATAATTAAAAATATTTAATATTAGCACTTCACTTAAAAATGAAGACGACTGTACCTAAACAAGGACATTACAAATTCAATAGTTAGCAAAACCGGTAAGTAAAAATAAAGACTCGGCTAGTAATAATTTGGCTGCAGGAAAATAATGGGTTAATGAGGCGGGTGATATGGATGGTGACAGATGATGCGCTGGCTGAACGTAGCCTAAATTAAAGAGCCAGGTCTTTATACGCCCGTCAAACGAGGCAATTGGAATTTGGGGAAATTTAGCAAAACAACAAAAAAAACTATTATGGCACAAAAATACTGGATACAAAAAAGGAATCCGATTTGTAACGTTTTTTAACAAAAATATAAATAATTTGATGTTCTCGAAAGCAGGATGCAAAAGCTGTTGCTTAAATTAAAAAAAAAGTTCGTGGGCCAGTGTCCGCTTTGATACGGCGGACCCAATAGCTCGCTGAACTCCTTTTCTCACTTGCGAGAGCCCGCTGGATGCGGACTCTAACTCTCCGATGATGTGGCGAAGAAACCCGCGGAAATCGCGGCAGCTGCAGACTGTCCCGCCGGCCCGGCATCCACAAGGGCCTTCCGGAATCAGGCGGTTTCAGGGTATAGCACTTGCTAAATAATTTATATTGGGCCTCTTCGCCCGGCAAGGGTTTCGGTTTTATTTCTGCTCCAACAATGCAACAATAGCACTTGCCATACAATGTTTGAAATAAATCGCACTTTATCACGATGCAGCTAAGCAAATTATGGCAAAAAAGACCAGAACAAATCCAGATTATCTCTTTTTCTTTCAAAATCTCACGGCGCTCTCACAGACGCCATCAAAAATCAACTTTTTTCTTTTGACAATCTGGAATACCTCAAAATTCACATTCAAAATTAGCGCGAGTCTTATCTCAATTTTATAACTGCCAGACGTATTACAAAATACGGACTGATATAAGCGCCATCTACCTGTAATGCCGTGAATCACAATGTACGCTTTTTTATATATCAACCGTGACCTAGCCTTAGACACAGAAGTTCAGAAGTTCTAAAGAAAGTCGACAGATGTCGTACGATACGTAGCGTAATGCTACAGCATCTCCCTACCAAACAAAGAAACAAACAAACAACAACACAAGTAAACACAAGAAAACTAACCCCAAGCAACAAAAACAAACACAACTTAATGCTAAGGCCAAAAAAAGGCACAACAAGAGAACCCTAAACGAATTCCAAAAAAAAACAAAACTAACCAGTTATTAACATTACCCCTAAAGACTAACCTAATAGATTAACAAGATGACAAAACGCCAACCAACGCGTCACGCGGTCCAAGACGTGACGGCCGGGATAGGACAGAAACTGCACCTGGCCACAGATCTTAATCCCTCACATCGAGTCATCAAATTATACAACCAGGCTATCATAGACCGGGAAAGATAAACGAAGCCTTAAACACCAACGGTAAAAAAGGTCAAATCTGGAAAAAGGAGCAAGGAAACGCTCAAACGAAAACAAAAAAACGATAAGAAACAAATCAAGCAAGGATTACCGACAAGGGAATGGCGGACTAAAGCGCATTTTAGAATTTTGAGAAAACTGAACGGGCCGAAAGAAGAAACTATTTCAAGATATCTTTAATATGATAGGTACCGACGTGCTCGGAATCGGTATCAGCCAGTACATATACCTGTGGAGACACCCGTCTAACCACACGGCACCGAACGAAACGTGGAGCGAATTTACCGCCTCGAAAAGGATCAGCGGATCCACGCTGGAAATTCCGGCGCCAAACGATTTGGTCACCAACGATTCTTGGCGAAGAACGGTTCGTGTTGAACTTGGCGGCGTTACGATGAAAGGCTAAAGCCATCGAATCAGAAACTTTATCGTACACCTCACGAAGCGTCTGAAGATTCGAAGCGTGTTCCATCCGGCTGAGTCCCACATCTTGGTCCACAACCTGATTCTCAACACGTTCACGAATCATTGACAACTCGCGGCCGTACATCAAAAAATTCGGTGTATAAGCAGTAGCCAAATTTATACAAGAGTTTAAATAAAGAGCGACCCGATGTAAATGACCCGACCAACTGCGTTGGTCATTTTCAACTAAAATGCTCAAAGTTGTAATCACGACCTGGTTATATCTCTCCACAACATTCGCTTGTGGCGAATAATATGGGGTATAACACGGACCTGGAATATTATAGCTCGCCAGGAAATCCAGAAATTGACGACTATGAAAAACTGTAGCGTTGTCACAGAGAATGTTAGTAGGAACACCGTACCGCAAAATAACCTCCGACTCTAATGCCATCGATATTGACCTCGCATTCACCAACTTCAAAGGGACCAACCAAACAAATTTGGTAAAAACGTCAACCAAAGTCAAAATATAACGACACCCATTACGGCTAACCGGTAAAGGACCAATTAAGTCAATGGAAAGAAGATCCATTGGAGCCGCAACACGACGAGGAAATAAGCGAAGTCCACGAGGTTGTGAATTTGCAATTTTATAAGACTTGCAAATCTGACATTCGGAAAGGAACCTTGTAACATCACGGTACATATTCGGCCAATAGTATAAGTCACGAGCTTTTAAATACGTTTTCATAACACCAGGATGAACGTTGGGAAATCCATTATGAATTTCAGCAACCGCCTCTCTAGTCCTTGAAGCAGGAAGAACTATACGCCATGGATTAGGTGCTAAAGGGTTTTCGATAGATACCCTGCGCATTAAGACACCATCCCGAAGAGCAAATGCAGTAAACATTTGAGGATTGTCCAAAACTCCCTGGTAAATTCGTTCATACCAAGGATCTCCAGAAGGATCTATGCCACGCGCGAATGAGATAAGCCCAACTTGAGCGCGGGACAAGCTCAAACTCAAACTCAAACTCAAACATTTATTCAGTAAGTAGGCCACAAGGGCACTTTTACACGTCAAAGTAAAAGAGAGAGAAAAAAAATCAAACTACACCGGTTCTAACCCTACACCTCTGACCCGAGAAGAATTATGTCCGCCAAGAAACTCGGCGGGACTTATTTTTTCAAAACAACAGTACATCAAAACTAAACAATACATATAAGTGCATTGTTCTATAAGAAAACATATCAAACCAAGGTTAGATTAACCAACAATAGGTTATAGTTTAAGAAAAATACCAAAGAAAAAAGATGAGTCCAAATCTGACTATTGAAAATAAATTACATACAAGTTTGATATACTTTCTTACCTGAACTGTGTCTTCTACATAAATTTCCAAATTATAATAATCCATCATCAACAGTTAGAAATAAACTTTGAATTTAAATAATATAAAAAAAAGTACTTAAGTGATTCTAGTATACAATAAACATACTATTTCTGTTCTATTACAAGGCGTCTGGAACAACATTAAGGACACCTTTTTTATGTTCAATCTCAAAGTTATATTGGGAAATCAAAGTTGCCCAACGAGCCAAGCGCCCGGTAGGATTATCAAGGGTGATCAACCATTTAAGAGCAATATGGTCAGTAATGATCTTAAACCTCATTCCATCGAGATATCCGCGGAAATGCTTTATGGAATCAACAACGGCGAGAAGCTCATGTTCGGTTGTCCCGTATCCACGTTCAGCTTTAGTGAATAAACGAGAATAATAAGCAATTGGATGTTCAACGCCGTCAAACTCTTGAGCCAGGACCGAGCCTAAGCCAACCTGGCTAGCGTCACATTGAAGGATAAAAGGTTTCGAAAAATCCGGGCAAGCCATCAACGGAGCGCTCATCAAGGCATCCTTCAATTTAGAAAAAGCTTTACTAGCACTATCGTTCCAATCGATGGGATCACGTCCCTTTCTCTTACCAATAAGTGCCGTCAGAGGAGCAATAATCGAAGAAAAACCATCCACGAAACGGCGATAATACGAACACATACCAATGAAAGCACGTAGAGACTTGGCAGAAGAAGGGGTAGGGTAATCCCTAATAGCTTCTAATTTCTTTGGATCAGTTTGAAGACCACGCTCATTGACGATGTAGCCGAGATACTTCAATTCAGACTTACAAAACTCGCACTTATCTAAATTAACCGTAAGACCAGCTTCTTTCAACCTATCACGAACCTTACGAATAAGCCGCATATGACTGTCAAAATCACGAGACACCAAAATCAAATCATCAACATAGCCGAAGATAAAATCCTCAGACTCAGGGGTATATTCAAAATTGACAATCATGTCAGTAAGCCTCTGCATCTCGGACGCAGCGTTGGTTAAACCAAAAGAGAGACGAACGAACTCAAAGAGGCCCCTTTGGGGTACAATAAAGGCCGTTTTCTCACAACTGGCCTTATCAGCTAAGGGGATTTGCCAAAAGGCGCTCCTAAAATCCAACGAAGTTAGATATTTGGCACCTCGTAGGTTATCAAGGATGTCCTGGACGCGCGGGAGAGGGTATGAATCCCTGATGGTAACGCTGTTCAACTTCCTACTGTCCACGCAAAATCTGACACTACCATCTTTCTTGGTAACCATCACCACTGGGGAAGCCCAGGGTGATCGTGAGGGACGAATAACGCCTGACTCTAACATCTTGTCGATCTCTTCGTTGAGAATCTTGAGTTTGACTGGAGATAAGGGATAGTAACGTTGACGGATGGGCGAACCAACAGTCTCAATTTTATGCGAAAGCCACGAAGTACAACCTAATCCAGCTTTATCAGAAGAAATCTCCTCAAACTCGTCAATAACACATTGGAGTTTTGATTCCTGCAGTGGTGCAAGCACCGTACGAGGGTGGACATAGCGAACCTCACCTACTCGTGGGACTGCGACAGGAACATGATGTGAAGCGACGTAAAGCTTACCTGACAAACCATCACGGAATGCCTTCTTTAAAATGTCAATGAGACCAACAGCATTCCAAAACTCAATTCCTAAAATAAATGCAGTAGGAAGATTACTGCTTACTAGACAGGGGTGCAGAACGCGAATGCCACTAAAAAGAATGGGGACGTCCAAACCGCCTAGAATTTCAATAGGAGAATTGTCGGCGGAGACAACATAAGGCCGGATATCCTTGTGATATGTTATACCGAGCTCCGATAAGAGGGATATATCAATTAGTGAAACCTGAGCACCAGAGTCTAAAAGAGCTCTTACCGAAGAGCCAGCAACTAAAACATCAATAAAAAGTCTATTATCCGGGGAATTATTCATATAAACGGGCGACACCGATGGACCTCTCAGTGCGCCACTTATTCGTTTTTTGACGGACCAGAATTACAACTAGGACAATCGCGTGTGATTGCACCAACACGCTTACACTTGAAGCACACTGCCCCTGAAACGTTAGGACAATTACGATAGTTGTGACCAGTTGCATCACACTTCATACACACTATAGAACTGGGTTGACCTACAACTTGAGCACTAATCGGTGCAATAGCCAAACGTGCTGGACGTGAACCTTGAAAGGCTTCAAAATTTTTCGCGACTTCTAACAAACCATCAATATCCCTGACCACGTTAGTTGCAAGACAAGGATGATATCTAGGATTCATTCCGTATTTAATAATGTTAAACAGGTTGTCTTCGGAAACCGGTGTACGAAGCTTTGCGTTTAGATCGCGCGCCTGAATAACAAAATCAACCACTGACTGGTTGTCCTTCTGTGATAAAGCGCGAAGTTGGCTCTCAAGCTTGAAATCGAAATCGGCTACGTCGAAGGTTTTAACGAATTCAGACTTTAATTCCGCATAAGTAAGACCTTGATATCTGATTGCCCTAAAATGTTTCAAGGCACTATCTGACAACAATTCATGGAAACGTCTGACAACATATGAAGGATTGACGTTACGCGCCATACCTTCTTCCTCGATTCGAAAGAAAAATTCGCGAACACAAGTGTCCCCGGAAAAGTTCAAGTTCCATTTCGTAAGTGAATAATCTTTGAAAGGAAAAGGCGGGGGAAGTCCGGACATATGCATCGCCTGAGGTCGTGGTTCAGAATCAAAAAACTGTTCTTCATCGTCTGCCATTGGATCTAAAATCCTCGGATCGTACGAGTTTAAAGATGAGTGCGCATGAGGTGTCTCAGCAATTGATCCTTCATTACTTAAGTGCGACATGGCGAAAAGTCGAATGTTGTCTTGCGTTGCAAGTTCAAACAAAAAATAAAGTTAATCTACCTAAAAGAATAAAATCCGAAGTTCGAGTATATCCGTGTTCTAAACCAAGCGCTTAAGTCAAAGAAAGAAAATAACACTCGAAGTCTAAATGCCAAGTTAGAGTTCGAATTTAAAAAAAACAAGTTCAGTTTCTGAAAAAAATAACAAAACGCAAATCATACATTCTATGTCTGACTTACCTGCGAATTCCCTAACGTCTACGGGCTCTAACTACAGGACTCAGACTATGAAATAAGGTATTCGGGATATGTTACGGGTAATTGAGAAAAAGGCATAAGTAAAGGGCAACAGATAAATTCGTTTTTTTTTTAACATAAATAAAAGCAATTTTTTATATGACGGAATTCGGGTTAGTGATGGGACGTAAGGAGGCAGCAGGCTGAAACAAACCAAAATCAAGGTTAATAGAACCGCGACCGGTCTACGGTCACCGTCTCACAAATCTAAAAAAAAAAAAAAAAAAAAAATATTTAATTACAATTATTAAAAGTAAATCCAGAGTTCTTTACCTTCTCGGGCGCCATTTTGCAGTGAAACACTTCTTACTTGCATTAATACGTTTAATTTTGACGACAAAGTAAAAATATTTAATATTAGCAAAAATTATCAATTATTTAAAATTTAGCATTTCACGTAAAAATCACAATAATGGCATCTAAATAAGGGTATTTCACATTCAATAAGTTCCCTAGTGGTCAGAATACAATTAAATTATAATAACAAAAATATTTAAATTTAGCACTTCACTTAAAAATGAAGAGAACTGTACCTATTTCACTTTCACATTCAACAACCTCCCTAGTGACCAGAATGTAATTAAATTACAATAATTAAAAATATTTAATATTAGCACTTCACTTAAAAATGAAGACGACTGTACCTAAACAAGGACATTACAAATTCAATAGTTAGCAAAACCGGTAAGTAAAAATAAAGACTCGGCTAGTAATAATTTGGCTGCAGGAAAATAATGGGTTAATGAGGCGGGTGATATGGATGGTGACAGATGATGCGCTGGCTGAACGTAGCCTAAATTAAAGAGCCAGGTCTTTATACGCCCGTCAAACGAGGCAATTGGAATTTGGGGAAATTTAGCAAAACAACAAAAAAAACTATTATGGCACAAAAATACTGGATACAAAAAAGGAATCCGATTTGTAACGTTTTTTAACAAAAATATAAATAATTTGATGTTCTCGAAAGCAGGATGCAAAAGCTGTTGCTTAAATTAAAAAAAAAGTTCGTGGGCCAGTGTCCGCTTTGATACGGCGGACCCAATAGCTCGCTGAACTCCTTTTCTCACTTGCGAGAGCCCGCTGGATGCGGACTCTAACTCTCCGATGATGTGGCGAAGAAACCCGCGGAAATCGCGGCAGCTGCAGACTGTCCCGCCGGCCCGGCATCCACAAGGGCCTTCCGGAATCAGGCGGTTTCAGGGTATAGCACTTGTTAAATAATTTATATTGGGCCTCTTCGCCCGGCAAGGGTTTCGGTTTTATTTCTGCTCCAACAATGCAACAATAGCACTTGCCATACAATGTTTGAAATAAATCGCACTTTATCACGATGCAGCTAAGCAAATTATGGCAAAAAAGACCAGAACAAATCCAGATTATCTCTTTTTCTTTCAAAATCTCACGGCGCTCTCACAGACTCCATCAAAAATCAACTTTTTTCTTTTGACAATCTGGAATACCTCAAAATTCACATTCAAAATTAGCGCGAGTCTTATCTCAATTTTATAACTGCCAGACGTATTACAAAATACGGACTGATATAAGCGCCGTCTACCTGTAATGCCGTGAATCACAATGTACGCTTTTTTTATATATCAACCGTGACCTAGCCTTAGACACAGAAGTTCAGAAGTTCTAAAGAAAGTCGACAGATGTCGTACGATACGTAGCGTAATGCTACACTACCTACCAGTAGGTATTATAATTGGTGGCCTATTAAGTAGCCCTAGAAGTGCACCATCCCATCTCATCCCGTGGCGTATCGGAGGGTGAGATGGGCAGTAGTATATATAATTCCATCTTAGAGTATATATGATTTCCATGTTCTTGAATCTGCGATTTTATTAGTTGTAAAATTAGAAATTATTTAGACTATGCGAGAAAAAATAGTCTTTTCATTTTTGTTTGACTGATTTAGCGCACCTAGTGTACCTAGTGACCTGCTTTGTACTTCGTAAATCGTGGGTTCGGTTCTCGCAACAGACACACACAGAGTGGTGAACAATTTTATTGTTCTTGTCTTTAAGACAAACATGTATTGTCTTAAATTGGTATGTATCTAAATTTAAATAAGTCTTGTCTCATTTCCACTCCATACCTACTCATAGTAGAACAAAATTACACATTCGTTGTTTTCGAAACTGACTCACACTTGGCCGTTTTCAGATTTTTACTTTATTTCGACCTAAAGACAAACCTTCGAGCCAAATTTCAGGTCGGTACGACCATTGGAAGATAGACCCACTTAGTTCATTATGACTTCATAGTAGAACAAAGTTACACCTTCGCTATTTTTAAAACTGACTCACACTTGGCCGTTTTCAGATTTTCCCCTTTACTTTGACCTTAAGACCTATCTCCATGCCAAATTTCAAGTCAGTACGACCATTGGAAGTGGTCTAGGTTTTTGATGAGTCAGTGAGTCAGTGAGTCAGTGAGTGTATAGTAAAAATAGCGATTTTCTGACGTCAATATCTCAAGAACTGCTATAGGTAGAATAATGAAATTTTGTATTCTAGACAATTAAGGGGATGTCAACAGACACTCGAAATTTCATATGCGTAGATAAAATATGTTTTGAGTTATAGGGTGGTCGAAATTGGCCCGAAATGGTTCGTGTAATATAACCCACGGCCGGTGTGTCGCTTTTTTTTGCTCGAACTTGGCGGACACACTGCCGTGTGTCTAGATTTCGTCTCTTTTGTTTCTATGCACCACCTACTGCTTATTGTTTTTCTCTAGTCTCCACTACCCAAAGGTTGTCTGGAAGAAATCGCTCATTAGCGATAAGACCGCCTGTTGTTACCTCTACCTAAATTTATCTAATTGTAAAATTTGTGCTTGTAACTGTATGAGGTGTGCAATAAAGAGTATTTATTATTATTATTATTACTCATGTAAGTATAATTGTTATGCACCATGCGAACCACTTAAACACTGAATCAATGCAAAATACCTATTTCCTTAACTATATAACATTTCCAAACATGGGCAACCCTAGCGATTGTGCGGGTGCGCGGGAGGTGCGGGGTGCCGCGCGTTGAAGGTCGCTCCATTGTATTATTGCGTAGGTACGTAAACCGTAGGTATTTGCTTTTTCTATGAGTGATTCATATCTGTTCGTAAGAACTATTATATAATCTGTGACTCTACCGCCATTTAGTAGATATAGAAGAGGTCTCGACGTTCATAACATTTACATTTTATTTGACACTAATTACAAAAAATATATATTACGTCCATTGAGTAAATTTAATTACTACTCCGCCTCCGTCCGCCTCGAACTGAGAACTCGCGATTTACTTGCAAACGAGTGACCAATATAACAAGACCCTAATGATGATTTTTTTCGCCATCTAGCTCCACAAACCCTTGATCGATTCTGCTCATATACGAATGAGCTCTACTACAACCCCAACAAATTTCATATAGATCAGAAGAACGTTACTAAAGTTATCGCGCGACAACTATTCAAAATCAAAAAGCCATCGAAATGCACAGACGTAGGGAATGCAACCGGTTAATATTTTGTATGAGAATTACCGGTAATTTACCGGTTAACCGGTAATTTCTATGCAATTATTTACCGGTTTGCATTCCCTACACAGACGTCTAGGTAGCCGAAATTGTTTGAAAGAACCTCACTTCACTTACGTACGCGCCGCTCGTTCGATAACAGAACAAAGTTGGGGCCAGACGGCATACAACCACAGTCCTCTGCCACGAGACCTTGGCAGAAAACAGAGATTTTAAACCATGTAGCCAGCGGTTGGTGCCAAATTCTACATGACCTTTAAACGCCCTTGGTGGCTAGGTGTGCTCTGCCAACCATTGGCAGAAGCGGTTGGTTGGTTGTCAGCCATGTGGCCGCTCGCTTCAACAACTCGCTCCAACAAGGTCACGTGGCAGAATCTGCGGCTATCTGCCGTCAGGCCCCAAATTAAGGTTTTCTTATGTTGTGGGGGCTTAACTGCACTTTAGCTTGCGCGGAGTTTAGGGCTAATATTTTTTTATAGATAGTACTCAACATAGGATAGGAAAAAAATTTTGAACTTCCCATACAAATTTCCATAACTCTTTCCTTCTCATTGGGGTTCTGCACCAAAAGCCTAGTTGAGGAGACTGCTTATGGTGAGTACTATCTATAAAAAAAATTGCCCTGATCTCCACGCTAGCTAAAGTGCAGTCCTTCCTAACCCTAACCGCGTCAAGTAAGATCCATCGGGTGAAAATATTTAGGTAGATAGGTAGTTTTTGGCGGTTGGCGCTATCGTCATACGTTGTATAAATTCAATGACGTATTCGAGCAATAAAAGCGTAAGCGCCAAATGGTACCTTTACCGAAATACTAACATATATTCACAAACTTGTCAACCAAAGTATTCAGAAATTCTGCTCTTTAATTTTGATACTTACGTTAATACGCATGGCAACCCTAACCACCGCCATTTTCCGTCGCGCCGAACACGTGACTGCCATTTGGACAATATGAGATGGACCTCTATAATGCCGACATACGAAAGGTCTCGTGCGTATATTAAACTATATTTCCACATGAAATTGTTTTCCCATTTTCTTCTAACCTTGTTTCTTTGATGAGGGACCTAGCAAAGGAATACATTTTTATAAACTGAAAAATCGCTTTATGAAAAAGCGGTTCTTAATTTTTACTTCGCAGCATTTGCCGGCTAAAAAACTCAGGTACACAGTAAACAACGAAATTTTATATTAATTTCGTAGCTACCGCAGCTTTGTAAATGCTTTTAAAATCACCTGGCGTTCTCATAAAAATGTAAATTACATTCTCTTCAGTAAGTACACAGTTTAGGATAGGAACAGGAACATCGCAAAGGGTGCGTTTTACAAGGCTACTTGGAGTTATTACTGGCGTAAAGCATTGCGTAAATGATTGCTATTAGGCAAATCTTCCATCTGTTGTAATGTAAACGCTTTCTTAACTTCAAATCATCTATATCACCTATAGTAGTCCACTACTGGACATAGGCCTCCCCTAATGAGCGCCATAGCTCCCTGTCTTTAGTTTGCCCCGTTTGTGCGCCATGTTTGGCGGTTGAGAGCTGTGACTGAATCAAAGAGTAGTCCCTATAGACTTGTAGTGATTTTCACTATAACATTTGGGGCAAATAATTTATTAGAGATGTCATTTCCTGTTACTCAATGATCTCAGGTAATGACATTATACTCGTACAACAAATTTTGGTAGTTCCGAGTGTAATCCAATCATCGTGGAATCATCTCCATACATAAGTCAGTGTAAAAAATGTTTTAATGGGTATTAGTAGGCTACATGATGGTTATTAAAAATCTAGATTTGAGACCTTGAGAGGGGGAGCGTTGGCCGCCATTTTGGTATAAAGGTGCCAAAATTCAGTTTTTTAACCTTGACGCTTAAACGGTTGTCAGTAAGAGTGTCTATGGAACGTATAAAGAAGATAAAATTGACTACAATTTTTCCATACACAATAAATGTATAAGTCTTACAGATAAAAAAATACAGGGGGTGAAAAAAAGTATAATTTTTAGGGCACGGAACCCTGAAAATTGCAAAAATGGAACCCTTACAGTTTCGTCATGCTCGTCTGCCCGTGCATCCTTCCGTCTGTCCGAACGACCGTCCATCCCTCCGTCCGTCCGTCAGTATGTCACATGATACACCCTAAAAATGATACTTTTTGCACCTCCTGATAGAAAGTCTACACAGAAGAAAACCTACGCACCACGGGCGGTTATAAAGACAGCCTAAGATTACTTGTTTATGGCCCTCACCTTCAGTTCGGGCTACAAATGCCTGCCATCTCAGCCGTTCTCTATTTTACCGCCCTGTGTGCGTATTGTACTATAAAGTATGTACCTATGTACAGTCAGTAGCAGAAGTAGCTAAGCGGGTGAGGTTGTTCTAAATGACCTTAACGCGCTCTTATTGTCTTAACAATAAAGTCGTGTCCAGCTCATTTTGAACACCTCACGTACTTAGCTACTTCTGCTGCTGACTGTAGATGTGTTAGTGACACGTTGTTTTACTGCCTAAGCCTAAGCAGTAAGATTAACTTAATCTGTTCATTCCATATCAATTTAGTTTTTACAGAGCTTACAAAATTACTTATAACTCCACCTTTCCAAGAGAAAATGTCCGAGCTACTGTGAATACTCAAATCACTATAAATGTGCCTTTAATATTTAAAGAGTTTTGATTCTCCAGGATCCCAGCATCAGATCCTGACCTGACGACAATGGTACCAACTGTCAAACACCCTTAAAGCAACAAAAGCATTATATATACATATACCGTTTCGATATCATTTTTGCACACAAAAGGCCCCAAGACACTGTCAATAATAATGACATTAAATCTCTACTCATCCTTCTCATCCTTCATATACTCGTACATATATAGTGATTATTACTGATAGTGTCTGGACCGCTACTATGAACATTCTAGCAGGTTCTAAATTACTTCGAAACAAAATTGCTAGTTAATATTGCCAGATAATTCCACTGATTCAATTTAACACGTTCGTAGCATTTTGTGTCCGTGTCCTTTGAATACGAATGCTCTCAACAGAACAGGTGTTTAATTTGCTGTATTTAGATATTCCGTTTCATAAAGGACTACTCTTGGCAAAGCACAGCGCAATTGTGCAATTTTCGTACCGCTGAAATGAAATTTGAATGTCGGTTTTGATCATTTGAAAACTACCTATTTAATTAAAGTATTTGTGTCGGCTGATACTTTTTTGGTTATTTACTTATTATTAACCATTAAACCGGAACTATAAGTAAATTACTAAACCAAAGTCCGAAGATACGGGCCAGAGAGTCTGGAGAAGCATATAATGACTGGACGCATGTCAAGGACGAGAAGGGATGGCCGTATGGCTACACGTTGGGCGGACAGAATAACGTCCATCACTAAAGCCACACTACAGGCAAGCATGCACCGAGCCCTGGATCGTGTGGCTTGGAGAGCGTTGGTGAAAAGTCTACATAAGCGTCACGTCCCTCAGCCATGAGGATACGACAGAGAAGAAGAAACCAAAATTAACAATGCTGGAATAAAGCAAGAATATAAGACAATAGGGGGTAATACTGCAATGTTCTGCCGCCAGAGTGCAGCACTAGCACATCTTGTAATACACATACTAGGGCTTATATAAGTACAGTTTTTGACAAATTTTCACAGAAAATGTATAACGAACAAATATGTAATTTAAGAATCAAAGCGGTTTGTTTACAGAAAGGGGGCGTCCATTAATCGCGTCATACGTTTTTGGCTTGTTTTAGACCCCCCCCTCCCCCATGGTGATCTTTGGTGATATTTTCAGGACCCCTCCCGCCCCCCCTCCAATATGACGTGTAATTTTTTTGCTAACTTAAGTAAGTACAGTTTTCTAACACATGAACCTACGTAACGTACGTACACGTGAAGGGTAAAAAATGAAACTACATGGATACCTCACCGTTTTAATTAAAATTATCTTTGATAGAAAAGAAACCGGCCAAGTGCGTGTCGGATCACGCATAATCGAGCGTACCGACAATCGAAAAACTAATATCAAAAGGTCGTATCTGCCTATGAAAGAAGTTTTCTTGGAGATAACTCATAGTTTCTAAACCGATAATGATCAAAACAATTTTCGTAGAAAGTTTTTATATATCATTGTATATTCTTTAATATACAATGATGTATCTTTTCAATTTTTTTTCATATATTTTGGATCTTCGGTTCAAAAGTTACAGGGGGGCACAATTTTTAGACTTACGGATGATCATTCTTAAAATATTCAGTAAATGAAAAAATGTTTAAACAAACCTCAATGTTATCAACCGACTTCAAGATTTCGAAGGAGGAGGTCATTAGAGGAGGTTATTATCATTATCAACTCGTCGCATTCTTTGTTTTTGCAATTTTTTTTTGTATGTTCACCGATTATTCGAAGACGTATGGACCGATTTAGAAAATTCTTTTTTTGGTTTAAAGAGTATCTTCACAGTTAGTCCCACTGTAACCAGGTCAGGATCTGGAGAAATCGAGGGAACACTTCAACTATTATTGGCACAGCCATAGTGATTTGAGTATTTTTTACAGCAACTCGAGCATTTGCTTTTGGAAAGGTGGAGGCGAAGTGACGTCGGTTCTTTTTGATTAAAATTATTTTTAAATACCTATATTACCTATCGAGTGATGTGCAACACGTTGATATTTGGTAAATTTTTTTTTTGACAAATAGTTACATGTCTGGAGTGTCCCCCATGAAAATATCTTTTTCAGCAAAACTTAGTAGCGGCATACAAAATACACCTTATGTTAAAATTATATTAAGATATGTTTTATAGTTTCCGAGTAAAATAGCTGTGACATACGGACGGACAGACGGACATAACGAAACCAGTTACGTTTTTGCCATTTTGGCTGCGGAACCCTAAAAACCTACTTCACAAAAGAATATTTCAAATGCCATTAAAATTATTGAAAACCATAGTATATCTCATAAGTCATAACAATTAGTCCCAAGACGTAAAAAACCGGCCAAGAGCGTGTCGGGCCACGCTCAGTGTAGGGTTCCGTAGTTTTCCGTCCGTCACAGTAAGTGTCCCCACTTAAGAGTTAAAATAACACCGCCATGTAGGATATGATATGAGCGTTCCACGTACAGCGACATCTATCGGCAAATTAAGTAAACTATTGCGCGCGAGCTTAAAGTATGGAAGATGATTTTTATGGGATAATTCTTTATTGCGTGAACCGATTTTCACCGTTTTTACTTTATTTGAAAGGACGTCATTTCATTGTGATTTTGTAGAAATTACAGGTACACCTGCTTATACGGTTAAATTACAAACTTAGTTCAGACATTATTTTTTATTTTTTTTCAAAAACTCAACCTATCAAGTTCAAAATAATTTTCCTAGAAAGTTTTTATAAAGTTCTACTTTTGAGATTTTTTTCATATTTTTGAAACTTATGGTTCAAAAGTTAGAGGACTCATTTTTTTTTACTTCTGGAGTCATTATTTCCGAAAATATTTACATTATCAAAAAATGATTCCAGTAAACCCCTATTCATTTTTAAATACCTATCCAACAATATGTCACACGTTAGGGTTGAAATGAAAAAAAAAAATCACTCCCCACTTTACGTATAGGGGAGGTACCCTAAAAAAACATTTTTTTCCATTTTTTATTTTACCACTTTGTCAGCGTGATTGATATACATATTAGTACCAAATTTCAGCTTTCTAGTGCTAACGGTCACTGAGATTCTCCGCGGACGGACGGACGGACGGACAGACATGGCGAAACTATAAGGGTTCCTAGTTGACTACGGAACCCTAAAAACCTTGTCGTGGAGTTCTATTCTGGTCTTCACGAGCAGTTTCTATTTCACTAAAAAGCACTATTTAAATGCAATTGTTTGGTTTTTAGATTAAAAAAAAAATCGCTATACGTCTGCTTGAGGTTGCAGGAGTTCCCTTGATTCCTCGTGGATATTTCCGGGCATTCCGCCAATCCGTCATTAGAAATGGATTTTAACAAAAATGAGATCAATCTAAGAGACGCCGTGCATAAAGCATAGCGACGCCCCGCCCGCTCAAACGCTGAAGTGCCAACTGCGAGGCAAATTTCCGCGCGCAAATTTTACTCTGGTTTCGGCAGTTTGGTTAATTTAAAAGTTGATAATTTTTATTTTATTGAATATAATACAGTAGCACGGAGAAACAAAAAAATTACACGTGATATGTGTCCATACCCCCCCCTCCCCTGTGGTGATCATTGGTGATTTTTTCTTGACCCCCTCCCCCCCCCCTAAACAATATGACGCGATTCATGGACGCCCCCAAACATACTGAAACGCAAAAATCGAAATATCGTTAGGTATCTGCATCTCTATCGCTCGAATATGAAAGTGATAGAGACAAAATTTCGATTTTCGTGTTTCGCGGTAGGCCCTCTGTTTGTGCTAGTGTCGCCCCCTACGCAGAGTTTTGCCTAATATTCCCTATTGGTGCTCTCTTCAAAACGATTTAATAAAAAAAAATACGTGAGTGTCGTGGAACACTCGGTTGGAACGAAGTTGTTATTGAATTTTTGCCTTTTGTGTCATTTGTAGTTTTTCTGCCTTTTTTTGAAGTTTTAACTTTTTTGACTTTTTAGGGTTCCGTACCTCGAAAGGAAAAACTGGAAGCCTTATAGGATCACTTTGCTGTCCGTCCGTCCGTCCATCCGTCCGTCCGCCCGTCCGTCCGTCCGTCCGTCTGTCAAGACCCTTTTTCTCAGGAACGCGTGGAGGTATCAAGCTGAAATTTATATCAAATACTCTGTCCCTTGGAGCTGTGAAAAAATCAAACTTCTAAGCCAACGCAATTAAAAGATACAGCCGTTTATGCCGCAAACTTTCGTAACTCGCAAGGTCAGCTTCCAGCTTCATCATCAGGTCAGCTCCATGTCATCATAATATTGCTTTGTCACGCCGATATAGATATGTGCGCAAATTTTTAGCTTAAACGAAAACTGGAAAGTGGGTTAAATTTAACTTGTAAGTTTTGTCTTGTAAGTTGTAACTTGTATTAATTTAGCTTGTAACTTTAGTCAAAACATGCCGTGTATATAAAAATGTCAAAATAGCCGGCTTATTATAAAAAGTAGCTGTGCCAGAGACCCAAGATTGTTTACCTACTTGAAACCGTCGAAATTAACATTCAAAAAGTGAATCCTCACAAACAGAAAGAAATGAACATTTCCTTATTTAAAAACTCGAGAGATAATCCTCAAACAATCTCCAATCACGAACGCATCATTAAGTCCCTTTTGTCCAAAACGTTCACGCTCCAAATTTGAATCACTTATCCGTTCCAAACCAATATGATTCACTTGAGCACCCCAGCCGTATATAAACAAAACGAAATGAGGAAATAATAGTTGCGTTTGCAACTTTGCACACGACATAAAAATGTCAAATACGGCTCTCAACTTTATCTTGATATCTACATCAGTTAAGCTACTTAACTAAGTTTGGTATCGTTTTCTTATAAATCGGGGATGCCGAATTCATTTATGGTCTAATTTTGACACCGTTCCGAAGCAAAAACATGTAAAATAAAAAATATTAAAGTATTTTTAAATTCCCTATTTCACAAGGAAAAAACCCATAACTTATAAACAATTATGAAACTTGTAAAAATAAAAGGTGCTTTAGAGAGCCCTATTATTCGTTCATTAATAAAATGTAATGTTAAACTAAAACGTTACATATTACAAAAATGTTGCATAAAAAATTTATTTTTGTCGAGGTACAAACTTTTTAAAAGTTCAACAGCTATACAATAATAAAAGCAAAGGTCCTAAACGCAACATTGTATCTATTATTTATAAGGTTTGCATCGCGACTTTTTAGTTATCTCAAATAGCTTGCGGTAATTTGGGAAGAAAAACACATTTCCAACTTTTTAATTAAATTTAATATACTTATATAAACGCGGCAAAGCTGAGCGCAGGGACCGGAAAACCCCTTCATTTGATTAATCGTTTCGATAGGGTAACCCTATTAAAGTCTTACCCTAATGATAGGGTTACCCTATCATTGGGTTACCCTATCGATATGGAAATCATTTTGAATAGGCTTAACCCTTTTCAATGTGGTTTCCAAGTCGAATGGGGTAAAGATAGCTTTAATATTTACCGCTTACCCTATCATAGGGCTACCCTTTTCCTGTCTCTTTTCCACGCAGGCAGGCGGTTCTATCTTTCTCATTTGAAATGGAACAGGAGAGGTGGCGGCGGAACAAATTGAGTAAATATCATATTTGCTGTCGTTTATTCATTCTGGAAAAGTCACACTCACAGTCCAGTCCTCTGCTCACGTACACAACTTTCCATTAAAGAATTTCTGTTAAAGAAATGTGTCTTACGTTCAGTTTATTTTTGCATAGTTCGCACGTACTGATGAGATGGGCAATAATTATTTTGAATAAGAATAAAAACACAATTTTTATTCATATTCAAATCGATTTGACACAAACCAATATTCATCCTCCTTTTGTCCTGTTTGTCCCGGCTTTTGCCACGGCTCTGTTGAGCCTGTGGTCCGCTTGGCAACCTAATCCCATGAATTGGCGTAGGGATTGGTAGTCGTTTTCAGCTAATTATGGGATATACGATTTTTTAAGCTCACATGGTCATTCACATTATAAATATTATTAGAAACGGGGTATTTACCATGTATATTAGCGTTATTGCCTATTGGGCACCCGATATTTCGGGTACGAGGTAAATAAATACCCCGTTACAAATAATTAATATTTATAATTAGGGGATGTAATTTCGAAAATTATTTCTGTTTTATAATCCAAGATGGCGGTTATATACTTGTTACTGAAAAATAGTCATGGTAGTTATTTTCGGTTAATTATTCGGGGTGTATAAATTATATCTGTTTTAAAATTCAAGATGGACTGGTTTTTTTTATTATTATTATTATACACGGTGAATCTGAGTAACCCGAAAGATTTCAACCATAAATTCCTGAGGTCATAAGGAGTAATAAATGTTTTACGAATTTAGTTCGATTTCGCAAAAAAAAAAATATTTTTAATTTTTCCGATTTTTAAAATGATTTTGAACATAAAAACATAAATGTTATTGGTAAAACTGTCAATTAAAATAAATTAGTACATTTTGGCCACGACCACTCTGTAAACAGTGTAACGACAAAGAAGAAGAACTCTGAAACTAGGCTAATTCCAGAAAAGTTTATACGACATTTTAGTCTCAGTCAGTTATTTATCAGTCAATTATCAGGAATTTATGGTTAAAATCTGTCGGGATACTCAGATTCACCGTGTATATAATTTTTTTTTTTCATTTTATATAAAAAAAATCAGTGTATAATATTTTTGTTAATTTTTTTTGTTTTTTTTTTCTTTTTTTTTCCTTTTTTTTTTCATTTTATTTTCGTTTTATTTTCATTTTTTTTCCGTTTCATTTTCGTTTCGTTTTCGTTTTCGTTTCGTTTTCGTTTTCGTTTCGTTTTCGTTTCGTTTTCGTTTCGTTTTCGTTTCGTTTTCGTTTCGGTTTCGTTTCGTTTTCGTTTCGTTTTCGTTTCGTTTTCGTTTCGTTTTCGTTTCGTTTTCGTTTTCGTTTCGTTTCGTTTTCGTTTCGTTTCGTTTTTTTTTTCGTTTCTTTTTTCGTTTTTTTTTTTTGTTTTTATTTTTATTTTATTTTCGTTTTTATTTTTGTTTTTATTTTCATTTTATTTTCATTTTACTTTCATTTTATTTTCATTTTATTTTCATTTTATTTTCATTTTATTTTCATTTTATTTTCATTTTACTTTCATTTTATTTTCATTTTATTTTCATTTTATTTTCATTTTATTTTCATTTTATTTTCATTTTATTTTCATTTTATTTTCATTTTATTTTCATTTTATTTTCATTTCGTTTTCATTTTATTTTCATTTTATTTCCATTTTTATTTCATTTTTATTTTATTTTATTTTTATTATAGTAGTAACAAGTGCATAAAACGTACGATTTTAGGCGAGGCGTTTAAAAGTCGAGTGTAAAATGGGTTTTATGGACGAGGGTTACACTCAAATTTTCACTTCATTTGCGAGGAAGTTATGTATCGGTAATCGTAAAACAATTTCAAGTTCTAACAAAAATATTACAATGAAAACAAATATGGTTCCAACCAATTAATTTTTTAATATTTTTTTTTGAATTTTTAACATGTGAATTTAGAAATTTTCTGCCAAGTCATCAAAACATTTCGGGGCATTTCTAAACTATTATCAACTCCTATTTTATTTCATTTCATTTATTTAATTATAGAAAACACGCAATTCAAATAATTATAGCAATACTCAGATAGAATTAGCGGAAAAATCATAAAAAGTACAGTCAATTCCTATTGGACGGGAAAATATTTGTTTGTATAGATCAAAGTGTCAGGAATTGATATCAATAAAATTTATAAGTGATCAATATTGGGCGCTAAGGTGCCAAAAAAATGGTAAAAACCAGTTTTTCGCTTCTAGAGGAAAAACTACGGGTCGGACCAAGAATAGTTAAATGTATAAATGTGCGCAATTATAAAACAAAGAGAATGAGCCCCGGTAGAGCAAAATCGGTCCAGAGGATCGTCCGCAATTCGCAAAAAAACACATTTTTTTTGCAAATATTGTAAATTCAATAACTCGCGTTCCGGAAGTGCTGGAGAGCTGAAATTTGAATATGATGTCAGTTTTGTGGTCCTCTAACTACAGTTAAATGTTCAAATGAAAATGTTGTAAAAATGTTGTTTCGAAAAACGTTATAATTTCGGTTTCTATGCATTAAGGAGGAGTTGAACTACAAATTTCCAAATTTACAGATCATTTGACAAGGAATAAACTTGTTTAAATAATCTATGAAGATCAGACACTTTTTGCGCGCGCGGCAGCGGCGCACTATGGCCCAAACGCCCGATCTAGCTGGACAAAATTATTTTACACTCATAGACTAAAATTGACTATTTTTATTATTATTTTGGTATAATTAATGTTAAAAAATTAACCAGTGTAAGTTGACCTTTGTATAAGAATAATTACTAGGGCAGAGGTGATCAGCTAAACATGGTTATTTAATTTTAAGAGAAATGGAGCATTATTACAAATGGCACCTAAAATATAAGAATACGAGTAGCAGAATTAAAATACTTAAATATAGTTTAAGTTAATTATTAATTTTTTTAGGTGCCATTTGTAATAATGCTTCATTTCTCTTAAAATTACACAACCAAGTTTAGCTGACCTCTTCTGCCCTAGTAATTATTCTTATACATAGGTCAACTTACACTGATAAATTTTTTTTCACATGAATTATAGCAAAATAATAATAAAAATAGTCAATTTTAGTCTATGAGTGTAAAATAATTTTACGTCACACCTGGCCATAATGTGAGTTTTACCGCACGCTACGCGTACGGTAAAACTCGCATTATGGCCAGGTGGAGACGTGATAGGGTTTTTAAAAACAACTCTATCAAATACCCAATCTAATACCCCTTTAATGGTTACCGGTTCCGGTCCCTGGCTGAGCGTGTACCGCGAACATAGAAAATGGAAGTTTCGATCGAAATTCGATGTTCGCGGTTATCCTAATTACCTATAGAGGTTATCCTGAGGTACATTATCTATATCGATATTGTTTGTTGTCAACCAACGTACTGATATTTCTCTGTTTTGCATCATTTTTGAAAAAAGAGCAATGTGCTACTTCGCCTCCTCGACAATAATGGCCACCTTTCTTCCATTTCAGGAATAAAATATGTTTTTCAAGCCAGGCAAAGTTGAGCATCGTAGGCAAAGTTGTAGCAGTTGACGGTACATACTATTTCGCCTTCGTTTAGCTTGGTTTAGCATCTTAAAATTTGGAGTTGGCAACACTCTGTCGAGCTCTGGAATTTGTGAATTTATAGAAAATTAGAATGACAACTACAGGGGTAATTAAGCTTTGATCTATTGGTGGCTCCTTTGTAATTCCTTGTTCTGTTTACTGAGTTCATTCGGCAAATAATGTTAATTAAATTCAAATGATTCATTGTATTACTCGCTCTTAATGTCGTAACATACAATTCCGCCAAATATTTGTTTCATCTTTTTAAATATTATTAATTACAATGTTTGTCAGTTTGTTGTTTCGGTAGAATTTTGCAAGCCAGATTTTAATTAAAAAATAATTTAATTAAATATTACATTTTTTTTTTAACCAACTGGTTGTCCGATTGAGCTGATATGGGGGTAATATCTTTGTTAATATCAGGCACAAAAAGTCTTACAATCCTCTCTACCAGACTACCAGTTCAAGGCAATCCCCGCGAAGAACCCGACATGCAAAAAGTAGCATGCTCAAGTTGCGCCTCACTTCTAAGGAATTGAAGCCCAGGGCCTAAAATAAATTTAGTTGGATACAGGAACGGATAGTATCAAAACCTGGAGATTATTAAGAAAGGTTTTTTTTTTTAATTCAACACCTAAGTGTTTAAATGGGGTTGAAAATTTATACAGACTACCACGCCGATGAAGTCGCGGGCGTAGGTTAATAGTTATCAGTAGGCCCCATTTAACTGGACTTCCACCGGCTTGCCAAATTTTCATACATATAAGCACATTAGCTCTTTTGAAAAAACTGCCAAATACGCTCCAGGCTTGTATTATTCTGTATGTGTCTTAGATGTTCCTTTTCTGTTTTTATTATGATTCTCCTCACTCCTCTCTCTGGTGTAATATATACATGCTTTTCCTATAAATTTGGTATATATGTATCTACCTTTCTCGTACCTTGATGTACATGTTGCCGGATTTGTCTACAGTTTCACTTCTTCTCTCATCTACACAAAGGTTAACTGGAAGAGATCCCTTAAAGGGATAAGTTCGCCTTTGTACTTACGTTTCCCTATTATTATATTGTTTTTGACTTGTTTTTGTACAATAAAGAGTTTTTACATTACATTACTATAAGTACAAATAGGTACTTATTTTTGACATGCCGCCATAGCAAGTTATATAATATGTATTTAGGTCTTTGTTACATTAACAGATATTATAACAACAGCGCTTGTTTTCTCAGGTGGTTCGCGCATCCCGGCCGTTGTTATGATAAAGTTAACATGTGCGAATACTACGAATCTATTGTTGAATAGATGTAGCCACTGACGAATAAACGACATGTGAATGGTATTCTATTTTTTTAGTGACAACTTATAAACTTTGTTTACTGCCAGTTTCTAATGGATTACAAAATGTGAGGTTTTGAAGTCAATGGTACAGTCGCCATCAGATATACCGGGGCGGCCAAGGTGATCACAAATATCTGAACAACGCCTCTATTGTCCAGGCGCTAAACAAGTTCATGATATTTTTGACCAAGGTATTGGCCGCTCCGATATACGAGTATTTAATGGCGACTGTAATTCATTGTCGGTTGTCAATAAGCCGTTACTGTCATAAAAATCATTTGGAATTAAAATCTATTAACAACCGACAATGATGTTCCTTTGACTTGAAAATGTCACAGATTAACAAAATTTAAAGCAGGTCACTCACGTAATTTTGGTCAATTTCGCTCGACATGTTTCGATCAATTTAATATGATCATGTTGCCGTAGTCGCTTTGTTTTGGCCGCGCGGGTGAATGTTCCAGAAATTATCATCGTAAATTTATCGAAACTAGCGAAATCGACCAAACTTGCGTAAGTGACCCGCTATAAATATTATATAACGACCAAATATCACGAGAGTTTTCTAGTTAGGATTACAAAATTTACACAGTTTATTAAGCTTTTCGTGGTCAAGAATATCTTGTGGAAGGTACACCATATGCAAAAATATTCCATACAAATGGAACGAAAAAGATCACATTGAAAAACTGCCACCTTTGTGAACTAACACCTTGAAATGAGAGTGTTAATGATAAAGTCGAATTTGCCCCTAATAAGGTTTTTAATACATATTTCAACTGAGCTATTTCACTTATACACAGTAAATCAGTTCGGTTGAAATACTAAAAACATATAAGTATGTACTGATAGAAGGATAATCTACATATTTAGTGTAACGCGTCACTTTCAGACCTGCTGGGCTAAGACGCAAACTTTCGGCCTCACCGTGGTGGCTATCATGTTCTAAAAAGTATGTAAATGAGAGTGACATGACAATGACACGATAGACGATATAAGCAACCATACTATCCGAGTAGCTTACATCGTATTAGCGACTGGACACTCCGAAATAAAAGCCAATAAACACGTCTCCTTCAATAAAGCGGAGTGCGAGTGAATGTTCTCGTTGAGGACAACGGGGCAATCCGACCAGAGCAGTTACAGACTAGTATATAATAAAGACTGCAACTGATATCCAACTACACGAAATAGGGGAGATATTTCTAGTGTCAGGGGTGACTGAGTGCGCATAGTTACTTAGTTTGCGACCCTACTTTTAAGAAAATAAGTATTTGTAACAGTCTAGCTCAAAACGTACTATTTGGCGGCCGACGCTTCCACTTATTCAAATACAATATTGAATCTGTAGAACGTAAAACGTAAAGTTACGGCCAGACGGCATACAACCACAGCCCTCTGCCACAAGAAGAAAACAGAGATTTTAAACCATGTAGCCAGTGGTTGATGCCAAATTCTACATGGCCTTTAAACGCCCTTGGTGGCTAGGTGTGCTCTGCCAACCATTGGCAATAATTGGGCGCTTGTTGTCAGCCATGTAGCCGCTGGCTTCAACAAATCGCTTCAATCAAGGCCACGTGGCAGAATCTGCGGCTCTGCCTTCTGGCCGTAACTTATGCGCCTTAAACCAAATGGTACCTGTTTCAACTCCCTATGCTAGGTACAGTAGGTATACTTATGTTTATAAATGTCGACAACTACGGGCATTCCCCTGCGGATCTCAATCTAACCTTGAAGAGAAGCTGACCATAACTCGTTCCATTTCCGCGCATTTGAGTAACTTTGATGAAAGCCTTCATTTCATACGTATGAGGCTCATTGGCAAAGACCAATACGTCTTAGACGCCTATTACATCTTTCGTTTTATCGAAAAGTTTCGAGTGACAAGGACAGAGAAGTAAGTAGTTAGTAGTATAACAATTTTCTACAGTAAAACATTGTACAAAGGCGGACTTGTCCCTTTTTGAAAGATCTTAAAAAGGTCGTAAAAAGACACATACAGGTATGTGCCTTTTCTCTAACCCCCTCGCCAGTAAGCGCCTGACGAAAAGATAGTTGTAATAGGCGTTTTAGTGCTGACGTATATAATTTTACACATTAGTATAACTAGTGTTGAGGATGAGAACATTGAATACCTCGGTGGACGGCGAATCATTTTGATACGAGCAGATGTCAAAACACGATATAAATTATACGGGTGGAACCTCACTCAATGGCGCTTTCTAATACAGCTGCAGAAGTATATAAACAGGCGAGGTATTAAAATTTAACATGCTCTTGCATTCTTATCAATAAGACGTTTTAAGGTTTCTTCACATCTATCGACACGGAATCGGCAAAAGCCGATAGAAAAAAGCTTTATGTTCACGCAATAAGAGCTAACAAGGCATGGTTCGACTCGGAAGATGCCTGCCGTCGCGACGAAGCCTTTTTCGCTCTTATTGCGTAGACATAATGCTTTTTTCTATCGGCTATTACCGATTCCGCGTCGTTAGGTGTGAGTAAACCCTTAAGCTTATTTTGACCAACTGGCTCGCTCACTCACGTAACATATTGACAAGGACCACGTCTTTGCTGTAGACGATGACCGTACCTTTTATTTACGTGTCTTTGCTTTTAGCGGAGCAAGCGTGCGGACAGGGGGTTGAATAAATTTATAACGAATTCCGTGACCCGCCGCTAGAATCTTGAGTTCTGGACAGAGTTGTGGGTTAAATTAATGAAAATAGATTTAGGTTGTAATTTATCTTTCAAATAATACTAGAGCATAATTACGTACAATTTTGTATAGTTAGCTGCAAAAATACGTATCGAAAAAATCGTCTCATAAATATGGTACTACGCACTTATTTCAACGGAATAAGATACTATGGGACACATTTTTGAGTAAGATGAGTACACCCATATTTTTACAGCTGACTGTACCGTAACTACATTAATTTAACGAGTTCCGTAGCCTAAGTAGGTATAGTAGTGATCATGCCTAAGATGCTGTTAGTTTAGTATTAATTTTCTGGGCTCTTCTGAACAATTGCACATGGGTGTGAACACTAAATGCTGAATGAGGATACTACCTTGAAGAGTTCAAGTTATATAATCATCACTATCCCTACATAGTATAAAACAAAGTCGCTTTCCGCTCTGTCCCTATGTAATGTAATGTAATGTCTTTAAAACTACGCAACGGATATTAATGCGGTTTTTTTTAGTATATAGAGTGATTCGAGAGGAATAGATTGTTATTAAATCAAATACAAATATTGAAAAAATAATCAACCCAGCAGGACTTGAAACTGCATCGATACACCTAACCGGGGCTCGACCGATTTATCAATTAAGCTATGGGTCAAGTTACTAAGTTGACGAAATTTTCAATGACTTCAATCATCTTTTTGCATTTATTTTGATCTACTTCGGCTTTACAGCAGCCGTAAGCGACATCTAAGTACTAACTACTAGAGTTAGATACCCTTCCCGCCGACACTATCGCAAGTGTCACAACGGAAATATAGAGGGCGTATCGATGCAGGTTTAAGTCCTGCTGGGTTGATTATTTTTTCAATGTTTTCAATGTTTGTATTTGATTTAATAACAATCTATTGTATGAGTGGAATGCCCCACTTTAAAAACATGCAACAATAATTATGGATTCAAGAGAAAGGTTTATACAGTTAGGTGCATAACTGAACCAATGTGCATCACTTTGACATGTTTCTTTCATTATTTCAGAAGAGGCTAGTTATTAAGTTACTATTTTATTATTAATTGGTAACAACGCTAATAAACTTACTGACCTATTATGTTATTGTAGATAAAAATAAACATTTTCTCTATTAGATAATATTTGGTACTGACTCAGTTTTGCACCGACATCGTTAAATGAAGATAAGTCTTATCAATTATGAAAAAAATAAAAACTTTCAGGTTATATTTGTTCGTCTCGGTGTCAGCTATGTATCCATATGAAAGCCAATTTCGATTCATTGCATTCACAATCTTGATTTTTTTATTCGTCCATGATTTTGAACCAAAAACCGTTAAACTACATTTTTTTTATTTAACCCGATATTGATATTTTTCTTTTACACAACCAGGTAAGACAATTAGTTGAAATAGTACATTATATGCTCTTTAAAATGAGGTGTATGACTTTTATATCACTCACGTATTTTTATGGTTATCTCAGAATGAAGTCCGCTACAAAAATTAACTAACGAGAAAGTTGTTCGGCCATTTGCCTTGACTCAGTTTTGCACCTGACAATACATTGCCAGTAACTAATTACAAAAATAAGCCTGATTTAAATGTTTGATAACTAAAATAATGGTCGTGGAATTCCTTACTTTAAATGAGTTACTGAATTGGGAATGCCTAAGAAAAAATGAAATAATGGGAAAAATAAATTAGGTGAAATTTCACAGTTTTCGGTATGAAATGAGAAAAATGTATAAGTCGGAAGAAAATAATTTGTGAAGCAGTTTTGTAGCGGTACCCAAGGATTAATATTTTACGTTTAGAACTTTTATGTAACTTTGATTGTTATCAAATTATTTACATTTTACTAAGGTACTAATTTTGACTCAGTTATGCACCTAACTGTATGTATAATAGATGCATAATATAGTAGAGAAACACTGCTAATTTTAGAGGGTTCTAATGTGATGTCGTAAATAAACACATTTTATGCGCTTACATTGCAAACGCTGGCTGAACCCTATGAGGTAGATCAAAACAATCAGTCGCCATGAGACATATCGGAGCGGCCAAGGTGGTCGCAAATATCTGAACAACGCCTCTATTATCAAGGCGATAAAGTGCATGGCCAGATATTTTGAGTACCCTGGCCGCTCCGATTTATTTGATGGCGATTGTACTACAGTATTGTACACCTTAAAAAGGTCTATAGGTACAAAAGTCCCGTGCGAAGCCAGGGCGGGTCGCTAGTACTTTATAATTTCCTCCACCGGCTAAATAAAGCCCTAAAGCTATACTATGAAATGTGAAAGGTTTTCTCACTTCATCTCTACATCCACACACTATTAATTACCCTCCCAGACACTCACCTGGCCTTATTTACCCTATTACCTTTTCAATCAAGCCGGTGACATCAGCCAACACTATTTTCATCACACTAAACATTGATCGAGCACAGTTGCTGAGTAGCTGAGAACCGAAATCCTCAGAGACATTGCAAACACTATAAGAGTCGAGAAATCGGTAAATTGGGTAACCTGTAGGAAAAGAGATCTGCGATTACTCTTACTGTTTTGAACATATACAGTTAGGTGCAAAACTGTCCCAATAGTAGCATCTTAGTAGAATGTGGAGAAGTGGATGTCGATCGAGGAGAGGGGCACATGATTAATACATACCAGTACTATTTAAAATTTTTTACAGTTTTGCACCTAACTGTAAGTCCCACTGAGTTTTATGCCGGTCATAATTCTTCTCGGGTCAGAGGTTGGGTTACAACCGGTGGTAGTTTTCTCTGATATAAAGTGCATTGCATTGTAATGTTGAAGCAAAAACCACGGATTACAATTGGTTAACTGTCTTTAGTTTGGAACCTTATATAAGTTTATCTACAGACTTATGGTGTAGGTATTGATTTGATGTAAGAATTCGAAGATAGTGTTATACTCATTCACTTCGTGTATCTGGTTGGCGGAGTGCTGTACTCACTATTATTTTATTTCATATCAAACCTCGAAAGCAAACCACGAAATGAATTCAAAAATTAAAACAGAGAGTGTGTTAATGTGTGGGAATGTACTCTGGGTTTGCTGTATTGCGAGCTAGCTAAATACACCGCTGGTTTTCAGTTCACTCCAGCGATTATTGATAAGTACACTGAAAAAAATTAAGTCCAACTATGATTCATTTTATGTTAGTTGCTAATAAAATGTTTGGAATAATAATATATTATTTACTATATCTAACTATGTATATGATAACTTTTACAGTGCTCTTAGCTTCAATAAACAAGATCTTATTAGGCTCATATGCAGTCAAGATGCGTGTTACATTAAATAAGATCTTCATTGGAGCAAACATATATTTTATTCAGTGTATAAAACAGTAGATTGAGTAGATTACGAGGTCACGTAACGCTGGTCTGCTCAAATCCCAACTAAAGAGAACACAAGACCAGGTACTAATCCATCACGCTTAAATCACTCCATGATTAATACACCCGGATATCCAGCTCAAATTCTGACGACTCACGGCCATCATTAGGCTCTTGGTTTCCGGTTGGACCGAGCGCCTATTACAACTTAAAAATCACGACTTGATTTGAGGGTGGGCCATTTTATTTTAAGGATTTTAAGTTGTCTACACATATTTTTAATTGCAAATGTTTATATATGTTACTCAGAATCGCGAGTTCTTTCGATCCTGATAGGATAAAAAGAGTCCCAAAAAAAACATAGGTACATTCTTCGTTACTTTCATTCAGTTATCGCCATGTCTATGAAAAACCGGCCAAGTGCGTGTCGGACCACGCATAGGAGGGTTCCGTACCTTCAATGTAATAAGAACCAAACTAATACCAAAAGGTCGTATCTGATGCCTATGGAAGAAGTTTTTTGGAGATATCTCAAAAATGGCTGAACCGATAATGTTCAAAATAATTTTTGGAGAAAGTATATGATAAATGATAAGGCACATCGCCTCAAATTTTTTCATATTTTTTGGACTTACGGTTCAAAAGTTACAGGGGGGGGGGACACAATTTTTCTGACTTTCGAAGCGATTATTTCAGAAAATATTCACTTAATCACAAAATGTCCCCAAAACCCTTTCATCTGAGTTTTGCTAAGATTTAAGAAAGAGGGATTACCCTCTTTCCCAAAGTTCGCTAAGGGTGATTGGGGTGCAACCTAATCCAAGAATTGGCGTGATGTGTACATATCTCAATTGATAATTTTAAAATAATAGCGGGAGAAATAAGATTTTTTATTTATTGACTATAATACAGTATAGCACCGAGGAAAAAAAAATTACACGTGATGTGTCTATACCGCTGTACGACGCGATTAATGGACGCTCCCTGTGACAATTTAAAAGTGCCACGAAAACTTCCGACTCTGTTTCCTTCCGAAACATAATTAATATCTTTAATATCTAAAATTATAAAACTCTGCAGTGAGAGCACCGATATGTAATAAAGAAATACACAATCAGCCCCAAAAAAATGGCCCCACAATAGTGCTGTGAGAAGGACTCGTACAGCAGTTTCTCTGACAGTCTATTACAGTATAATACTGACCGGGTACAAATTTTCACGAACCATATTTTCGGTAAATCTTGTTTGAGACTGTACCCCAACTATATATTCTAACTCAATGAGTGAGAGAGACTTGTGTCACTTTGAGACAAATGCTAATGAGATGATGATCAAAATCAAGTCGCGATTCCGATCGCGAGTCGAAATCCGCCTCTCGGTTCCCGGGTGGACGAAGTTTTTGCCCGGTTTCATTCATTCGTACCCGTGATTTGCCGGATAAGTTCGATGAAACGGGAAACGTTATTTATGGGTAACAACTTTGGTTTCTTGTTTATGTCTCTCATTTTAAGATGAATGCTCGGAGCTATAGGTACTCATTTCCACTCTTATTTGTAATACTTAAATGCCAACCTATGTTACTTTGTCATTTGTCCAAAGAGGTTTTAGAATTATAGCTCCAGTTCAGCTTAATATTTTTGGACTAGTATTTAAAGGCGCAACAATTACCATATCCTAAAAAATATTGACTTCAAAACGTCGCTTTGATTTGATGTGCATTCAGGTTTATTTACTGCTCAAGTCAGTATTTTTTGATATGTGGAATAATATTTCCCATATTTTTGCACTTCTATTTAGTGCTTTGTGCTTTTTAGCCGCTATTGTGCAACCATTTCTGGCGAGGACGTTTAGGTATAGAGACTCCTTATAGAATTCAACTAACTGGAGTCGCCACTGACAGGCGTTCGCCTCTGCCGAAAACATATGACCGGCGATCATACACATATATGGCCTGACGTTCATCTGACGTGGCTATTTGTACGTTACGTACGAATAGCCATACATTTGACGTTCCCCTCCCCCGCAAAAATTGGCAGACTTTTTTTGTATAGAAAATGACAGACATGGCTACTCCGGGTTGAATTCTCTAAGAGAGACTCTGTACCATAAGGCTCTATGGTTTTGACATGTTTATTTGCGATTGCGATGCCACATGCGCATAGTTTTGCGCGTTTATCCTCATTGGCAGAACGTAGAACATGCGCGTCGTCACGCACACTAAAATATAAATTCCTAGCAAATGGAAGTTATTTATTACTTGCCATTCTGTTCTGCGTCAAGTAGTTAGTTCAATTGTTTGCTTTGATACCACTATAAAACGCTTCTTGTTCTATTAGTGCTGATTGACAACAATAAGCCGGCAGATAATCATTCTCGTAGATTCGTAGAATGCCATGCCATAGACTTAGGACAATAGGTATATACAGGGCAAGGTAATAATAATACCAAGACCACGACCGAACGGGGTGGTCTTAAAGAACTTTTAATAGGTATGGCAGAGAAGGCGCTATTATAGTTGGTCCTTGTCATAGTCTCACATCGTGAATATTGCTTACTACAATAACTTTAAACAAAAAAGAACCGACTTCACTTAGCATCCACCTTTCCAAAAGCAAATGCTCGAGCTGCTGTAAAAAATACTCAAATCACTATAGGTGTGCCTATAATAGTTGAAGAGTTCCCTCGATTTATCCAGGGTCCCATCATCAGATCCTGACCTGGTTACAATGGGACCAACTGTAAAGTATACTCTCTCAAACAAAAAAAGAAATTCCCTAATCGGTCCAGCCGTCTTCGAATAATCAATGAACAAAATAAAATAAAAAAATAGCAAAAAAAAACAAAGATCCCGGCGAATCGATAACCTCCTCCCTCGAAATCTTAAAGTCGGTTGAAAAGGTCCTAATTACAATATAAACATTTGTTATACCCTCCACCGCTTTTTGGAGGGCAACAACGAAACCGACTAAATTATGTAGGCTAGTTACGGTATACTATCAGCTATCTTGAAACGTGTTTTCGGATTAGTCGCGTTGCGTGTATTGTGTCCTTCTTGGGCATACGCATGGTTCAGATCTAAAGTTATACTTACTTTGAGTAGAATGCAAACTGACAGGCCATCTCCTTTTTTCATTTATGTTTCATCTTTTAAATCAATAATGATAGGATCTTATTACAAGAAGAACTGCACGGGAATATTCAGCATGAGCAAGGTCTTCTCAGAAACATTAACTATCAAATATATTTGAGACCGGCAAGCGATTATGTCACTAATTGCTAATCTATTAAAATATAAAACGGCTTAAATATTCCCATAGCCTTAAAAACTCTCTGGCTCTGGTTTTAAAACGTTTCCAAAGAATCAGTGCCGTCAATAATACCACATGTTTGCAGTATGCTCGTCTGTTAGGTGAGCAGTAAAAACGTTGTAAATACGGCTCGACATATTCGCCAGTGCCGCAGACCACATTAAACTAGATGCCGCAAGTTGGGAATGCTACCGGTGTGAAGTTTTGTATAGAAAACTAGCCGCAAGCATGCCCTCATTCCCAGCAGATAACCCCAATATTATCTAGAGCTTTGTATTACTACGCTTTCACATTATCCGATCCGATATCGGATGTCGGATGGCTCAAGGAAAAATAAAGCTGCTAGAGAGTGCCCTATGGCATTAAGTCTGGATTTTTTGCGTTAGTGCTTTCTTTTGGCTAATGGACATTTAGTATTTTAAGAAAAAATATAGAAATACACTAATTTTAAATTTGTCTTCTTCGTGGTCCTATCCGACATCCGATATCGGATCGGGTAATGTGAAAGCGCATTAGAGACAGCCACATTTTAAAGCGTTGGCCCCGCCTACATGAGCCAGTGCCATAATTTAAATTATATTTTTATATATAATAACCGTTTTTCATTATGATATGACGCTACGAGTCAGAAAAGTAATTCGTGAACAGGAAACAGTATTTTTAAAACTTGGATGATTTCGTACCATGGCATGATTTATATTTATAATTGACGCATCAAACATTTTACAGGGTAACTCTGACAAGCGGTAAAAGATAAAATGATAAAAAATATTTATTCTTCAATTTAGGCACATTACAATGCACTTATGAACGTCAGAGAAAAAAAAAACTACCACCGGTTCTAACCGTACACCTCTGACCCGAGAAGTATTATGACCGGCAAGAAACTCGGCGAGACTTATTATATGCACCTTTAAAACACGGTAAAACGTTACAAGCGTTACAATAAAAACATTTATTAGTGACATTCACTCACATAAACACATCAATAGTTATGTAATAACGATGCGTGTAACGGAACGTTACACAATCAAACTTCTCTAACTGGCACATTATCGATCAAAGTTTTAAATTCAAAATCTTTATTTTCAAACCATTTTCTGGCAGCCACTTTTTCCCAGTTCGATCAGATCTACGATAGATAATATTGATTTCTCGTATCACCTAAAGCTTATTTATTTTAAGCCTGTGTTGTGATTCTAGTTATTATAATTTAATTCGTAAAATAACGCATCTTCGATTGTCCGGATTGAAAAAGGCATATAAATTGTGCCTATAACCTTAAATAAATAAAAACTTCCTTCGACCCTGGTATCTGTCTTTTTATCTACATCCTTGAAGTGAGGCATCCCCGTCCTGCAACCTCACAATGTGCACACACCAAAAGCACGAAAAAACTAAGTATGCATTACAAAATAGACCCAAAATAGCATAAAAACTACTTAACAAGCTGGTTCTGGACGCTCTGGTCTTTGTCTCATTTGTTGTGTCTAGTTTAGCATAATGATCTGTGGCGAATGCGCTAGCGCATAATATTAGGAAGTGTTTTATGGTCGTACAGCCATTTGACAATGGGTTATGAGACGCTGTTTAGGGCGCTTGACGTGCAGCCGTTACGTTATATGCCGTTAGGCTGCCGACTCGACACATGCGAACGGCGGCGCGAATTGCTGTGCGACTCGGGCTGCCGTCTCTAAATTCGCCGAACCCGGACAAAAACCCGGAAATTTGGCGTAAATCGCAATTTTTTCCCCCGGACGTGTCCGAAATTGCTTTGGTGTTTCCTCACATAAAGAGTTCCCGGACACTTTTTTTAAACCCCCCCGGCCTCAAAACTAGGACAAATCCGGGTGAACCCGGACGGATGGCAGCCCTAGGCGCGACGAATGGTGTGGCGAAGTCTACATACCGCTGTCGTCCAAAACAGGTTCATAAAATTTTATGGGTTCATTTTTGTCGCCCAGACCGTCGCCCCGCTCAGAGCGGCACGATCAAAATATATGTAATTGAACAAACCTGTTTTGGACGACAGCGGTGGTTTTCGCCGCGTTGCGGTTCGCGCCGCCGGTCCCGTGTATCGAGTCTGCGGCCTTAGTGACCATCCACAAAACATGCAACTATATTTTGATATTTTTCTATACAAAATTTAAATCATACCAATAACTAAATTAGGAACATGCATGATTTTTTTGGAAGACGTCATTCGATTCTATTTTCCTGTAGATTCAAATGTATCTAATAAACCTACTGTCTATGATAGCCCTGAAACGTCAAAAATGTGAAAATACGTTAGGCGTCTGCGCCGCGCGTTAAAACGCCCCATACCAAAAGTGTGAGGATTGTGACGTCACCGACCACAAAGTTGCAGAAAACTGTTTGGAAGGAACAAGTTTTTGGAAGATTTTTGTAATTTTAGGCACGAAAAAATGCGTTTAGCTATATAGTTGTCGTACATTTTTTTTCTTGTTAGAACATAAGTAATCGAACTAAAGTTTCGAAAATACATTTGAGGTATAAAAAAAAAATTCTAAAATTTTACGTTTTTAAACCGCAATATCTTTAAAAAAACTGTTAAAAATTATTACGGATTTCCACTTATTTATATTAATTTGGGGTTGTTGAACGTGTTTATGGAACAAATTCAATTAAATATTTTTCATGAATGTTCTCTATTGTATTCTTCGAATGCCCCTTGGAATCCCAACAAAGCGTGATTCTAACCTTCGTAGATTCGTAAGGTCATCGTTAAATTTAATTTAGGTTCAAGTTCAATATCCAACGCTCCCCCGGTACCTGTAATGGCCGTATAGTCCGGGAGAGAAGACTTTTTGAGAAAGGAGATCGTCAATTTTTATTAGGTGATCTGGCCGAGATTATTTAGGACCGTTTAGGAATGTTTCAACCTTAAAAAAATCGTCATAATTTCTAGATCAGGACGGTGGTAAAAATATTGCGAAATCTAATGGGAAAATTGAAAAATCATGCATTTAAAACTTGAATCTGACAAGGACATTATTTGAAAGCGTGATTAATGTAAAAAAGTACCGATTTTTTAAAGATAATGTACAAAAGCGGAAAACAAAACGGGAATCATGATGAAATAATAAAAAGTCATATTTTGATCGTATTTATAGTCGCTGTATTTTGGTAAACAAAGACGGCTGTCAAACCATGGTTGATACTATTAACTGAACATTCCTAACACCTATTGCGAAGGGATAAGGTTTACCACCGTTAAGTGCCGATAACACTAGTATCTGACATTGTAAAATTGAAAAAAAGATGCGTTTCGTTATCGAAGAAGCATGATATTATGCCATTATGAAACCCACTTTTAATATTCAAACTCCGATCAAAAATGCAAAAATACGCATTTTCAATCTTTAGGCGTTTTAATACTTACAGTCGATTTCTAATTTAAACTTTCGTATTCGTAGGCTTAGATACTATTTTAATATTACAATGTTCTAACTTACCGAACAGTATCAAAACGCAGATTATGTAACGGTAGACATTGACAGTGTCAAACCAAAAAAACAATCCGTTTCAGGCCATGGTGAAGTTAAACTTTATGTCAATGCCATAAGGACGTTAACGACTTGTCTTGCTGTATTTTAATCGCGGAAAAATCAACATAATGTTTATTTATTTAGTATTTCTAATTCCCGTTTCATTTTGTTGTAATATTTTGTCTACTTTAGAAATAAAATGAGTATTTATTTTACATTGAAGTACAAACTGTATACGGTTTATATCAGGTGGCCCAGAATTGACGATCTCCTTTGGGAATTGGGAAAAAGTTTTCCATTTTTGTATGTATCACATATTTTCATGATGGGTTCTGAAAGCAATCAATATGTAATTTTAAAGTGTTTTATTGGTGTACTCTTTTTTATACGATTGGATAATGTCTACGTAAAGGTACATCTGAGACTAGTCCATACCTACAATAAGTTGGTAGTTACGCACAAGATGAAGGAAAAATAGGCTGCGATGGTATGGCCACGTAAAGAGGAAACTACCCGACTACGTCGGAAATTCGACGTTACGACTTTCCAGTCCCGGTAAAATAGGTAGAGGCCAACTAGGGTTTGCAATTATCCGGATATTATCCGAATAATACGAATATTATCCGGATAATTCCATACAAATTACTATTCGAAATATCCGACTTGCAAACCCTAAGGCCAACCGAAAACAAGATGTAGAGACGTAGTGCTAAAGGACATGAGTGAGTATCAGGTGTCAGAACACGTCGAGGACAGGGCGATGTAGAGAAGAAAAGTAAGGAAAGCTGACCCCAGCCCCATGTCACCCATGTGGAACACATAGCTTGGAAGAGAGCGTGAAATAGAAACTTTCACATGTATAATATTAATAAGATAGTAACTTACAATTTTTACTGCATCGACTACAAACCGGTTGTGCAAGCTCTCGGACTAAACTGCCTATGATTACAATACTGAGCCGATATTAGACTTCCAAATGTTCCGATTCATCTCCAAACCCTAGCTCCAAGCTGCTTATAATGCCCCAGACCTTTTTCTGAACCTTGATCTTAAGACTACCGAACAGTATCAAAACACAGATTATGTAACGGTAGACATTGACAGTGTCAAACCAAAAAAACAATCCGTTTCAGGTCATGGTGAAGTTAAACTTTATGTCAATGCCATAAGGACGTTAACGACTTGTCTTGCTGTATTTTAATCGCGGAAAAATCAACATAATGTTTATTTATTTAGTATTTCTAATTCCCGTTTCATTTTGTTGTAATATTTTGTCTACTTTAGAAATAAAATGAGTATTTATTTTACATTGAAGTACAAACTGTATACGGTTTATATCAGGTGGCCCAGAATTGACGATCTCCTTTGGGAATTGGGAAATTTTTTTCCATTTTTGTATGTATCACATATTTTCATGATGGGTTCTGAAAGCAATCAATATGTAATTTTAAAGTGTTTTATTGGTGTACTCTTTTTTATACGATTGGATAATGTCTACGTAAAGGTACATCTGAGACTAGTCCATACCTACAATAAGTTGGTAGTTACGCACAAGATGAAGAAAAAATAGGCTGCGATGGTATGGCCACGTAAAGAGGAAACTACCCGACTACGTCGGAAATTCGACGTTACGACTTTCCAGTCCCGGTAAAATAGGTAGAGGCCAACCGAAAACAAGATGTAGAGACGTAGTGCTAAAGGACATGAGTGAGTATCAGGTGTCAGAACACGTCGAGGACAGGGCGATGTAGAGAAGAAAAGTAAGGAAAGCTGACCCCAGCCCCATGTCACCCATGTGGAACACATAGCTTGGAAGAGAGCGTGAAATAGAAACTGTCACATGTATAATATTAATAAGATAGTAACTTACAATTTTTACTGCATCGACTACAAACCGGTTGTGCAAGCTCTCGGACTAAACTGCCTATGATTACAATACTGAGCCGATATTAGACTTCCAAATGTTCCGATTCATCTCCAAACCCTAGCTCCAAGCTGCTTATAATGCCCCAGACCTTTTTCTGAACCTTGATCTTAAGGTTCAATTCTTCATAAGAATGGATTTATAGTGCAATGTGTACTCAGTATGATATAATATAACCTACTTAAGACACTACTTTGCGTATAGTCTCGGTGTAGCGTAGCGACTTTTAAAATATGGCACGGTTTCGCACTTTTAGTTTGTTTTTGACTCTAATCATTTTCTCGCTTAATTCCATAAATAAATAAAAGAGATGGTCGGCCGGCGAGGCATAAATTATTTGCAAAACAGTTAGCTGCGATACAGCTGACACTAACCCAATAACCATGTATCGACAGCGTAAGAAGGGTGGATCAGAGATCCAGGTTCAAATGCTTCAGATACAGCTCGAAGTGTATCTTTAAGAATAGCAATTGTTCAGTCGACATTTTTTGGCTGATGATGTAATTTTATAGTAGTTAATACAACCGCAATTTATGTGCGTAACGTATAGGTTTTAATAAAAAATGCTACGGCTGCATTCGGTCGGAAAATGTTTGGCTCGCGTCCAATCTTCGACAGATTAAGTAAACTTACAAGTTGATGTGATTCGTAATGGTCGTAAGCCATCAACTTGGTAAAGTTGGCCTGATGATGAGACCATGGCTTGTGACTTCCAATACATAAGTGAATGCGTCAGGCATTTGGCTATAGGTGCTGTGTCACTTATATATCAACAAGTACCTTGAAAGTAAAAATGGAAAAATAAACGATCAATCCTTACCGGATAGCGTGGATCGTGCAGAAACATGGTTCAGTTCGATTTTGCCTTGTACCGGCTTCAAACACCTCAGGTAACGTTTAATAAATTAGTTTGTTGTTTTACTGTATTGCTTTGAAGCAGGTTTTCTTTTTTTTTTGTATAAGTTTTTGGAATGAAGTTTCTTGTCGTACGCTTGGCAGATGGGGGAAAAAAAAGGTAAGTTTAATTTGACCGTCACGTAAACCCGTCCCAACCAGTACGATTGAGTAAGATTTAATGAGAATGAGAATTAAAAAAAAAAAGAAAAAAAACATAACTTCGTTCCAATCGAGTCTTACCCGACACTCACGCATTTTTTTACATTCCTAAGTGCATTGCGAAAACAAGAGAACTTTGACTTTATTCTACGCTTAAGCTAACAAACAATATAAGACTATTGATCATTCGCTCACTAACGTTCAGACCTCGTCAAAAACTTCGATCTAGTCTTTGTTCAGCAGAACTTCCATTGAATCGGAATTTAATTAATTCTCAGCTCTTAACGATCTAATAAATCTCTCCACCTTTTGCAGATGGCATCTTTTGAAGAGAAACAAAATTGAATTAATAGAAAATTCGATATAAAATATATTTTATTCCGATAAGGCAACTCGAGGAACCCGTTCAAAATGAGATTTAGTATTTTGTTAAGTCAAATTAATATTAAAGTAATAATTATTTTCCTCGTTCTATTTTAGAACTTAAGTGTATACTTTTTAGCCACAGATGAACACACTATATTAGGACTTAGGAATAAGTTAGGCTTATATAATAGAGACTAGATAGATATAATTATATTTAGGATAATATTCATGTAATATTGTAAAGTACTGTTTTTTTTATTATTATTAATTATTATGGTAGAATAAAGGTTATTTTTTTATATACAGACTAGACACGTCACACAGTGTATACTTGTTTCTAAGTAGCATTAAATACAAAATCAGAGCAGAACAGTTTCATTTAAAGTTTTAATTTCAATTTACCAGCAGACTCGTCCGTTAAAAATAGTAACACCTTCCTTCTTCCTTCTTTAACGGCCTTCTAGCCTAGTCGGTAGTGATTCTGCCTACGAAGCAGGTCGCGGGTTCGAATCCTGGTCAGGGCATTTATTTGTGTGTTTATCACAGATATTTGTTCCTGAGTTATGGATGTTTTCTATATATTTAAGTATTTATCCATATTTATCTATTATACACGGTGCCCGTGAGCATTGCGAGAGATTTTAACCACGCATTTCTGAGGTCAAAAGAATGAAAAAACATTATATGACTTTTGTTGTAAAACGCCAAAAAAAAAATATTTTTTTTACTTTTTTTTTCACTTTTTTTGAATGCTGTTCTACATAAAAAGTAAATGTCATTAGAAAAAAGTAACGGAAAAAGTAAATTGCTACATTTTTTCTCGTAAAAACTAGTCCATGCAAAGTGTTTCTTAGGTCTTTGATATCAGTCAATAAGAGATGTCTAGACTATGCCCCATACCGGTGAGATCGCCATCAAAAAATCATTTTACACTGAGAAACAATTCAAAATGCAATTTTTTTTATAAGTAGTATTTACTCTGAAACTATGGCGAATTTCGAAAAAGTTTAAAGGACATTTTGTTCTCTAAATATGATAATGAATACACTGTTAAAGTCTCTCGCAATGCTCACGGGCACCGTGTATATATCGTCGTCTAGTACCCATTACACAAGCCTTATTGAGCTTACCGTGGGCCTAGGTCGATCTGTGTAAGATTGTCATAGTATATTTATTTATTTATTTATTTTAACACCAGACATATTTGAAAGTACTTCATTAATGTTAAAGCCGACTAGCTGGTTTTTAGTTTCATTGTTACGTATTTTGTTAAAATATGTATACAAAGTGTTACTTGAGCCACTAAAAACCTCAGACACCCCAAACGATTTTTATTATTGCTAATTAATCTAGAGCAGGGATGGCGGAAATATATGGAATTTTCGGAAGCTCATAGAGCCACAGTTGTCTGTTTTATGTTTTTTTACTATAATATTTGATTTTTTGAGGGGAACTCGAAGAACCACAACTGACCCTTCAAAGAGCCGCGTGCGGCTCGCGAGCCGCGGTTTTCTGATCCCTGATGTAGATAGAGTATTTCTTTTACAATCAGTTAATTATTTCGAAAGATATCCGTATGTTTAGTTTTCCTTGCAATTCAATTGTTAACTCTACACTCGCTGTTGTCACATCTCTGCATTTGTCATGTCATGTCAACCTATCAACCTACTTTGTCAATTTGTATGACATGACATAAGCTGACATGCTTTGCCAATGACAAACCTACATGACACTATTTAAAGTGAAAAAAAAACATTTTGTCAAAGCTGCCAGCCATTATTAAATATTCAACCTCTATCTCCTAAACTCTCGATAGAATGGTTAACTTGTAGTATTCGAAACTTTTAGACTAGACACGTAAAAAAATTATAAAATTAGGAAAAAGTATACCTATGTTAAGATATACTGAAATCGATTACACTCTCGATTCTGAACAAACACTTTTCAGATTTTTAGTCTTGGGTGTAACACGTATAAAAACCTAACACATATTTCATAATAATGAATTTCTTAACTAATTGCCAAATAAGGGAATGCAAGGCATTTAGGCAAAACCCACGAATTCGGGAAAATCCTTGTTACTGCATTAGCTATTATTGGGGATCAATGATACTCTGCGTCCGTAGGAAACACCTTAGACAACCCTACACGTGATCCCTGGGTGGTGCTAAAAGAGTAACAAACTTGGCAGCTCCACTGTCCCACCTCGCAGCACTCACTGGATTTTCTTCATCATCTGCTTTCCCACTACTACTACCCCAGATAAGAAATGCCTATCTATATCCAGTGACATGTAGCCATACGATAAATAAGCTATTATTGTTATAAATGAGGACAAGTCGCTGGCCCAATATTACAGGGTTCTATGTTTCACTTTTATCGAATTGAAATTTGAACATTGTCATAGTGACACTAAGTCTTAATTGACCTACCCTGAAAATGTAACATAGACCCTGCAATATTGGGCCAGCGATGTGTCACGAAATAAAAGACCACAAATAAATTAGAATCAGGGCTTTGCAATTTCGATATATTTTTATGGGAAATTCCCATGCAAAAATTGCCGGACCGGTATTGGAAGCTCTAATAGTAAATTTTCATTTAAGCTTCATCATAAAATAATTACTAATAACGTATTTTTAATTCAAGTAATCTGACAACTCCTGCCCTACATTGTAAAGCACTGTGTATGGAGAGAACAGTTCTCTGTCTGACTCTCAATCTGACAGTTACTGTCAGATTACTGTCTTCAATTAAAATAACGATATTAAGTAGTAGTATCACTAGTATCACATCACTTATGTACAAACACCGATAACAACAACCTTGTTGTACATGTTGCCGCATTTGAAAACCTCTTTTCACTTCTCTCATCTGCTCAAAGGTTAACTGGAAGATATCCCTTAAGGGTATAAGTTCACCTTTGTACTTCAGTTTTCCTAGTCAATACTTTGGCTGACTAGTTCAATATATAATAAAATAAAGAGTTTACAAACAAACAGACCAATGGACAGAGAAAGTTACATAATGTTCGCATTTGGTCTTAGAGAATTCAACCAACCGGAGTCGCCATTGACAGGCGTTCCCCTCTGCCGAAAACATATGACCAGTGGTCATACACATGTATGGACTGACGTTTATCACATACATTTGACGTTACCCTCCCCCGCAAAAATCGGCAGACTTTTTAGGGTTCCGTAGTCAACTAGGAACCCTTATAGTTTCGCCATGTCTGTCCGTCCCTCCGTCCGTCCGCGGATAATCTCAGTGACCGTTAGCACTAGAAAGCTGACATTTGGTACTAATATGTATATCAATCACGCCGACAAAGTGGTAATATAAAAAGTGGAAAAAATGTTTTATTAGGGTACCTCCCCTATACGTAAAGTGGGGAGTGTTTTTTTTTTTCATTTCAACCCTAACGTGTGATATATTGTTGGATAGGTATTTAAAAATAAACAGGAGTTTAGTACAAATATTTTTTGATAATGTAAATATTTTCGGAAATAATCGCTCCAGAAGTAAAAAAAAATGTGTAACCCTCTAACTTTTGAACCATAAGTTTAAAAATATGAAAAAAATCTCAAAAGTATTAGAACTAGACTAATGTTTTGAAAAAAAAATACAAAATAATTTCTGAACTAAGTTTGTAATTTAACCGTATAAGCAGGTGTTTATTGTACCTGTAATTTCTACAAAATCACAATGAAATGACGTGCTTTCAAATAACCCAACCCCATGGTGGGCCCATGCCCATTTTAGTAACTCTTAAGTGGGGACACTTAATGTGACGGACGGAAAACTACGGAACCCTACACTGAGCGTGGCCCGACACGCTCTTGGCCGGTTTTTTATATTGAAAATAACAGACAAGGCTACTCCGGGTTGAATTCTCTAAGCATTCGGTATATATGTAGTTTTAATATTAAAGGTATGTTAAAGGATATAAACGCAATGTGGCAGATAAAAATAAATATTTCCGTAGGATATACACGTATCTCTTTGAAATCGTTATAATAAAAATTTTATCTACACTCATACTGTAAGTACTCTAAAATGCGTTCAAAAACCGTAGACAATGACAAGCATTACAACAAACGATTTAACTATAAGTTTCTTATCTGCGGCAGTAACGTAATTTTAACTTTGCATGCTCAAATATTGTTAAGCAATGAGTTTCAAATTTGGAACATCGAATTTGATAACATAATGTTACCGCCATGGCCAACTCGATTGGTCCCGCGCGAGCGCCGGCACAATCGAGTTGGCCATGACGGTACAATGGCGGTCATTCTATGGTTTCCGAACACTTAATTTAATATATATAATATGAGTGTAGATAAAGCAGTGTATGTAACTGTACGTAATTAGGCCTTAAAACACTCGTGTGATCTTATTATGAAATTCGCCTGCGGCTCATTTCATAAAACCACACTCATGTTTTAAGGACCCTTATTACGTAACAGTTACATAAACTACTATAATTAACCGTACAATCCATACAATACCTAAATATACCATTTTTAGGGTTCCGTAGTCAACTAGGAACCCTTATAGTTTCGCCATGGCTGCCCGTCCGTCCGTCCGTCCGCGGATAATCTCAGTGACCGTTAGCACTAGAAAGCTGAAATTTGGTACTAATATGTATATCAATCACGCCGACAAAGTGGTAAAATAAAAAGTGGAAAAAATGTTTTATTAGGGTACCTCCCCTATACGTAAAGTGGGGAGTGTTTTTTTTTTTTTCATTTCAACCCTAACGTGTGACATATTGTTGGATAGGTATTTAAAAATGAATAAGGGTTTACTAAAATCATTTTTTGATAATGTAAATATTTTCGGAAATAATGGCCCCGGAGTTATAAAAAATGTGTCCCCGCCCTCTAACTTCTGAACCATAAGTTTTAAAAATATGAAAAAAATCTCAAAAGTAGAACTTTATAAAAACTTTCTAGGAATTTTTTTTTGAACTTGATAGGTTGAATAGTTTTTGAAAAAAAATTACGAAATAATTTCTGAACTAAGTTTGTTTTAACCGTTAAGCAGGTGTTTATTGTACCTGTAATTTCTACAAAATCACAATGAAATGACGTGCTTTCAAAAACTCTTAAGTGGGGACACTTACTGTGACGGACAGAAAACTACGGAACCCTACACTAAGCGTGGCCCGACACGCTCTTGACCGGTTTTAATATTAAAATGAAATGAAACCGTACTCTAACTTTAACAATGGTTATTTTGTTCTACCTAATAATTAATATTAACTGCTAGTCTATCTTTGAATCGTGGCAGATATTTTGTCATTAGTTTTAACAAATTTAATAATTAGAAAGAACATTTCATTTTCCAAATTTATTTAAGTGCGATTTTAAGGCAAACGTGAAATGAAAATGTTTTTGTATAAATGCTTGATATTTTAGGTAAACATTTTCGGTGTTCATTTCTAAAATGAATTTCTCTAGAACTGATCGCTTGACGTGCTCTGAAATTGAATACTTTCCCAGCAAAATTCCATCTCTGTTCTATCAAAATCTTAAAATTATATTTTTGTACACAATGCAGTATATTTCTCGTCGACACTTTCAGGTTTTGATTTCAGAAAGCTATTCTTTTACATTAATCTTATGAATTACACAACCAGCCGTAACGCCCAATAATGGTTTTACAGTCATCAGCAGAAATTGCAGAGTGGGTGAGGAGATGAAAATGAGTTTAACGTGGCAATTTTTATAGCCTTATTTGTGTCCCACTGCTGGGCAACGGCCGTCCCTCGCTTCTGCCACTCATCACGGCCTGGTGCACGTACCAGTCGCTACAAAAACCATTCAGGTTATCCTGCCATCTTTTTTCGGGCTGCCTCTACTCCGGCCACCCTGCGGTGCGGGGCCCATTCAGTAGCATTTTTGTCAAAAACTTATTTGCTATCTAGGTGTCCCCTTCATGTCATGACACATGGTACTGCCTACCATTCTTGGAGCCTTTCGTCGAGCCCTCATAAAGAGTTGGATTACCTTTCATCGGGTCTAGCACAAGTATAACCACCACACAGGTCGCGCGGGACAATGTATATCCTATCCGTTCTAACTTAACAGGTCAAAGGAAGTTTCATGGGGGAGATGGGCTGAGGAAGCTGCCACTGTCAGTCAGGGTTAAAGGAATCTGGAAAGAAATATTTACCTATAGTTTCTTGCAGAAAAAATAAAAACTCATAACCCCGCCAATTCACTCGGTGATTTGTTCGGGTTGCGCTATTTGAAAATCTTCCTTCAAGTTGTTAAGTAACGCAGCGACACGACGCATAAACAAAACATACTCGTATAATTTTAAACAAAAAATAACCGATTTCACTTAGCCTCCACCTTTCCAAAAGCAAATGCTCGAGCTGCTGTAAAAAATACTCAAATCACTATAGGTGTGCCTATAATAGTTGAAGGGTTCCCTCGATTTCTCCAGGATCCCATCATCAGATCCTGACCTGGTTACGATGGGACCAACTGTGAAGTATAACTCTTTCAAACAAAAACAGAATTTTCCAAATCGGTAAACGTACATAAAAAAAATATGAAAAAATAGCAAAAATAAACAAAGATCCCGACGAGTTGATAACCTCCTCCTTCGAAATCTTCAATCAGTCACCTACAATCGTATCTTCCTCAACCAACGCCGCACAAATATGTGACACGCCCTATAGTCCTACAAATAAGATTATGTCAGTGTCAGATATTTTTGCGGCCTTCCATGAGGACGATACTATGGCCGGCATTGAGTAACAGGAGATGCCATCCCTGAGAAATTCTTAGTCCCAAAAGTTCTAGTGAAAATCACTACAAGTCTACTACTCTTTGATTCTGGCATAGCTATCAACCGCCAAACATGGCGCACAAAACTTGTACTAGATGTCACATCTAGTAGAATACATAATAAATCAATGGTGGCCGGTGACTTTACCTAACCTACAGTCAGCAGAATTAGCTAAGCGGGCGAGTCGATCAACATGAGTTCGTATTTATCGAACGAGCGAGACCAGCGAGACCAGCGAAGCGAAGTTCTTACAGACAACTTTGGACACAACGGAATGGTCTACTGGCTGCCGGGACGTCCCTGCATTTCGATAGCTTGTTGATTTTTAATAGTTGTTCCGCGGTAACTTGAGTAACGTTTTTCTGATCTTGATGAAATTTATAGAGGTTGTAGCAGAGATAAATATAATTTGATAGTTCTTATATGAGCAGGATCGATCAAGGGGTTATGGAGCTAGAAGGCGCAAAAGCGATGTTTATAAGGGTCTTGTTATATTGGTCAACTCGTTTGCAAGTGAATCGCGAATACTAAGTTCGAGGCGGACAAGAGCGTGTCAAGCTCATTTTGAACAACTCGCCCGTGTTGGAACTTCTGTTGATAACTGTACACAAAATAAACAATGAACTGACCACGATTTATAAGCTAAATTTGTCAGCGGGATAGTGGACTTAGGTCGTATTCTTGATGGAGCGAGGTCTACCCCCATAAATAAAGTATCAAACGGCTTGTAACATTCGGTTTTATCGACTACCGCTGTGGATAAAACATAGGTCACTTAATACATTTATCTCGATATGTTTTTGAATTATAATGTAAAGTTGGGGCCAGAAGCCGCAGATTCTGTCATGTGATCTTGGTTGGAGCAAACTGTTGAAGCGAGCGGCTACATGGCTGACAACCAACCAATCGCTTCTGTCAATGGTTGGCAGAGCACATCTAGCCACCGCGAGCGTTTAAAGGTCATGTAGAATTTGGCACCAACCACTGGCTACATGGTTTAAAATCTCTGTTTTCTGCCAAGGTCTCGTGGAGAGGGCTGAGGTTGTATGCCGTCTGGCCCCAACTTAAGACTAATGATAGTAATGATATAAAAGGCAGCAAATAGAATAACTACGGACGCATGATTAAAGCTTCAATATGAATTCACCGGGTGTCCCGTATGAATTTTAATCGATTTTTTTTTAATGATAATATTATACCCGCACGCATGAGAATTGAGGACTCAGAAGCGTATTTTGAAATTTGTCACCCGTGCCATAAACGCCTTATGTTGTTCCGGCATTGATTTATACAAAAAGGGAGATATGGTACCAGGCGCTCGATTGTGTGCCATCAAATATAGGTTCCGGGACCTATATTGAATTAGTCGTGTGGCAGAGTCACTCAGTCACACTTTGTGCAATGCGCAAAATTTGGAGGTCTCCCTTGCATACCCGTGTTAACTATATACCCGTGTTAACTATATACCCGTGTTAACTATTGTTAGGTTCGGATGATTTTTACTTTTATATTTAAATCAAAGTTTAGTTTTGAGTAGCTATACTTTACTCCTAGTCTATGGTTTACACAATTCTCATATATATTTATCTATGGCACCACCAGATTTATGCGATTGGTCGAATTTGTGGCGGGTAAATAAAGCCACTCAACGATTGGTTGACGTCATCGGTATCACGCGATGTCGTCCGCCAATCAGAGAGCAGGATTTCCCCGCCATAATGGTGGGATTCTTGGCCAGGAGCGGATGGTTAAGCGGGCATTCTGCCGTGGACGTTGATCGTGAAGCATCTTAAAGAAAAGGCTGTGTTTCCGTTGTAAACTTAAATTAGGTGAGTTAGTTAATTTAAATAGTCTTAAGAGTATTGCAGTGTTCTAGATTCGGATAAAATAAATCAAGTTGAACTATTTGGAGTTTTCTTCGAGATCTGCTGCCCAGTGGTTGTAATACCGCTCTCCCGTAGTCTGATATAACATTTCAGAAGTGACAAGAACAATTAAAACGTAAGTACACGCCCAAATAGAACGCTTTCTTTGTTTGTAGTGAACGTTATTCATTTTGAAAGTTATCATTAAACTTCCAGTTTTCCTAATGGTATTGGTTCTAAATCTGTACTAGAATCATTAGCAGTACAAACCGTTTTCTTTTTCAAGTATAAACTTGTACCTTTGCTCATGCTATGTAGCATACTTAACTTTGTTTTATAGTTTGAAAGTGGGTAGTTATTTCATGCTACTTTCTACTATTATCGAGTGAATTTTAACCCTGCGTGCTACCACGTATTGTTCATACTTTCGGACTAACTAATCATATTTATTAGATATTTTGCTTAAATGAGTGAATATCGATCGGGTTCGAATCCCGATTACTGTACTGAACACCTTGATTTAAATCCAGTATGTAAGCTAGATTTTAACGCCTTATTTTTTTTTAAATAGTAGGTACCTATTGGTAAAACTGTGCAACAATAAAAAGTGATGTTTCGACTTTGTGAACCTTGAATAGCCTCTGTTTGCATTAAATTAGCTCTTTTACTTAAACATTAATTTCTTGTTACCTATAACGCGTAGATAAGTGTAAACATATGCACAGCCAGATTTCTCTTTATTTTGAATTATCGCACTGTAGCTGTGGCAGTTCGTTGTATATGGTTTAAGTTTGCGTAAGGTTTAAAAAGATTCAAAAGTTTATTTTGCTTTGTTTTTGTAGTCTGGCCCCAGATTAAACTGAGATTTAATTATACTGTTCTCAAATCCTTGGATGAAAGTTTCAGGCTATGTCGGAGCCTCCGCGCCGACGGAGGCTCGTAACTCCGAGTCGGAGACATGCACACACGGCCACGCGGAGCCGAGGTCGTCTGCGAAGCCGAAGTCGCCTGCGAAGCCGAAGTCGCCTGCGAAGCCGAAGTAGCAGTCGACACCGGCCAGAGATGGATATTGAGCTGGGACGCCAGCGGTTGCGGATGCTGGAGGATGAAGTGCGGCGCGAACGCCATCGCGTGCACGTTGCCGAAGGCCTACGTGAATCATCGCGGCGCGTCAGCCGGCCGGAAGCGGACAACCGTCATCAAAGCACCTCCGAGTCAGCCAGGCGCAGGGATGCGGAGCACCGGGCTGAGAGCGAATC